>BQMZ01000060.1:0-108891 GCA_036984285.1 Chlamydomonas sp. KOR1 | reverse complement strand
GGGCACGATGCACTGGGATACTGGCGACGGGACTGGGATTGGCATGTCGCACGAATACCGTGGCATCTAACTGTGGCTTCAGCAGCTGTGATAACACACATGGCAGTTGGTATGCGGCAAGGGAGATACGGCAGGGGATCTCCCCTGGTATCTGGTGCCCTGACGACGGTGATTGGGACCTCAGTCTTGTGTGCGGGTGCGTGCAGTGCGTTGGCAGATAACTGTCACGGCAACATTTTGTCGTTACACAGTTTGTCTGGCTGTCTGGCCGCGCATCCTTGCAGTCGCGTACGGTGCCGACATGTACACCATGCCAACCCTAGTCACCAAGACAAGCAACTCCCTGACATGCACGCACATCGTCCAGTACTGGTACATAGTTAATGTGTCCGTGCAGCCGCTGCACCCATAACAATACGAGCGACAAATTTCGCTAGCTAGCTGCGGGCCCCAGTCAACATCGCAGCACCAGGTAGCCATGTATAACAGCACATCACCAGGCACGTGTATTAACACAGTTGCCGAAGCCAGTCAGACCGTACCAAACAGGGACAGCGGCTTGAGGCTTCAGACGGTCTCAGTAAGACGGGCTTACTGTAGTACCGTAGTGGCACAAGTATAATTTACAAAAATAATTGATCAGGAGGCCTTGTCAATAGAAAGAATTAATTGTCTGCGGGTCTGTAAAAAAGTGCAATTAATTGTCGGCTCCCGAGGTGGCGCTAGGAAAGGCCCAGAAAGCTCGCCTAGGCCCTCTGCCGGTGTTACGCATGCTTGCCAAGGCCTTATATGATCTGTTCCTGCTGGTCCTGCGTGCCTTGGCCCTTCTCAGGGGCCATACGGGCGCTGTTTTGTGGGCCTACACGTGCCTGTCAAAACGGCAAATTAATAGCTGGGGCCCTTGTCAAAAACGCAAATTAATTGCCTCTCGCCGGGCATGTAAATTAAATTTGTGCCACTACGGTAAAATGCAAGCAGCGTTGGAGTGTTGTGGCGCTAACGAAGCCGTCTTCCCGCAGACACTCAATGCCAAGCCCACATTCCGTCTCCTTTTGCGCTCCCCACGTCCCCAGCGTCGGCACTGGCACCCCCATCGGCCTGGGGGGCTCCCCCACCCTGTCGGTCGCTCCATGCCTGGAGGGGCATAACAGAGGAACAAACGCACAAGGCAGCCGTCGGAATACCGGTATTAGGAGGGGAAGGTCTGCGGGGATGCGGGGGACCCTCCGGCTCACGCACCTCCGCTGCAGCCCCACTAAGCCACCGCCCTCCGCACCCACCACAAATGCCTCCACACGCAACGGCAAACCGCAACAAGCTGTGCCTCCCAGCTTCATGCCCAATGTAAAGTACATCAAGGGCAATCATTAGCCCCAGCGACAGGCTATGGCTGCACCGGCATGGGCCCCGCGCTCCCCAAGTCTGCTAACCCACAGTCCTCTAGCTAGCCAGCTGGTTATCCCCATGCACCCCCTGCGCCCCACCTGCCCGCACACCTGCTCGTACACTAAAAGGCAACCTACTCATGCAGGTGGCCTACCCGTGTGCCAACAGGTGGGCCTAGTCGCTCCTCACTAGCCCAGTGCGCCCCTCTGGCACACCTGCGGCTGGGCAGGCAGGTGCTCCTCTGATGCGCCACGCCGCACACACCTCCAACCGCCGCGATAGATGCGCCGGCCAAGCCTGTGGGGTCGCGGACGGGGCATAGACGCATGCAGCTTTACTCAGATTTGCTATTTTTACAGGGAGCCTGCCGTACGACCGCGACCAGGCAGGTGCGAGGTACCCCACCTCCCTTGCGCCCCACGTCCCCTGCCGCCCCGCTGACCCATCGCACCCACCACAAATGCAACGGCAAACCATAACGAGATGTGCCTCCCATCCGCGTACCCGTTACAGAGTGCATCAAGGGCTTTCGTCATCAGTCCCAGAGACAGGGTATCAACAGCCCCCATGGGCCCCGCGTTCCTCAACCCGCTAACCCGCAGTCCCCCAGCCAGCTTGTCATCCCCCTGCACCACCAACCTGTTTCCGTCTGTAATTTTTAGAGGCGACTATAGACGGCCCCCTCGGGTCTATAGACGGATGTTCGTATAGACCGTCTATAGTCACCCCAAATAGACGGCCAGTGCAGAGCACATGCAAAGCCCATCTTAGTGTTACAAATGGCTTATGAATGTTGGGAGAGGTTGTTGAATGACGGGTGCAGGTGATGGCGGGGTGCATGCCCGACTCACCACACCTCCCTCCAACAGTACTGGCACTGTGGCACAGCAAGGTGTAAGCCATGAACCTCTGTCAAGGGGTGGTTAATTACACAGGAGAAGTATGTACGAGAGATGTCCTTTGCTTGAGTAGCATGGAGCAGGGGAGACCTGCCATGGAGGGATTGGGTGGTGTGGTGGGGGGACCGGGTGGGGTTGTGGGGGCACCGGGAGGGCCATGGGAGCAAGGACCAGGCGGGGCCCTGGGGGCGCCGGGGGCCTTGGAAAGACCGGGCAGGCTTATTGGGGGACCGGGCAGGGCCATGGAGGGCCCGGGCAGGCGCATTGGGGGACCGGGCGGGGCCGTGGGGGCACCGGCGGGCAGGGCCATGGGAGGACCAGGCGGGGCCATGGGGGCACCGGGCAGGGCCATGGGGGACCGGGCAGGGCCATGGGAGGACTGGGCAGGGCCATGAAGGGACCAGGCAGCGCCATGGGAGGGCCGGGGCAGGCGCATTGGGGGACCGGGCGGGGCCATGGGGGCACCGGCGGGCAGGGCCATGGGAGGACCAGGCGGGGCCATGGGGGCACCGGGCAGGGCCATGGGAGACCAGGCAGGGCCTTGAGAGGACCGGGCAGGGCCATGGGGGCACCGGGCAGCGCCATGGGAAGGCCGGGCAAGGCCATGGGTGCACCGGGAAGGGCCATGGGGGACGGGGCAGGGCCATGGGAGGACCGGGCAGGGTCATGGGGGCACCGGGCAGGGTCATTGCGGGACCGGGCAGGGCCATGGGGGACCGGACAGGGACATGGGTTGGCCGGGTGGGGTGGTGGGGGGACCGGGCAGGGTCATGGGAAACCAAGCAGGGCCATGGAGACTGGGAAGGGCCATGGGAGGACCGGCTGGGCCATGGGGGCACCAAACGGGGCCATGGGGGCACCGGGCAGGGCCATGGGGGGCCGGGCAGGGGCCATGGGAGGACCCGCAGGGCCATGGGGGCACCGTGCAGGGCCATGGGAGGAGCGGGCGGGGCCATGGGGGCACCGGGCAGGGCCATGGGAGACCAGGCAGGGCCATGAGAGGACCGGGCAGGGCCATGGGGGCACCGGGCAGCGCCATGGGAAGGCCGGGCAAGGCCATGGGTGCACCGGGAAGGGCCATGGGGACGGGGCAGGGCCATGGGAGGACCGGGCAGGGTCATGGGGGCACCGGGCAGGGTCATTGCGGGACCGGGCAGGGCCATGGGGACCGGACAGGGACATGGGTTGGCCGGGTGGGGTGGTGGGGGACCGGGCAGGGTCATGGGAAACCAAGCAGGGCCATGGAGAGACTGGGAAGGGCCATGGGAGGACCGGCTGGGCCATGGGGGCACCAGACGGGGCCATGGGGGCACCGGGCAGGGCCATGGGGGACCGGGCAGGGCCACGGGAGGACCGGGCAGGGCCATGGGGGCACCGGGCGGGGCCATGGGAGGAGCGGGCGGGGCCATGGGGGCACCGGGCAGGGCCATGGGAGACCAGGCAGGGCCATGAGAGGACCGGGCAGGGCAATGGGGGCACCGGGCAGGGCCATGGGGACCGGGCAGCGCCATGGGAAGGCCGGGCAAGGCCATGGGTGCACCAGGAAGGGCCATGGGAGACCGGGCAGCGCCATGGGAGGATCGGGCAGGAAGGAGAAGAAATGTCGGTGGCGGGAGGATGACGCCTTTCAAAAACGGCTAAGATAACAGCAAATCGCATCGGAAAGGAGCTGGTGGTCCAGTACCAAACCGGGGCATTACGGTATGTATAAATAGTATGAATAAGGAAGTATGAAGCTCACTGTCGCTTCTCACAAATAAACTCCTCATTTTAATTTGTCTCATTTGAAATTCTGGTTGTCGTACAGTTGGTTGAGCCCCAGCAGGTTGTGCCCCAGTGAGCCGGTGTCACTGGGTCCCTGGGTGAGCCCTTGGCAAGAAACCGATGGACAGCCCCCCGACGCCCCAATCAGTGTATCCCGCACCCTTTTTAGCTGATGTGCTGCTGTGGTTACCCGTTCCATGGTTACATTTTTTTTAAATTATTATAATTTTTATACATGCACCTTGCACCCCTTCCCTTTGCTGCTAGCAGCACCGTGCACCCCTTTTAGTTGATTTGCGGTTGTGGTTAGCCGTTCCCTGGTCGCATGTGCCTTGCGCCCCTTCCCTATGCTGCTAGCAGTGTACCCCGCACCCCTTTTAGTTGATTTGCGGTTGTGGTTAGCCGTTCCATGGTCGCATGTGCCTTGCGCCCTTCCCTATGCTGCTAGCAGTGTACCCCGCACCCCTTTTAGTTGATTTGCGGTTGTGGTTAGCCGTTCCCTGGTCGCATGTGCCTTGCGCCCCTTCCCTATGCTGCTAGCAGTGTACCCCGCACCCCTTTTAGTTGATTTGCGGTTGTGGTTAGCCGTTCCCTGGTCGCATGCGCCTTGCGCCCTTCCCTATGCTGCTAGCAGTGTACCCCGCACTCCTTTTAGTTGATTTGCGGTTGTGGTTAGCCGTTCCCTGGTCGCATGCGCCTTGCACCCCTTCCCTATGGTGGTAGCAGTGTACCGTGCACCCATTTTAGCTGATTTGCGGTTGTGGTTAGCCGTTCCCTGGTCGCATGCACCTTGCACCCCTTCCCTAAGCGGCTAGCAGTGTACCCCGCACCCCTTTTAGTTGATTTGCAGTTGTGGTTAGCCGTTCCCTGGTCGCATGCGCCTTGCGCCCCTTCCTATGCTGCTAGCAGTCCCCGCACCCCCTTTTAGTTGATTTGCAGTTGTGGTTAGCCGTTCCATGGTCGCATGTGCCTTGCGCCCCTTCCCTATGCTGCTAGCAGTGTACCCCGCACCCCTTTTAGTTGATTTGCAGTTGTGGTTAGCCGTTCCCTGGTCGCATGCGCCTTGCGCCCCTTCCCTATGCTGCTAGCAGTGTACCCCGCACCCCTTTTAGCTGATTTGCGGTTGTGGTTAGCCGTTCCCCGGTCGCATGCACCTTGCACCCCTTCCCTTTGCTGCTAGCAGTGTACCCTGTACCCCTACCAATGGGGTTGCAGCAGTGGTTAGCTGTTCCATGGCCGCCTCGTCTGTGCTGGTAGTACTGCTGTGTGGAGCTAGTCACTGCATGGGTACGGCTCTGGGAAATTCTTTGATGCCTTTCCCAAGTCAGTTTCATTCAAGCGTCAATATATGTGCATAACTATTCTGTAGTTTGCTTCCTTTATGTTAGCTGCTTCAATCGCTTCACGGCGCATCCACGAACTAGGCTCGCTGTCAAGAATTGCTGTCCAGACCGCATGAACGGCCAAACTTTACGGGAATAGCATGCGAGAACTTAAACTGTTCTTAACGGCGTCGACTGAGGCAATCTGTCATGGCTTCACCGTGCTACAACCTTTCAAACCTTTCAGCAGTAAGGGCAGCGCGGAATTAGAGTAAAGATCCTTTGTAGGATATATTTACGATATCAACATATGGACACAGGAGCAATACAACGCTGTCACCGAATGCCGCAGTCGACTGCTGGCGACTTGACCGCAGAGGTATCCATGCGCCGACTTGCTGATACTGTTTGCATAGCGGTAGTTATCATCCTTGCAGATGCGGTACTGCTGCGTGAGGTGAGTCTTGACAATGCCCAGTTGTGGTGCCAGCGTAGCTCCACCGCCGCGCTTAATAGCAACAGCATGCATATACAGATGATGTACTTGCTGACAACCAGTGAATCCTTTCCTGTGTCCAGGAGGCTGGGCGAGTCACGTCTGTCCAGTCCACCCTGGCAGTTGACCACACACAGTGTTCAGGCAAGTGTGTCGCAACATGAGGTGCGTTACCTTTGCCTGCTCAGCTCAGGGTCTGCTGCCCGTCCATGCAACCCACATCTGTAACCCTTGCCTGTAGGTGCAACTTTTGTGGCCACCATGGTGGTGGGGCCGGGCCAATCAATAACTACAGGGACTCCAACTGACCATGTTGAAGGAGGAAGCCGTGAGTGCTTCAAAACCAGTGCAGCTTGCTTCTGCTTTGTTACTGAGGGTATGCTGGTAGCTTTGCACCACAAGTGGTGGCTTCTTCCATTTCAGTTCGTGCCCAACACACAGAAGCAGCTTGAATACCCTTGCAATCCAAGCAATGGTTTTGCCTAAATGCTCATCTGTGCAGGGAAGAGTGCTGGCACTCTGATGGCGTCTACACCCTCTCGGCTACTAGATATGGTGCAGACAAACAAGAGGTGGATGGTAAGTAGTTGGGTAGGGGTATCATGTATGTAAGTAAGGCTTATGAGTACATGCCGTGCCTCTGGTGCTCCCTAACCAACTGTGCCCACTCCTGCTTCCAGTAAAACTTGTGTTCTTATGCACGTTTGCAGGTGGCTGTAACCTGAAGGTCCTGATGACTGGGTGGTGGAGACATGTGCCTTGTCTATATTTTACATGAACCCGGTAAGTAAGAGAACACCAAGGGAATGCTAAGATTGTTCATTCTGCAGGCAAGTCCTGGTGCATCCCCCTCGCTAACCTGTGTACCACGTCCTTGTTCTTGTGCAGGACAGCAACCAGTGTGTCAAGCCCAGCTGCGCCACAGTGGCCAATGCAAGTGAAGCATGTATACTGTAGTTGGTGGAGGTGTACAGCTTGCAGCTGCCATGGTTTGAGGGGCAGACTTGCGCAGCAAGCCCATGTGCATGTTATGCATGGCACAGACAGCCTGTGTTAGTCAAGGTCGAGTTTGCTATTGCAGCAAGGCTGTGCCCCACACACAGGCTTGGTATATGCATGTATGTTGGCAGTAACTCGAAGCCTCACTGTTTTGCTGTATTGGTGTGGGCACCCATGATACCAAACTGCATGTCTGCGTGACTGTCCATGGCCTTCAGCTGATGGTGTGGAGAGGTGGCAAGGGTATAACCACCACACCAGTTCGTGGCAACTGGGCAGCAAAGCTGTTGTGGTTGACAAAGAGCAGGATGGTATGAGGGTGTTGGTACTGCTGTGTGATGGAGGAACAAACACACATGTGTGGCTCATGCATGTGAGCCCCCACCAAGCTGTAACACACTCAGGAGCCCCCAAACATGCTAACCCACAGCCCAGACAGCTGCCAGCAGCTGCACTGCCCCTCCACCAGGCACCCGTCTATAGGCGGCGCATCTGTAGTCGGCCGTCTACAGTCCCGCGTCTATATTTGGCATAGACGACCCGTCTATAGCACACCCATAGACCGTCTATAGCAGGGGGGTAAAAATTGCAGACGTCGGCAAGGGAACTACGCAGCCCTGTGCGAGGCCTCGTGTCAGGGGGCCCATGGATAACATCAAGTCCCTACACATTAACTCCAAAAATGATTACATGGCAATGGTATCGGGTACCCGGTAGGAAAGGGTGGCGTAGCCGCCGTTGCCCACACAGTTCCGCTACACGTAAAAAAAACACGTGCGCTTTTTTTTGCGTTGGGCACGAGCTGCACGAGAAACCCTGCACCACGTGGTAGCCGGTGTGCTAAGAAACGTTAGAGGATGACCGATGCCTATGGCGCTGTGAGGCACTGCCTGCCAGTTTCAGCCAAAACAACGACACAAGTACGTACCGGTATGCCCTGTTGATGGACTGGTAGCCACGACCTCTGCTGGCGCCACGCCAGGTGGAAACAGCTAGCTCAAGACACAGTGACGCGAGGCCAACCATTGTAAGCTCTGGCCGTACAATTGATCAAGTTCCTGATGTGGAGCCACCTGTCAGAGTTGAGCACTTCCTGTCAACGGAGCTGAACGGCGCTCCCCTGCTCCTTGTTGGCTTGTGGCGGCCCTGCCGCCCAGCTTGATGCCGCCGCAGTGCAGTCGGTGTGCGTCAGCGAGCTACAGGAGGCAGACGCTCGCAACGCTACAAGCTGGAGAACATGTATCGTCTAGCCTCAGCAGGTGCACAGAGCTCCCCGTGAGATGACCTGCAATCACAACTGAACAAGTGCACAGGAGTGTCGCGTCCCAGCGTGGACGCGTGGCGCAGTTCAGCCGGCATGTGATTACTGGCTTGCAATGACTCGTAGGCACACGGAAGCGCTGTCCGTACTGTCCTGGGTCGTGACAGGAGCACAAGAAAAGGAGCCACGCACACCAAGTGCCCATTGGGGCAGGGCAGGGCTCCCTACACCTTGAAGCTTGTACATGCATCCTTTTTGTCTGCGTACATCTGACGTGCCGGAGGCATTGTATTGTCGTAACTGAACAGCCTAGAAACCGTGCTTGCAGTAGCAGGGGCCTCGCCAACCTGAGCGGCGCAGCATGGTCAGGCCAGGTCAGGCACAGCCAGAGGAGAGGCTTTCCTCTGGCTGCAGCACACTATGCTTGAGGGGCATTCAGTAACATAAGGGCAATAGTCAAGTCCCTGTGGTAAGGTGAGGAAAGGCGAGATGGTCCAGCGTCCGCCAGTGGCTGCGTGCTCAACAGACCCAGGAACAGAGATGTGCCTAGACGCTAGAGATGGACGGTTGGCCGGATTGGGGCCTGTGCCAAGTACAGGATAACATAGTTGTGAAGACGCCGCGGCAAAGGGGTGTGCTCTTCTCTTCGTGTGCACTTAGACATGCTGGATGGCTTTGATAGGATGGCGAAGGGTAACTCTTTTGGCCACTGGCAGAATGAGGTAAAACATGAGGTAAATGACGGGGGAATTCCCTTCCCCTGGCGCCAATGGAATTGGGGGAATACGATCCTTACTGGTCCACCACCCAATCCATGGATGTGAATCTGAAAGACAGCGCGGATGCGCAAGCGCAAGACCGCTTCATAACACTCTCCACTCTCCAAGAGAAGAGCTGAGGGGCGAGCCAGCCGCCGTTGGGCATACGGGTTCGAACTGGCGACCTTGCGCTCACTTGCACAAGATCACATCGGATGACGCCCATTCCCGATGGGAGAATGAAGGGAAAGGGGTACCCGGCCCGCCAGCAACGTGAAGGTCGTACAATGGTGACCAACCGCTGAAAAGGGGCGCATGCCGACCCAGAGCCTTCCCAATCTATATAACTTGATAATTTTCTGCGAAGCTTGACTTAATGGCCCTCACAGCGCCAATTACTTGCCTCACTGCCGGAGGTCTGGGCGCGGTCTACGCGCTGCTACAGTTACGCGTCGGGCTGCACCGCTTCAACTGCAACATTCTGTTTGGCAGCAAGAAGGACAATGGCGATGAGGACCAGAAGCTGACCGCGATGGTATGTTGTGTCTTGCCTCGGGGCGGCACATCGTATCCTGCACGAGGCGAAGCAGGACAGCCACTGATGAACAGCTTCTTTGCTGTATGCAGTCGCGTTGCGGCGGAAACATGCAGGTGCGATCAGCCTTGGGCGTTTGTTTCAGGGATTCTACTTGCCATTGTGGTGGTCTCGGCGAGGAGCACAGTTTACGGGCATCAGAGGACACATGATCACGTCCTTTATTTGCGCTTCTTTTGCACTTTGATCAGTGGGGAGCAGCGTCAACGCATGGTCTGCGTCACACTCTTTGGACATGTCGGTAGGCGCAGCTCCTCGGCTCACACGTGCAGGCGACCCCCCCAACCTAGATGTCAAGAGGCGGTGCCTGGATGTGCTGGAGGCATGGCGTCTGATACACTTGTATCTGAAGCAACGGCTGCCAACGCAACCCGGCGCACCCACCTAATCAGCCAGTCTGCGGTTACCCATCTTTCCGTGCAGGAGTACGTGCCCACCGGCATGCTGCTCTTGTTGCTGCTGGAGACCCAGACCGACGCCCCCAAGAAGCTGGTGGCCGCCTACGCAGCCGCCTTCGCCGCGGCTCGCCTGTCGCACGCGTACGCCCTCTCCAACACCTACACCCCGAACGTGAGCGGCTACAGCAGTGCGGATGCGGTTGTGCATCTGAGTTACTCCTACTGTCCGAACCTTGTCCATACATGGAGAGTTGGAGACTTGCCAAAGGTTGGGGGCCACAACGGGACGAGGAGCTAGGAGGTCAACCCCCTAAGTGGGTACCAAGGGCCCTAGCGCGGCGGTCTGGCGCCCCAGCTGCAACGTTGGGTACGCATGCATGAGGCTGGAGGGCAGCACACGGAGCTGCGAGGCACGGAAAGCCTTGCACCACCCTCGGGGTGCCCATCAGCACGGCTTGCAATCAATCCCTTGTCCTGCAACACCATGGCTCTGTAACTACGCAAACTTACTGCACTGGTCTCCGCCTGGCCCCCGCCCCCCGGCCACAGGTGAACTGGCTCCCCTTCCGCGTGGGCGGCTTCTATTCCACCGTGGGGCTGCTGGCGGCAGGCGGCGCCTACCTGGCGCTCAGCGGGGCCAAGGCGCTGAGGAAGTAGATGCCGCAGCGGCCAGGTGCACGGCCAGGCGCTGACAGCGCCCACAGGTGGGCGCGAAATAGCGAGCGGGGGCTTGCGCACAATTGGCACGCTGTGCTGCGTGCAGGTCGCTACACGCACACCCCTGACGCTGTCCATGTTGGGATCCTGAGGTGCTGAGCCGCGTGCCCAGCAGCGCATGGCGTGCATGTACTGACACGGCCTAGTGGCCACGTGCACTTAGGGCAAGTGGGTTGCCCAGAGAGCCCCCTGGAAGCTCGCCCTGATACCCTACCCTGCATCCTACGCCCTGCCTTCCCCAGGACATGCATGGTGGTGCTGCAGTGGCTGCGGGTGCAGGCGGGACAGGACGTTGTGTGCAGCTTTGACGCCCTGCTTTTAGCGTGCAAGCAGGGAACGTAATGAATCACTGTGTGTTGCTTGCGCTGATGTCGACATGCACGTGCATCATCATGGGGGACGGAGAGAATCACGGACAGCAGCTAGCACGTTAGCCACCCTAGCACGCAGCGGCTGTGCAATGTAACGGTACTCGGCCGCAATTGAACGCCTGTTTCAGTGAATAATTTGTCATCTGCAAGGGGCCAGTGCCACGGGTAGCCTGGCATGGCGGTTCATGATACCGTTGTGCAAATGATGCAATGCGCCAGGGTAGGGGCACTGATACCGTATCTGAGTGGGCGGCTGAACAAGAAGCCAAAACGTAATGGGTTGGGTCAGGGTAAATCTGGGTGTAATCTGCGTAGGTATGGTAACAGAGGGGGCATGTTGCCGCACCAAACGTGTCAGGACATCCCTCCGGTGGAACCAACCTAACATCACAATCCAATGCATGTGCTCACACATACACCGAGTGTCGGGAGTGAAGTTACTGAAATGGCCACGTGGAAGCAAAACCGCCCGACTGCATGGAACTTGCATGGGCATAACACAGACCTAGCTAGACCCTACCAAACAAGACCCCTGGTAAGAACAGCAGCTTAAGGTTTAAGACGCGTATAAGCCGGTCTTATGATGCCTAAGAGCAAAAGCAGGCTTAGAGTGGTCTTAAAGGCCTGGGAACGTCTTAAGTGCTTAAGACCATGCAGGCACGGCACACACCTACCCATTCCCTGTGCCCAAGGCATTAAGCATGAGAGACATGGACAGAGCATGATGCTGCTGGCCCCTGCACCCACCCCCACCCCCACCCCAGCGGGAAGGTTGCTCCTAGGGGCGTCCCCAGTTCATGCCACCTTGACGTCAAGGTGGCACGCAGGGCCCTGGGTGGCATGTAACTCTGGTGGTGATGCTTGCAGATTAATGTGTGTTCTTCTGCAGCAGGTACCTTCCACCTGTGGAAGGTAGGCTGCAAAGATGGAAGGTTGGGTGTTTGGGCTGTGCACAGCCAAGGACAGTGGATCGAGTCAGGTGGGTGGGCAGCAGCTCAAGCTGGGCAAGGCGAGGAACTCCTTGCCTTGGAAGGGAAAGGGCAAGGGAAGGGCCAGGCGTCAAGGGAGCAGGTGCAGGGCTGTCATGCCTGGTGGGCAGGAGCGTGGGGTTAGGCTGCAGATACGCGGGTGTGCACCTGAGCTCAGACGCACATGCCCCCAGACAGAGAGGCTCGGCCGGGACTCAGCGCTCAACACCCGGCGACTACAATCATGGCGATCTCCTGTCGTCAGGTCTTCAGCAGGAAAACAGGCTCTATAACAACGTGTCATTGTTCTGTATGTTGTAAAGGCATGGTATATCGCTTTTGTGGTAGTTGTACGCAATGCCTCAGCCGCAGCAGCAATTCGCCTCATCTTTGTCAGGTCTTATTCCGCTCCTCTTGTATCTTTTGTGAGTCCGCATTACTCCATTGTGAGTACGCCGAGCCTGTTGTGCTGTACGATGGACGAGCATTGCCCCGGTGAGCTTGCACCCGCTGAGCCGGGACGACATCGAAAGGGGGTACAGAGCGCACCGTAACACCCATGAAAGAGTACGCGTGTTGCAGATTCGTTCAAACGGATGATCAGGCAGATATGACATGAGCAATGTGCGGTGTTATTGATTTAGCCGTTAGGGCAGTAATCAAGTGGTATCGGTAACCGTGACTGCGCGCGCGCAAATAATGACACGTCTGGCCGTACTGCGCGCGCGCACTAACAATGATGCGTGTTTCGGCCTCAAACGTTGTGCATCAATGCTTGGTATCATACATATGCTTGCTGAGGCAGGGGGGTGGTCCGGAAACCACCGAATAACACAGTTGTCTTGGGTCAAACGGCAGTGCGCTGGCATGCCGTACCGGTACCTGGCCCAGCGCACTAGGGCTGTCGTCCGCAATAGGAAGCCACCTGTAGCCCTGGTAACAGTGTGGGTACCAAGCACATGCCTGGTGGCGGTCCCTGGTCACGCATGCACATGCAGGGGGGTCCCGGCTGTGGGCAAAAGTGCAGTGCGCTGCTGTGTCACGGCAGCCCTTACTTGGCAGACCAGCAGCGCACTGGGATTCAGTACAGCAGGGAGCTGCCTGTACAATTGCGACCTGTGTAGATACCAAGCGAACGCCTGGTAGCGGTCTACAGTCGTGTGTGCGCATGCTGGGGCGGCTCTGCTGCGGGTAACAGTGCAGTGCGCTGCCGTGCCACGGTGACCGTGCCAGGGAAGGTGCACTGGGATTGGGCACAGCAGGGAGCTGCCGGTAACACTCCGACCTGTGCAGGTCCCAAGCACATGGCTGGTGGCGGTCTATAGGCATGCGCATGCGTGCAGAGGCCTCTCTGCTGTGGGTAAAAGTGCAGTGCGCTGGGCGGTCAAGGTAACCGTGTCAAGGCCAGCGCACTGGGATGAAGCACAGCAGGGAGCTGCCGGCAACACTCTGACCTGTGTTGGTACCAAATGCATGCCGGGTGGCAGTTTTTAGGCATGTGTGCACGTGCTGGGGCCTCCATCTGGGCTGCATTGTACGTTCCAAAATGAGCGTATTTTTAGAAATACGTAAAGTACGGGGGTCTGTTCGCAAAATACGCTCAAATACGCTAAAAATACTGTCGTGCCAGTCCACCCCCCTGGAGCAAGGGAGGTCCCCTCCCGTGTGCTGCCAGACATCAGGGGAGCTCCTTGCAAGGCACCGCGGCAACTAAGCCACAAGTTATTGAGGCATGAGAAGTGTCTCGCATATGCGTATGCAGTCGTTGTGGTGTGGTTTTGCTGGCGCCTGATCTCTCTGGGACCTCCCTGGGACGGTCACGGTGCGTGTGACACTGCCACGTGCCGTGCTAGGCCTGGACCGCAGACCGTATTTCTCTCATGTACGGCGGAAAATGAACGTATTTTGTACATGTACGTATTCCGTATTTGTACGCGTACAACGTACTGTGCAGCCCAGGCCTCCATGCTGGGGGGAAATGCCGTGCGCTGGGGGGTCACGGTGACCGTGCCAAGGCCAGCGCACTGGGGTTTAGCAGGGTAGGGAGCTTCCTGTAACCCTGGAACCTGTGCAGATAGCAAGCGCATGCCTGGTGGCATCCCTTATGCATGCGTGCACGTGCCGGGGTGTCTCTGCTGTGGGTAAAAGTGCAGTGCGCTGGGGGGTCACGGTAACCGTGTCAAGGCAAGTGCACTGGGACTGCGTACAGTTGGGAGCTGCCTGGAGCCCTGTATCCTGTGTAGGTACCACGTGCATGCCTGGTGGCAGTTCTTCGGCATGTGTGCACGTGCTGGGGCCTCCATGCTGGGGGAAAAGTGCGGTGCGCTGGGGGGTCACGGTAACCGTGCCAGGGCATGTGCACTGGGATACTGGCGACGGGACTGGGATTGGCATGTCGCACGAATACCGTGGCATCTAACTGTGGCTTCAGCAGCTGTGAGAACACGCATGGCAGTTGGTATGCGGCAGGGGAGATACGGCAGGGGATCTCCCCTGGTATCTGGTGCCCTGACGACGGTGAATGGGACCTCAGTCTTGTGTGCGGGTGCGTGCAGTGCGTTGGCAGATAACTGTCACGGCAACATTTTGTCGTTACACAGTTTGTCTGGCTGTCTGGCCGCGCATCCTTGCAGTCGCGTACGGTGCCGACATGTACACCATGCCAACCCTAGTCACCAAGACAAGCAACTCCCTGACATGCACGCACATCGTCCAGTACTGGTACATAGTTCATGTGTCCGTGCAGCCGCTGCACCCATAACAATACGAGCGACAAATTTCGCTAGCTAGCTGCGGGCCCCAGTCAACATCGCAGCACCAGGTAGCCATGTATAACAGCACATCACCAGGCACGTGTATTAACACAGTTGCCGAAGCCAGTCAGACCGTACCAAACAGGGACAGCGGCTTGAGGCTTCAGACGGTCTCAGTAAGACGGGCTTACTGTACTAAAATGCAAGCAGCGTTGGAGTGTTGTGGCGCAAACGAAGCCGTCTTCCCGCAGACACTCAATGCCAAGCCCACATTCCGTCTCCTTTTGCGCTCCCCACGTCCCCAGCGTCGGCACTGGCACCCCCATCGGCCTGGGGGGCTCCCCCACCATGACAGCTGCCTCTTTGCATTGGCCCTGTCCCAGGTCTACCCTCGATGTGACGTCCCCGGGGCTCGCCTCGGGAAGGAGGATGTTGACCAGAGCTGTCCGTTTACGGACGTCAAAGGTGCGGCCTGCCTTCCATGTATGCAATCCAGTTGGGGTCCGTGCTCGGTGTTGGGAACGGAGGAATGCCACAACACGGCATACTGTGTCGCTGGGCCTGCAGTGGTGCGGCTGTGCCAACAGTAAGCCACCGTGCTTCGGCAGGGGGCTGTCATCTGTGGTTGCCTGCGACCTAGTGAGCCTGCATAACAGTATGCAGGTGAGCTTTGTGACAGCACACATGATGCTGCCTTACCAGGCATACAGTCTTATCACTGCAGACGCAATGTATGTGGCGCCAGGGACTAATGTTCACGGGGATCTTGCTTGTCCCTGACTGCCTGGGCAACAGGGATGGCGGCGTTGTCATCTAAGCAGAGACGTTGGCTGCTTTGTGCGTCTGTGCCTCCGTTATGCCCCTTCAGGCGTGGGGCGGCCTACTGTGGCGGCGTAGTTCCCTTGCCGAAACAGGTTGGTGGTGCAGGGGGATAACAAGCTGGCTGGGGGACTGTGGGTTAGTGGGTTGAGGAACGCGGGGCCCATGCCGGCCTCTGGGGCTGTTGATACCCTGTCTCTGGGACTGATGATGAAAGCCCTTGATGCACTCTGCAACGGGTACGCGGATGGGAGGCACAGCTCGTTATGGTTTGCCGTTGCATTTGTGGTGGGTGCGATGGGTCAGCGGGGCGGCAGGGGACGTGGGGCGCAAGGGAGGTGGGGTACCTCGCACCTGCCTGGCCGCGGTCGTACGGCAGGCTCCCTGTAAAAATAGCAAATCTGAGTAAAGCTGCATGCGTCTATGCCCGTCCGACCCCACAGGCTTGGCGGCGCATCTATCGCGGCGGTTGGAGGTGTGTGCGGCGTGGCATCAGAGGAGCACCTGCCTGCCCAGCCGCAGGTGTGCCAGAGGGGCGCACTGGGCTAGTGAGGAGCGACTAGGCCCACCTGTTGGCACACGGGTAGCCCACCTGCATGAGTAGGTTGCCTTTAGTGTAATGAAAGCAGTGTGCGGGCAGGTGGGGCGCAGGGGGTGCATTGGGATAACCAGCTGGCTAGAGGACTGTGGGTTAGCAGACTTGGGGAGCGCGGGGCCCATGCCGGTGCCGCCATAGCCTGTCGCTGGGGCTAATGATTGCCCTTGATGTACTTTACATTGGGCATGAAGCTGGGAGGCACAGCTTGTTGCGGTTTGCCGTTGTGTGTGGAGGCATTTGTGGTCGGTGGGTGCAGAGGGCGGCGGCTTAGTGGGGCTGCAGCGGAGGTGCGTGAGCCGGAGGGTACCCCGCATCCCGCAGACCTTCCCTCCTAATACCGGTATTCCGACGGCTGCCTTGTGTGTTTGTTTCTCTGTTATGCCCCTCCAGGCACGGAGCGACCGACAGGGTGGGGGAGCCCCCCAGGCCGATGGGGGTGCCAGTGCCGACGCTGGGGACGTGGGGAGCGCAAAAGGAGACGGAATGTGGGCTTGGCATTGAGTGTCTGCGGGAAGACGGCTTCGTTTGCGCCACAACACTCCAACGCTGCTTGCATTTTAGTACAGTAAGCCCGTCTTACTGAGACCGTCTGAAGCCTCAAGCCGCTGTCCCTGTTTGGTACGGTCTGACTGGCTTCGGCAACTGTGTTAATACACGTGGCTGGTGGAGGCCCCAGCACGTGCACACATGCCTAAAAACTGCCACCAGGCATGCACGTGGTACCTACACAGGTCAGCGTGTTGCCGGCAGCTCCCTGCTGTGCCCCATCCCAGTGCGCTGGCCTTGACACGGTTACCGTGACCCCCCAACGCACTCGCTTTGACCCACAGCAGGGACACCCGGGCACGTGCACGCGTGCATAAGGGATTCCAGCAGGCATGCGCTTGGTACCTACACATAGGCCGCTCCCTGCTGTGCCCCATCCCAGTGCGCTTGCCTTGACACGGTTACCTTGACCGCCCAGCGCACTGCACTTTTACCCACAGCAGAGAGGCCTCTGCACGCATGCGCATGGCTATAGACCGCCACCAGCCATGTGCTTGGGACCTGCACAGGTCAGAGTGTTACCGGCAGCTCCCTGCTGTGCCCAATCCCAGTGCACCTTCCCTGGCACGGTCACCGTGGCACGGCAGCGCACTGCACTGGCCCCTTGCAGATGACAAATTATTCACTGAAACAGGCGTTCAATTGCGGCCGTGTACCGTTACATTGCACAGCCGCTGCTAGGGTGGCTAACGTGCTAGCTGCTGTCCGTGATTCTCTCCGTCCCCCATGATGATGCACGTGCATGTCGACATCAGCGCAAGCAACACACAGTGATTCATTACGTTCCCTGCTTGCACGCTAAAAGCAGGGCGCCAAAGCTGCACACAACGTCCTGTCCCGCCTGCACCCGCAGCCACTGCAGCA
Organism: Chlamydomonas sp. KOR1; assembly: GCA_036984285.1. Lineage (NCBI taxonomy): Eukaryota > Viridiplantae > Chlorophyta > Chlorophyceae > Chlamydomonadales > Chlamydomonadaceae > Chlamydomonas > Chlamydomonas sp. KOR1. Next base: position 91,377 of record BQMZ01000060.1, on the reverse strand, counting down.
CCACCATGCATGTCCTGGGGAAGGCAGGGCGTAGGATGCAGGGTAGGGTATCAGGGCGAGCTTCCAGGGGGCTCTCTGGGCAACCCACTTGCCCTAAGTGCACGTGGCCACTAGGCCGTGTCAGTGCATGCACGCCATGCGCTGCTGGGCACGCGGCCCAGCACCTCAGGATCCCAACATGGACAGCGTCAGGGGTGTGCGCTGTAGCGACCTGCACGCAGCACAGCGTGCCAATTGTGCGCAAGCCCCCGCTCGCTATTTCGCGCCCACCTGTGGGCGCTGTCAGCGCCTGGCCGTGCACCTGGCCGCTGCGGCATCTACTTCCTCAGCGCCTTGGCCCCGCTGAGCGCCAGGTAGGCGCCGCCCGCCGCCAGCAGCCCCACGGTGGACAGGAAGCCGCCCACGCGGAAGGGGAGCCAGTTCACCTGTGGCCGGGGGGCGGGGGCCAGGCGGAGACCAGTGCAGTAAGTTTGCGTAGTTACAGAGCCATGGTGTTGCAGGACAAGGGATTGCAAGCCGTGCTGATGGGCACCCCGAGGGTGGTGCAAGGCTTTCCGTGCCTCGCAGCTCCGTGTGCCGCCCTCCAGCCTCATGCATGCGTACCCAACGTTGCAGCTGGGGCGCCAGACCGCCGCGCTAGGGCCCTTGGTACCCACTTAGGGGGTTGACCTCCTAGCTCCTCGTCCCGTTGTGGCCCCCAACCTTTGGCAAGTCTCCAACTCTCCATGTATGGACAAGGTTCGGACAGTAGGAGTAACTCAGATGCACAACCGCATCCGCACTGCTGTAGCCGCTCACGTTCGGGGTGTAGGTGTTGGAGAGGGCGTACGCGTGCGACAGGCGAGCCGCGGCGAAGGCGGCTGCGTAGGCGGCCACCAGCTTCTTGGGGGCGTCGGTCTGGGTCTCCAGCAGCAACAAGAGCAGCATGCCGGTGGGCACGTACTCCTGCACGGAAAGATGGGTAACCGCAGACTGGCTGATTAGGTGGGTGCGCCGGGTTGCGTTGGCAGCCGTTGCTTCAGATACAAGTGTATCAGACGCCATGCCTCCAGCACATCCAGGCACCGCCTCTTGACATCTAGGTTGGGGGGGGGTCGCCTGCACGTGTGAGCCGAGGAGCTGCGCCTACCGACATGTCCAAAGAGTGTGACGCAGACCATGCGTTGACGCTGCTCCCCACTGATCAAAGTGCAAAAGAAGCGCAAATAAAGGACGTGATCATGTGTCCTCTGATGCCCGTAAACTGTGCTCCTCGCCGAGACCACCACAATGGCAAGTAGAATCCCTGAAACAAACGCCCAAGGCTGATCGCACCTGCATGTTTCCGCCGCAACGCGACTGCATACAGCAAAGAAGCTGTTCATCAGTGGCTGTCCTGCTTCGCCTCGTGCAGGATACGATGTGCCGCCCCGAGGCAAGACACAACATACCATCGCGGTCAGCTTCTGGTCCTCATCGCCATTGTCCTTCTTGCTGCCAAACAGAATGTTGCAGTTGAAGCGGTGCAGCCCGACGCGTAACTGTAGCAGCGCGTAGACCGCGCCCAGACCTCCGGCAGTGAGGCAAGTAATTGGCGCTGTGAGGGCCATTAAGTCAAGCTTCGCAGTAAATTATCAAGTTATATAGATTGGGACGGCGCTGGGAGGCGTGCGCCCCTTTTCAGCGGTTCGTCACCATTGTACGACCTTCACGTTCACGCCGGGTACCCCTTTCCCTTCATTCTGCCAGTGGCCAAAAGAGTTGCCCTTCGCCATCCTGTCAAAGCCATCCAGCATGTCAAAGTGCACACGAAGAGAAGAGCACACCCCTTTGCCGCGGCGTCTTCACAACTATGTTATCCTGTACTTGGCACAAGCCCCAATCCGGCCCAGGGGATCCGGCCAACCGTCCATCTCTAGCGTCTAGGCACATCTCTGTTCCTGGGTCTGTTGAGCACGCAGCCACTGGCGGACGCTGGACCATCTCGCCTTTCCTCACCTTACCACAGGGACTTGACTATTGCCCTTATGTTACTGAATGCGCATTCCCCTCAAGCATAGTGTGCTGCAGCCAGAGGAAAGCCTCTACTCTGGCTGTGCCTGACCTGGCCTGACCATGCTGCGCCGCTCAGGTTGGCGAGGCCCCTGCTACTGCAAGCACGGGTTCAAGGCTGTTCAGTTACGACAATACATTGCCTCCGGCACGTCAGATGTACGCAGACAAAAAGGATGCATGTACAAGCTTCAAGGTGTAGGGAGCCCTGCCCTGCCCCAATGGGCACTTGGTGTGCGTGGCTCCTTTCCTTGTGCTCCTGTCACGACCCAGGACAGTACGGACAGCGCTTCCGTGTGCCTACGAGTCATTGCAAGCCAGTAATCACATGCCGGCTGAACTGCGCCACGCATCCACGCTGGGACGCGACACTCCTGTGCACTTGTTCAGTTGTGATATCAAGTTATCTCACGGGGAGCTCTGTGCACCTGCTGAGGCTAGACGATACATGTTCTCCAGCTTGTAGCGTTGCGAGCGTCTGCCTCCTGTAGCTCGCTGATGCACACCGACTGCACTGCGGCGGCATCAAGCTGGGCGGCAGGGCCGCCACAAGCCAACAAGGAGCAGGGGAGCGCCGTTCAGCTCCGTTGACAGGAACTGCTCAACTCTGACAGGTGGCTCCACATCAGGAACTTGATCATTTGTACGGCCAGAGCTTACAAAGTTTGGCCTCGCGTCGCTGTGTCTTGAGCTAGCTGTTTCCACCTGGCGTGGCGCCAGCAGAGGTCGTGGCTACCAGTCCATCAACAGGGCATACAGGTACGTACTTGTGTCGTTGTTTTGGCTGAAACTGGCAGGCAGTGCCTCACAGCGCCATAGGCATCGGTCATCCTCTAACGTTTTTCAGCACACCGGCTACCACGTGGTGCAGGGTTTCTCGTGCAGCTCGTGCCCAACGCAAGAAAGGTGCACGTGTTTTTTTTACGTGTAGCGGAATTGTGTGGGCAACGGCGGCTACGCCACCCTTTCCTACCGGGTATCCGATACGTACCATTGCCATGTAATCATTTTTGGAGTTAATGTGTAGGGACTTGATGTTATCCATGGGCCCCCTGACACGAGGCCTCGCACAGGGCTGCGTAGTTCCCTTGCCGAAACAGGTTGGTGGTGCAGGGGGATGACAAGCTGGCTGGGGGACTGTGGGTTAGTGGGTTGAGGAACGCGGGGCCCATGCCGGCCTCTGGGGCTGTTGATACCCTGTCTCTGGGACTGATGATGAAAGCCCTTGATGCACTCTGCAACGGGTACGCGGATGGGAGGCACAGCTCGTTATGGTTTGCCGTTGCATTTGTGGTGGGTGCGATGGGTCCGCGGGGCGGCAGGGGGCGTGGGGCGCAAGGGAGATGGGGTACCTCGCACCTGCCTGGCCGCGGTCGTACGGCAGGCTCCCTGTAAAAATAGCAAATCTGAGTAAAGCTGCATGCGTCTATGCCCCGTCCACGACCCCACAGGCTTGGCCGGCGCATCTATCGCGGCGGTTGGAGGTGTGTGCGGCGTGGCGCATCAGAGGAGCACCTGCCTGCCCAGCCGCAGGTGTGCCAGAGGGGCGCACTGGGCTAGTGAGGAGCGACTAGGCCCACCTGTTGGCACACGGGTAGGCCACCTGCATGAGTAGGTTGCCTTTTAGTGTACGAGCGAGTGTGCGGGCAGGTGGGGCGCAGGGGGTGCATTGGGATAACCAGCTGGCTAGAGGACTGTGGGTTATTAGCAGACTTGGGGAGCGCGGGGCCCATGCCGGTGCCGCCATAGCCTGTCGCTGGGGCTAATGATTGCCCTTGATGTACTTTACATTGGGCATGAAGCTGGGAGGCACAGCTTGTTGCGGTTTGCCGTTGCGTGTGGAGGCATTTGTGGTGGGTGCGGAGGGCGGTGGCTTAGTGGGGCTGCAGCGGAGGTGCGTGAGCCGGAGGGTACCCCGCATCCCCGCAGACCTTCCCCTCCTAATACCGGTATTCCGACGGCTGCCTTGTGTGTTTGTTTCTCTGTTATGCCCCTCCAGGCACGGAGCGACCGACAGGGTGGGGGAGCCCCCCAGGCATCGGGTGCCAGTGCCAACGCTGGGGACGTGGGGAGCGCAAAAGGAGACGGAATGTGGGCTTGGCATTGAGTGTCTACGAGAAGACGGCTTCGTTTGCGCCACAACACTCCAACGCTGCTTGCATTTTAGTACAGTAAGCCCGTCTTACTGAGACCGTCTGAAGCCTCAAGCCGCTGTCCCTGTTTGGTACGGTCTGACTGGCTTCGGCAACTGTGTTAATACACGTGCCTGGTGATGTGCTGTTATACATGTATGGCTACCTGGTGCTGCGATGTTGACTGGGGCCCGCAGCTAGCTAGCGAAATTTGTCGCTCGTATTGTTATGGGTGCAGCGGCTGCACGGACACATGAACTAAGTACCAGTACTGGACGATGTGCGTGCATGTCAGGGAGTTGCTTGTCTTGGTGACTAGGGTTGGCATGGTGTACATGTCGGCACCGTACGCGACTGCAAGGATGCGCGGCCAGACAGCCAGACAAACTGTGTAACGACAAAATGTTGCCGTGACAGTTATCTGCCAACGCACTGCACGCACCCGCACACAAGACTGAGGTCCCAATCACCGTCGTCAGGGCACCAGATACCAGGGGAGATCCCCTGCCGTATCTCCCTTGCCGCATACCAACTGCCATGTGTGTTATCACAGCTGCTGAAGCCGCAGTTAGATGCCACGGTATTCGTGCGACATGCCAATCCCAGTCCCGTCGCCAGTATCCCAGTGCACGTGCCCTGGCACGGTTACCGTGACCCCCCAGCGCACCGCACTTTTCCCCCAGCATGGAGGCCCCAGCACGTGCACACGTGCCGAAGAACTGCCACCAGGCATGCACGTGGTACCTACACAGGATACAGGGCTCCAGGCAGCTCCCAACTGTACGCAGTCCCAGTGCACTTGCCTTGACACGGTGACCGTGACCCCCCAGCGCACTGCACTTTTACCCACAGCAGAGACACCCCGGCACGTGCACGCATGCATAAGGGATGCCACCAGGCATGCGCTTGCTATCTGCACAGGTTCCAGGGTTACAGGAAGCTCCCTACCCTGCTAAACCCCAGTGCGCTGGCCTTGGCACGGTCACCGTGACCGCCCAGCGCACGGCACTTCCCCAGCAGGGAGGCCCCAGCACGTGCACACGTGCGGAAGAATAGGGAAGAACTGCCACCAGGCATGCACGTGGTACCTACACAAGTCAGAGTGTTGCCGGCAGCTCCCTGCTGTGCTTCATCCCAGTGCGCTGGCCTTGACACGGTTACCGTGACCCCCCAACGCACTGCGCTTTGACCCACAGCAGGGACACCCGGCACGTGCACGCGTGCATGAGGGATTCCAGCAGGCATGCGCTTGGTACCTACACATAGGCCGCTCCCTGCTGTGCCCCATCCCAGTGCGCTTGCCTTGACACGGTTACCTTGACCGCCCAGCGCACTGCACTTTTACCCACAGCAGAGAGGCCTCTGCACGCATGCGCATGGCTATAGACCGCCACCAGCCATGTGCTTGGGACCTGCACAGGTCAGAGTGTTACCGGCAGCTCCCTGCTGTGCCCAATCCCAGTGCACCTTCCCTGGCACGGTCACCGTGGCACGGCAGTGCACTGCACTGTTACCCGCAGCAGAGCCGCCCCAGCATGCGCACAAACGACTGTAGACCGCTATAAGGCGTTCGCTTGGTATCTACACAGGTCGCAATGGTACAGGCAGCTCCCTGCTGTACTGAATCCCAGTGCGCTGCTGGTCTGCCAAGTAAGGGCTGCCGTGACACAGCAGCGCACTGCACTTTTGCCCACAGCCGGGACCCCCCTGCATGTGCATGCGTGACCAGGGACCGCCACCAGGCATGTGCTTGGTACCCACACTGTTACCAGGGCTACAGGTGGCTTCCTATTGCGGACAGCCCTAGTGCGCTGCTGGGCCAGGTACGGCATGCCGCCCCCACCTTTGTGACTCTTCTCTCGCTGTGGCACGTCGCAGAAAGGATGGGTGCTGATTGCAGTGCACCAGCGCCGCACCCAAGCACCGCTCTTGAGCACCATTCCTGTCAGCCCCGAAGCGCTGCCGCCGCACGCGCACCTCCCAAACAGCACCAACCGGCGGGCCCTGTACCAAAGAAATCGTCCTTACCTTACAAATTCACTGCCACGCGACGAAAGGGCCTGCCATAGCGCACCTCCAAAATCAAAGAGCAACAACTAAGCGGCCTCCTCCCACCAGACTGCCACAATAACGACCATGATCACCCAACGCGTCAATCTGTGTGATTGCACTCATCACTTCTTGCCCTTCCTAGACGACTTGGCCTTTCCTGCCGTCCCCGGTTCCGGCTCCGGGGGTGCTGCCGACAGCTCCGGAAACACGTCCAGCAGCCCCGCCGGCAGCCCGCCCGCCGCGGGGCCGCCATCCGCCGCCGCCCCCGCCGCCGGCTGCACCCCCTCAGCCGCCTCGCCGCTTCCCTTCTTGGCGCGGCCCTTCGTACGCACAGGCTCCGCCTTGCTCCTCTTCTTGGATACGCGCCCCGTGCGGCCGTCGCCGCCGTCAGCACCCGCCGCCGCCGCCGCTGCCGGCATCCCCACCCCCACCGCTGCCGCCGCGCCGTTATCCGGCGTCAGCAACCTCGCCAGGAGCTCCTCCTCATTAACCCCCTGCTGCTGCTCCCCCTCCGCACGCCGCGCCGCAGCAGCCCACACATCCTCCTCCTCTTCCTGCTCCTCCCCAACACCCCCTGCGCCGGCTAACCCACGCACCCTGCGAGCACCACCGCCGGCAGCCGCCTGCCGCTTCCCCTTCCCCCTGGCGCCCCCGACCTCACTGAGGATGCGCTGCAGCTCCTCCTCAGCCTCATCCAGCACAGCGGCCCGCGGGTCCTTCGCCCCAGCTGCGCCGCCGCCGCCAACCGCCGTAACGCCCACGCGCGCCGCCGCCACCCCCTCCGGCAGCTGCGGCTCCTCCTCCTCCTCCTCCTCCTCCTCCTCTTTTGCCGCCGCCGCCGCGGCCGCAGCAGCAGCCGCCTCCGCCTCCGCCGCTGCCCGGCGCTTCTGCTTCCGCCGCCGCGCCGCCTCCTCCCGCCGCCCCGCCTCTGCCGCCGCCTCAGCCCGGGCCTTTGCCTGCGCCGCCGCCGTACGGATCCGTACGTCCTCGGCGAACAGCTTGTCGTACAGCTGCGCCTGGCGGCGGTTCTCCTCGCGCTCGCGTTCGCGCCTCGCCTTGGACTGCTCGCCCTCCTCCTCCTCCTCCTCCTGCTGCTGGCTCTGCTCTTGGGCTGCTTCCAGCAAGTCCAGCGACTTGAGGGCTGCACAAAGCAAGAGCCACATACACGCACACGAGCGAACCCTTGTCAACGATTCAATATATATTCACAACTCAACATCCTTCCCTGCTCCCCCGCCCGGCCTCATTGATCTACTGGCTTCGCTCTGCGGTCCTTGATCGCTGCCCTCATCCGACCCCCCACCCCCGCGCCCGGCCCTTCGGCTCGCAGCCAGCACTGCTTTACTGGAGAACTACTGATTTGATGATTTGTGCTGTCGCTCGTTAAACTACTTTCTCTTCTCGTGCAGGCACCAGCGTTCCCATACCTCCCTGACGCCTTACACGGGTTCCTCGAGCTTTACGCCTTACCCCCATTCCCCTCCCCTCCGCCCACCTCCCGCCGCCAACCGCTCGAAGGTCTCCTCGTCCAGCTTGCCGTACCGCAGTACGAACGCGTCGTACGCCGACGATGCCACCTCGCGCGTCGTACGGTCTGCCGTGCCCAGGTTACGGCGCACCAGCGACAGAAGGCGGGCGGACAGCTGCGTGTGCAGCTCGGAGCCGGGGAGCACCTGCAGGGGTGGGGGCGGGGTTGGTTGGGATGGGGCTTGGGCCAGTCGTACACATTCTAACCCTGCTAAACACAAAGCCGTGATGCGGTAGTGCGGGACTTGGTCTTGCCGGAGGTGTTGACTTGCCCCGCGTCGGCTCCAGCAGCCAGGCAAACAGATAGAGCTCGTGCGGCTACGCTTGCGAACGTACCTGAGTCGCCAGTCGTAAACATGTACATGATATGCAAGCACAGCAGCTAGGCAGACCGGCAGCTAGGCAGACGACCTCATCTGTGGCTGTGTAGTAGCTTCGTGCAACTAAACGTTGGACCCTGCTTCTCCGTTTGAGTCCAGGCACAGATGTGCGGCCCGCTGCCCGCTTCCCTGTGTGCACTCCTGGCACTCTTACATTTCTTTCATAATCTTACTATCTGTTTTTATGCCATAATCAGATCAGGTAACGCCCCACCTGCGCCAGGATGTTGATGTATTCGGAGGTGGCGCCCGCCAGCTCCGCCACAGCAGCTGCCTGCAGCTCCTCCACGTCGGGCACGTGTACGGTAAGGTCCTGATGCGGCTGTACGGCGCCCGCCCCCGGGCTCTGCTTCTGCTGCGGCTGTGCGACGCCTGCCGCCTTCATGGCCTGCTCCAGTACGGCGCGCTCCGCCTCGGCCGAGTCGGCGGCGATCACCTTGGCCGCCTCAGCCATCTGCGTGTTGGCAACACAATAAGCGCTATGATGCACAGAACATCGTCGTAGACAGAGACATCACCGTAGACACAACAATAGGACATTGTGATAAACGCAGGCGTCATCACAGATACCATAATAGCAGCGCAGCCAACTACGAGTGGGCGATGGCCACAGACACTATTTTGCACAGACCGTCGCCGTAGACCAAGACATCATACACACAATATTGCGTTCATGGCGTCGTCACCAAGCCAGCCCCTTGATGTACCTGCCGCACACCCTGCCCGCTAACCCACATGCCCACCAGTTAACCCACCCGTCCCTACCTGCCTACGTACCCACAGACCCACAGACCGACCTGCTCCGGCGTGATCAGCGCCCCTAAGGGGGCCCACGACCACCCCGGGCCCAAAACCATACCCATCCACCGCGCGCCTGTGCCCCTGTGCCCGTCACCCCTCGACCAACCGGCGCTCAACGCCTGCTCCTCCCCCACCTGCATCGGCGCCAGGCCCCAGCGGCCCACACTTGCCCAAGTCCACATCCACCCACTGCCCGCTAACCCACGTGCCGACCAGTTGGCAAAACCAGCACCCCTGTTTATCCCACGGCCCCACCTGCTCCGGCGTGAGCGGCTCCCTCAGCGGCCCGCTGGGCCACCCGGGCCCCAGGTCCACACCCACCCACTGGGCGCGGGTGGTCAGGGCTGCGGGGGTTGGGCAGGGTGCGGGGTAGAAGCAAAGCGTGGGGGGTGAGCTTCTCTTTTCTCAACGTGGGACTCCCACCACCCATGTGGATTCCCGGCACAGCACTGATACCGGCTGCAGGCAGTGGCGTGGACGGGAGCATACTGAGGGCGGTGCCACAATGCCACGGCTGTGACCAGGGCATGTGTATTGGCATGTGTATTGCGGGCCAACAACCGGCCCACGTCCGCGCGCCAGCAGCGCATTCGCGACCGCTGTCCTTGCAACCTCGGCTGCCCTGCCCACCCGAGATCCCCCGCACCAACGACCCATGCCCCCCGTCCAGCAGCCACCAGCCTTGCACCCTTTACTTGGCCTAACCAGGGGTACCCGTTGCCCGCCTGGTCCGCTTGACTCACACCAACACCTTAAGCCACACCCTTGTGTTAACCCACCTGCCCGCAGCAGATCCGCCATCGGCGCCATGCCCGCCGCCAGCCACGCACTACTTCACACGACCAGCTCCCCCTTAACCCACGCACCGTCACCTTCACCCACACCCTTGATCTTAACCCACCTGCCAGCAGCAGGTCCATCATCGGCGCCATGCCCGCCGCCAGCCACGCCTCAGCCGTGGGCCGGTCGAACTGCATCGCCACCGGCACGATACCGCCCCCGCCCCCTCCCCCGGGCCCTGCCCTGGCCCGCCCACCTTCCGGCAGCTTCCTCCCCTCAGCCCCCCGCTCCCCCTCCCGTAAGCCCATCGCCTCCGCCATGCCCGTTACCCCAAGCAAGCCGTCATCGCCCTCCTTGCCCCCTGCTCCCGCCCCCCGCGCTTCTCCATTCCCCCCGTCAGCACCACCACCCCCGGCCCCGCCCTCCTGCTGCTGCTTCTGCTGCAGCTCCAGCTGCAGGCGCGCCTGGCGTGCCGCCTCCGCGCCCTCCCTGCCCCCCGTGAGATCCACCTCCTCCCCCAGCTGCCCAAGGGAGGCCTGCAGGGAGCCCAGCGCCTCAGACAGGGCGGTGGTGGCGGCGACCAGGGAGGCCAGGTCCCGGCTGGTGAGGGCCTGGGGGAGAAGGGAAATGGGAAAGGCGGGAACTCAAACAGCAACCTGTGACCCCTTGCGCTTGCACTTGCAATGCACACTAAGAACACGTACAGGCGGTCCCACCTCCTGCAGCACCCGCACCCCTGTTCACCCACACACACACACACAGGCTTCGTGCCTGTCAGGACATACCAGGCCTCGAGCCTTGGTCGTCGTACAGCGGACGGCAGTTGTTCGCTCACCATGAGGCAGTTTCGTGTGCCTCTGCTGCGCGGCCTGGTCGTGTTGTGGAGGTGCTTGGCTGTCGTCTTCCTGCCCCAAGGGGTGGGGGCTCGTTTGGCGTGTGACCCGTGCGTGCGTTGCAGGAGCTGTTGGTTTGCGGGCGTGAGAGGCTGCCTAGGGCAACCCAGGGGAGCGTCCCCGAGGGCCACCTAGGCTTGTGCCGGCGTTTTTGGGCCGTCTCTCTGCTTGCTTGGTGGAGTGCTGCGAGTCGGAGGGGTGTGGCCTGCTGGGCGTGCGTGCTTGTGCTCTTCTCGGGCTTTGGGCTCTCTGGTGGGGGGTGGGGGGTACCGGGTTGGGGGTGCAGGGTGGGTGCCGCTGCTCGGCAGCTGGCTGCGGCGCGTTTCTGGGGTCTGGGCTGGGGGAGCAGAGGCTCGTGGGTTAGGGGCGCTGGGTGGGGGCTCTTTGCCTGGGGGGCCGTCGGGCTTGCTGTTCGCGTGGCGCCGCTAATGTGCTTTTGACCCCGGCAGGGGGTCGGGCGGCTTGCCTGGGCCTAGGGCGTTTCCCGCGTGGCTGTCCGTTTCCTTGTTCTTGCTTCGTCCAGGCTTGTGCCCTGGGTGCGGTGCGCTAGCGTGTGCGTGTGGCCTCGCCTGTGCCGTCTTTCGGGTGGCTCTTCACCCTTGCGAGGGGGGTGTGCCTAGGGGGCGTGCCCTTGTTTTGGGGGCCGCTCGCTTGCCTTGAGGACCCTTACAGGGCCTCCGTGCTGTGAGCCGGCTCTGCGGAGCGGCGTAGCAGTGTAACAACCGTACGACACACACACACGTTGATACACATGCACGCTACCTCACGCCACTAGGGCGTGCACTCAGGCGGCAGATGCAGAGCCGCTTCGACAGCCTCTGGGAGCAGGGCCTCAAACCGCGCTGGCAGGGGGTGTGCGGCATCGTCTGCCAGCGCAGGGCGGGGTCAAGCCAGGACAGCGACCGCAGCAGCATGAGCAGCGGAGACAGCGACCGCAGCAGCATGAAGAGCGGGGACTGAGGGAGGACGTGAGGCTTATCCTTAGTGCTTTGGGTAGACTGAGGCGCTAGCGGACGCTTTAGGCGGGGCCCAGCAGTGAGGACCTGCTGGGGGCCCGTTAGCAGCATGGCCCTTCCTTGCGAGGGTTTGGGCTTTTTCCTGCTTGCATACTTGGTTTACGTAGGAGCCTAGGCCCAGTGCCAGGCGAGGCGCATTGCAGGACAGACCAGGCTTTGGTCTGGTCGCATGTGCAGGCTTCGTGCCTGACAGGACATACCAGGCCTCGGGCCTTGGACGTCGTACAGCGGATGGCAGTTGTTCGCTCACCATGAGGCAGTTTCGTGTGCCTCTGCTGCGCGGCCTGGTCGTGTTGTGGAGGTGCTCGGCTGTCGTCTTCCTGCCCCAAGGGGTGGGGGCTCGTTTGGAGTGTGACCCGTGCGTGCGTTGCAGGAGCTGTTGGTTTGCGGGCGTGAGAGGCTGCCTGGGGCAACCCAGGGGAGCGTCCCCGAGGGCCACCTAGGCTTGTGCCGGCGTTTTTGGGCCGTCTCTCTGCTTGCTTGGTGGAGTGCTGCGAGTCGGAGGGGTGTGGCCTGCTGGGCGTGCGTGCTTGTGCTCTTCTCGGGCTGTGGGCTCTCTGGTGGGGGGTGGGGGGTACCGGACTGGGGGTGCAGGGTGGGTGCCGCTGCTCGGCAGCTGGCTGCGGCGCGTTTCTGGGGTCTGGGCTGGGGGAGCAGAGGCTCGTGGGTTGGGGGCGCTGGGTGGGGGCTCTTTGCCTGGGGGGGCCGTCGGGCTTGCTGTTCGCGTGGCGCCGCTAATGTGCTTTTGACCCCGGCAGGGGGTCGGGCGGCTTGCCTGGGCCTAGGGTTTTCCCGCGCGGTTGTCCCTTTCTTTGTTCTTGCTCCGTCCAGGCTTGGGCCCTGGGTGCGGCGCGCTGGTGTGTGCGTGTGGCCTCGCCTGTGCCGTCTTTCAGGTGGCTCTTCGCCCTTGCGAGGAGGGTGTGCCTAGGGGGCGTGCCCTTATTTTGGGGGCCGCTCGCTTGCCTTGAGGTCCCTTACAGGGCCTCCGTGCTGTGAGCCGGCTCTGCGGAGCGGCGTAGCAGTGTAACAACCGTACGACATGCACCTCCTGCAGCACCTGCAGCGGCAGCTCCGCCTCCCGCTCCACGTCCGCGTACACCCGCACCCGCACCCACGCTAACCCACACCCACACTCTCACACGTTAATACACATGCCCACAGGCTCACCTCCTGCAGCACCTGCAGCGGCAGCTCCGCCTCCCGCTCCGCGTCCGCGTACACCCGCACCCGCACCCGCACCCACGCTAACCCACACCCACACTCTCACACGTTAATACACATGCCCACAGGCTCACCTCCTGCAGCACCTGCAGCGGCAGCTCCGCCTCCCGCTCCGCGTACGCGTACACCCGCACCCGCACCCGCACCCACGCTAACCCACACCCACACTCTCACACGTTAATACACATGCCCACAGGCTCACCTCCTGCAGCACCTGCAGCGGCAGCTCAGCCTCCCGCTCCACGTCCGCGTACACCCGCACCCGCACCCGCACCCACGCTAACCCACACCCACACTCTCACACGTTAATACACATGCCCACAGGCTCACCTCCTGCAGCACCTGCAGCGGCAGCTCCGCCTCCCGCTCCACGTCGGCGTACAGGAAGGGAACAGACGTGGAGTGCTCGTACTCCATGGAGCAGCGGGGGCACCTGAGGACAGCGGGATGTATGTGTATTAGGCCTGGATGCATGTGTATTAGGCGTGCAGGAAGGACACCGAGGTGGAGTAATCGTACTCCAGCGAGCAGCGGGGGCACCTGGGGGCAGAGGGATGCATGTGTTAGGCGTCCATCTGGTGGCGACCGGGGAAGCGTAAATGGGGAGAGGAGGCCCTGAGCCGCACACCCCTTGCCCTTGTTCTTCCCCTCACCCGCCCACCCACCTGCACTCAAACTCGTACAGGCTGGCCAGCAGCTCCCCCCGCTGCATTAGGGGCGCCAGCACGCCGGCTGCCCCCACCCAGTTGACACACACCTCCTCGCCGGCGGCAATGGGCCGTGCGGCGCGCACCTGGGGGGGGGCGGCGGTGGTGGGGCGTGTGGGGGAAAGGGTGGCATTAGGGCCACACCAAGGTTGGTAGCCGGGACAGGGTATGATCGGGACGATGAACGTAACGGTAACCGGGCAAGCGGATGCAAGGTGACACACCCTTTTCAGCCGAAAGCGGCATGGTATTACATTCCGAAGCCCTCTTGAGGCTACTTGTGTGTGTGTTAGGCGGCGGAGAAGGTGGGCCCGTGGGGGCGCCACCCATGCCTCTAAGAGCACGTTGGCGCCAAGCACCCACCTCACAATGTCCACCCCCAACCACTACACGTGCAACGCTGGGGGCGTTATACACATGCACCATACGACCACACACACCTTAAACACCACGCCACATACCCACCAGAACTCTGTCCCCCATGAGCACCAGGTTTGCGTTGGGTGCGCAGCTGTGGTTGAGGAGGGCCAGGTCGGGCCATAGGCCCAGCAGGGAGGACAGTGCCTCGGACCTTGGGGGTGAGGGGAGAGACATGTGTTTTAGCGGGGTGGAGTGTGTATTAACGCAACGGGGTGGCGCAGCAGCGCCAGGTCGGGCCACAGGCCCAGCAGGGAGGACAGTGCCTCGGACCTTGGGGGTGAGGGGAGAGACATGTGTATTAGCGGGGTGCAGCTCGTGTGTCTTAACGTGAAGGGTTGGTGCAGCAGCGCCAGATCGGGCCGCAGCAGAGCAGGTCGGGCGGCAGGCCCAGCAGGAAAGCTCCGAGGTCAGCCTTGCGAGGCCCAGGGGTGTTCGCTGCGGCGGGCTGCCTTGTGCTGCAACGTCCACATGCTTTACTGGCCTCCCACCCCACCCCAGACCCCACCCTCCACCCACCTTGCGCCCGCCGCCGCCCCGTCCTGCGCCCCCTCCGCCACACTGTTACACCGCACCAGCGCCTCCACAGCCGCCCGCCGCGCCATGCTGCCCAACGCCGTGCCCGGCGGCGACACAGGAAGACCAGCGGCTGCTGCCTTGCCGCCGCCCCCGGCCGCCGGCGGCGCCGCCGCCGCCTTGGCCCTCGACGGCGCCGCCGCCAGCAGCCGCTCCTGGCCCCGCCGCCACGCCGCCAGGTCCTCCGGCGGCCGCACAGCGCCGCGCGGGACGCCGCAGTACAGCGACGCGACGGCGTCGGCGCCGCTGACGTCGTGCAGCGCCGCCGTCGTGGCGTCGGCACCGCCGTCGGCGCCGCCGTCGGCGGGCTCCAGCGTGGCGCCGTCGGCGATGCGGAGCAGCTCCAATGCGCCGGCCACCAGGGGCAGCAACTGGAGGGGATGAAAGGGAGGGCAATTTAGGGAAAGGTAAGGTGGCGAGAGGAAGCAACGGCCCCCAATCCCTGTTTTCCCTTCCCCCCCTTGCCCTCCGGCACGCTGCCCGGCGGCCCCCTCCGCACCACTCCGTCACTGGCATCCTCTTGGCCACGCTGCCATTGGTACCCTCCTCCCCTCCCCTCCGCCCCTCTCCGCCCCTCTACAACTCACCTCCGGCACGCTGCCCGGCGGCCCCCTGCTGAGCAGCGCGGGCGGTGCACTGACCGCCAGCAGCTGCCCCTCCTCCGCAGCCACGTCCAGCACCAGGCCCAGGCCGCGGCCTGTTCGCAACATGGCAAACGCGGCAACATGCAAGCATACATTGGGGACGATGTACCGTAGTACACGGACGAAATCAGTATTAAATCTGTATATGTTGTTGTGGGTGATGGAAGCAGGTGCGTCGTCTAGCAGCTGCCCCTCCTCCGCTCCTCCGCAGCCACGTCCAGCACCAGGCCAGGCCGCACCAGGCCGCAGCCTGCTAGTGAAGGGAAGTGTGGAGCACAAATCATTCACAAAGCTGTACATGCTGCGCCCATGTTGGCAACACATTCACCACCTCATCCGCCACCGCACCACCCCCGCGCCGCTCTGCCGTTACCGCCCACACCTCCACCCCAGCCCCGTGGACCTGGGGAACTGGCGACGCCCCCCCCCAAACGACCCACACACCCCACCACCCACCTCGGATCCGCTCCACCTGCAGCGCTCCGTAGAACGGCTGCAGCTCGCCCTCCCCCTGCTGCCCCTCCCACTGCTGCTGCTGCAGCTGCCCAGCACCCTGCGCCTCCTGCCCTGGGGGTTGGTAGAAGCGCCGCACCGCCACCTCGGCCTGCGCCGTGGCGTTGGCCAGGGCCACCCTGCGCACAGCAGACGGATAGGGTCATGGGGAGAGGGTTCTTTGACAAACAGCGGTGCGGGTGTGGGTAATGAGGACGTGTGGGTCCCAGGCGCAAACCCGTGGCGATGGCGGTGGCCGGGGCCTCCCTGCGTGCAGCGGGGGAGGTGCCAAGCATGGGGTAGGGAAGGCCGCACGCAGCGTTATAGGCACGGGACTATATCCTCTGCTAGTGCCAGCTACTGCCATTTGAAGCGGACGCTTGGTATTCGGAGCACCGCAAAGCGGTGCTGAAAGCAAACCACCCGCTGCCCTTTCCACTCACTTGGGGTCGGTACTATGTTTCCAGTGTCAGGCCCCTCTGCCCCTTGTCCTGCTCCCCACTCCCCCATCCGCCCCCGCCCTCAACTTCCAGCACATACACCACCCGCTGCCATCCCCACTCACTTGGGGTCCAGCCGCTTCCTGGACTGCGCCTCCTGCCCCTCCTCCCCCTCCACCACATCCAGCTCCGGGTCCGGCTGCCACGTGTAGTCCACCACCTGCCCGTCATCCTCCCCTTGTCCCCCTTCGCGCGTCACCAGCGCCGCCGCGCCCGGCCGCAACAGCCGTACGGCGTCCTCCGCCGCCGCACGCCTGGCGGCGGCGCCGCCGGCGGCGGCGCTGGTGCCCATGACAGCGGCAAAGGAGACGGACAGAGGGAGGACGTCGTCTGACTTGGAGGGGGGTGTCTTCTTGGAGGTAGAGGAGGGGGAGGTAGTGGTGGTGGGCTTGGGGGCGGGGGGTTTGGGGGCCTGGGCGCCGGAGGTAGGGGTGGAGGTGGAGGTGCGTGCGGGAGGGGGTGTGAGGGGAGGTGAGGGGGAGGCGCCGGTGGGCTTGGGGATGGTAGTGCTGGCGACGGGTGGGCGCCGCTGCTGCTGCTGCTGCACAGCTGGGTTGTACAGCGGGCTCTGCTTTGCCCACAGCGGCGGCCGAGCGGCGGCCCGGCCGCTGGCGGCGTTGGCGGCGGCGTTGGAGGCGCTGAGGGCGGCGAAGGCGCCTGTCAGCGGCGGAGGACGGGCGGTGACGTCGGCGGCGGCGGCGCCCGTAGCCCCCGCCAGTGGTGCCCCCAACGCTGGTGCACCTCCCGCCGCTGCGCCCTTCCTTTGTGTAAGCCTGCCCCCGCGGGGAGCGGAAGGTAAAGCCCGGCCTGAGGCAGCAGCCGCAGCGGCCTTTGGCGTGCGGACTGGGTCGGCGGAGCCGCGGACAGGGGGTCGCACGAAAGTGATGGGGGGCGGTGGGGGGCTGTCGGCAGCGGGGGCGCTGGGAGCGGAGCTGGTCGCGGCTTGTGCGGGGGGGTGGAGAGGTTCCGGGGTCAGGATCCGCTGGGGGGTTACTAACTCGGGAGGAGGCTGGGGAGCGGGGGTGCCGCCGCGGGTGCTGCGCCGGGGGGCTTTAGCGGCAAGCGAGGCGCCCCAGCCGCTCGCTGTGCCTCTGGCGCCGGCAGTGCTGTTGCTGCTGCCGCTGCTGCCAGTACCGGGCTTGGATACAGGAGCGTCGTTTGAGGAAGCATGCGTTGTAAGTTTGTTTGCGCGCTGTCGCTGGCGTGTTTGCGCCGGCGATAGGAAACTTCCTGGCCATGCACTCAGTGACGGGAGGTTGCCACATTGGCAACCGAGCTTCATTTGCTCCAGATTATGATAGATTTGCGCCGTATATCTTTCGTTATGTAACGTATGCAATCAAGGCTTTCGAGTTTGACTAAATCAAAGTGGGCGCCGCCGACAGCTACGAAAGCAGTCCTGGCGCAGTCATAAAGCATACAACTAATTTGCTAGAGTCCAGAATTACAGGCAGAGTTCCGAACGGGGATAGTGGCCTCCCCAGCATGGAGGGGCTAACCGACTGAGCAAACTCGGTTGTACACGTCCGCACGGTGTTATGCCAAGTGCAGGGACCAGGGCGCCTGCTGCTGCGAACTTATCATCCCGAGCGATACAGTTTTATGCTAGTCGGAGCACTATCCAATCAGTGCAACCAGGGTTCGCCACGTACCTCTGTTCCGTGATATTTGGCCTGAACGCAACTGCCATAACTATATAGCCACAATGCTTGCAACACAAATCGTGAAAGCATGGGCCTGTGTGACACCCTGAGGCAGACATCGCCAGCGGGAACTGTGCGCGCGTCAAGGAGACGGGCCAGCAGCAGGCGCGACTAGCTACATAGAAACATGGCCGGTGATCTTGCAGCCATGCTACAGTCGCTGCCAGTGGCGCGAAAGCGTCTCTTGGCGGTAAGGGGCTGCGGGGCTCCGTCGCCCGCTTGCGCTCCCTGCCCTAGAAGCGGGCGCCAGCTCCTCTCGGCACATACACATTTATATACCGTCGCTGATCACGTTCGTTGTGCTGTTGAGCTTGGTTGCAAAGGGTGCGGGCAGTTCGAGGGCGTCAGCGGACATGACGCACTGTGGTCATGCCGCGCGACATGGAACGCTGACGTCGACTCTTTGGCCCACTGCGCAGGTGGCAATCGTCGGAGGCAGCTTAGCATTAGGCTCCCAGGTGCGTTCCTGCATCTGGGCTTTACCCGCACACGGGGTAGGGGCAGCTACGGGTGTCGCCACGCCACGCCAAGCTCCGTTCCCCACGTTAGGCACCCCACCCGCGAGCCGAGCAAGCGTTCCTTCCAGCACCAAGCGCGCCTCAACTCCGCATCCACAGCCGAATGGATCACATACTCTCAAACCTGTGTGATTCAACTGTCATGGATGAGCCATTGGAAGACCGCCACGCGGGTTCGGGTGGCCTTGTTACCGGTACTTTTCAACTGCAAGGTCCCCAAAATGGGGCGCTCTGCCCCTTTCTTCTGCGCGAGCAGATCACTGTGCCGTTGCAACGCTGGTGGGCAGTGCTCCATGGTACTATTGCCCTCCCCCAACCCCGGTCCGCGGCCTGGTCCGCTCCGCCCAGCGCGAGCAGCGCGCTCTCTGCACCGCAAACCTCCTTAACCCAAGTCGTTCCGTGTGGCTTAGACTCCATCAAAATTCGCTCCTGGGCCCCCAGGTCCGCGGCTTAGTCCGGACCGCCCAGCGCGAGCAGCGCGCCCTCAGCGCTGGTCCCACCTGACGCTGCTCCCGCCGCGTTCGTTCCGACCTTGCTGGGAACCCACCGTGCCTCCCCCTCCATCAGGTCCGCGGCCTGGTCCGCTCCGCCCAGCGCGAGCAGCGCGCCCTCAGCGCTGAGGTGGAGGCCACGCGGGCGGGGGCCGGCGGCGCGCGTCGCTCCATGGTGGTCAAGATTGCGGTGGACAAGCGCTTCCTGCGCCGCCTGCTGGTCATCATGGGCATGTGAGGGGGCGAGCGCGTGTATTGGCGTTGTGTGTGTTAGCGTGCCAGGGTGTGGGCTGGGGTGCTCCGTGGTGGAAAAGCGCTTCCTGCGCTGCATGCGTAGTGCCTGGGCATGTGAGGGTGGGGGCATGTGTATTAGCGTGCCAGGGTAGTGGGTTAGAGGTGCATGTAACCGTGATCGGGGTTGCTGTGTGCAAGTGCTCCCTGCGCCGCCTGATGACTGCTTCCGAGCAAGGGACGGGGCACGGGCAGTGCCAGGGTCGGGGCAGAAAAGGCTGGCCGACGGCAGAGCTGGATCTGTGGATTTGGGTGCCCTTTGATCAAATCCACATGCCCACAAATGAAAACCCCGGCTGGGGGCTAGGCGCAACCTGTCTAGTGGGATCAGCTGTTGGTGATGGTGTTGGGGCGTTGGGGCGTCGAGGATGAGAGGCGTTGGGCCGCATGTAGCCCTGCTGGTGCGTCTACGGACGCCAGGGGAGCCCCAGGGCAGCCCTGGGATATGCCAGTCGGCGATGGCGAGGAGGCCGGGGCCTGTCGTACGGCGGATGGCGCAGGGGAACATGTGCAGGGCTGAGGCGATCCCATCCCGCGTGCGGACTGCCCCGTTCCGTTGCCGCGGCCTATGACCTTTCCCCTCCTCAACCCCTGTGCCCCTTCGCAGCTGCGTCCCCTCGCCCTGGTCCCGCGAGGCGCTCCTGATCCTGGGCCAGGGCGTGCTGCTGGTCAGCCGCACGCTGCTCACGGACTACATCAGCAGGGTCGAGGGCTACTGCGGCAGCTCGCTGGTGGGTGGGCCATGTGTATTAGCGGCCGTGGGGCGGGATGTGTGTTAGCGCACTTGACGGCCGCGGCGTGCTGCTGGTTACGGCTTACGGGTTACAACAGCAGGATGGGGGCTGTACGGCAGCAGGCTGGTAGGTGGGGGCACGCGCAAAGGAGGAAAAGGAGGAAACCATGCAAGGCATGCATTATGTAGGTGGGGGTATGTGATCGGCACAGGGTCGTGGGTTGGCGGCTTGGGAGGCACGGGCACGTGGGGCGGCATACCGGGTTGCGTGTGGGGCAAAGACAGACGCTGCTCGCCACAGGGGCCCAGCAGCGGGCATGGCAAGGAGGGGGGTTCGAGGGGCCCAAGGCGGGGGCTGGCTGGGGTGTGTGTAGGACGTGTGACTGCACAAGGCAGGCGGAGATATGTTGGCGGCGGCGCCCCTGCCGTCAACAGCGATAAGTGCGACCCTCCCGCCCTGCCCGCTACCTCCCACAGGTGTCGCAGCAGTTTGACAAGTTCTGGCGCGGGCTGTGGGCGTTCGCCGCCGTGGGCGTACCCGCAGCGGTGGTCAACAGCGGCCTCAAGTACATGCAGAAACAGATCGAGCTGGCGTTCCAGCAGCGCCTCACCACCTTCCTGCACGCACAGTACTGCAGGTGCGTGCCGGGGTGTGGGTTAACTCGGTGTAGCTAATACACATGTGCACCAAGGGATTGCTGTGAGAGGTTGAGCTGGCGTTCCAGCAGCGCCTCACCACCTTCCTAAACGCGCAGTACTGCTGGTGCGTGCCGGGACGTGGGTTAAGTTGTTGTAGCTAATACACATGTGCACCAATGGCCGGCTGTGATGGGTTGAGCTGGCGTTCCAGCAGCGCCTCACCACCTTCCCACGCACAATACTGCAGGTGCACGCCGGTGTGTGGGTTGGCGTGGGTTAACTATCGGGCACTGGTGGCGCGTAGACAGCACCAATGGCGCGTTTGAAGTGTTGACACGTCTGTGAGCTGGTCGTACACTTTGTAGCGGGTAGTATACCCGTGCACAGACCTACTTAGTTGTGCAATATCGCTCATTGCCCTGCAGCAACCGCGCCTATTACGCGGCCTCCACGCTAGGCGGCCTGACGCACGCCGACCAGCGCATCACGGAGGACGTGGAGAAGTTCGCCGCCAGCATCTCGGAGCTGTACAGCCACACATTCAAGGTAGGGCGCATTTGCTGGATATGGTGAAAGAAGGACAGATTCGAAGTGTTTAGGGTGGCGAAGTTCGTTGCCAGCATATTTGAGCTGTACAGCCTAACGTTCAAGTTGGGCGCACACCCTTACTTGTTAGCCCACACCCTCACGCTGACCCACACCAAAAGACCTAGACATGAGTTGCCCACGCGTATGGTCAACTTCCGCAGCCTCTGCTGATTGACTGCTGTTCATGCGCACCCCACGCACCAGCCCTTGCTAACCCACGCCCTTGTTAACCCACACCTGTGCAGCCGCTGCTGGACGTGGTGCTGTTCACGCGCTCGCTGTCCCGCACTATGGGCTACCGCGGGCAGCTAGCCCTGTACGGGTACTACGTGGCGGTGGCCTACCTGCTGCGGGCCATCAGCCCGCCGCTATCGGCCATGATGGCACAGGAGGCGGCGCTCAGCGGCGCCTTCAGGTGGGCATGTGTATTAGCAGGAATGTATACCGTATGAAGGGCTGCATGGGCTACTACGGTGACAACGGCATACGCTGGCTGGTGACGGTAAGTTACTACCATTATAAAGCACATGTGGCAGCATGGCGAGGCTGCGGTGCGCCGTACGGCCCGCACATGCTCATGCCCCTTTCCCCCAGGGAGCAGGGAAGGGCTCACTTCCAAACGCCTCTGATGCCCCACAGCCCCAGCGCAACCACGCCCCTGACGACTCCACACATGATTGCCTCGGCACCCGTCTGGCTCCCCCGAGGGCTGCCCACCAGCGTGTGGTGGCGAGGTGGCGTTCTGCAGGCCTTGCCCATACAGACTCACACCCCTTCGTCCTGTCAAAACACATCTCCTGCCTGATGCCACACACCCCCCAACCCACCTGCTCGGCCCCCCAGGTCCGCCCACCAGCGTCTGGTGACGTGCAGCGAGGTGGCGGCGTGCAGTAGCCCTTGTCGATGCAAATTCAGAACTGCTTAATACACACTTTCGGGATTTGCCACGCACCTTTTTTAGGGTTTAGGGTGGTGGCTCTTCACCCTTGCGAGGGGGGTGTGCCTAGGGGGCGTGCCCTTATTTTGGGGGCCGCTCGCTTGCCTTGAGGACCCTTACAGGGCCTCCGTGCTGTGAGCCAGCTCTGCGGAGCGGCGTAGCAGTGTAACAACCGTACGACACTTGCCTCAACACACACACCCGCTTGGCAACACAGGTCCGCCCACCGGCAGCTGGTGACGTGCAGCGAAGAGGTGGCATTACCAGCCCCTACCTGCTGGTACCCTGGCATGAAAGAAATTATATCTTACTTCACCTGGCCCCATTGTCCTTTCACCTCCGCAGGTCCGCGCACCAGCGCCTGGTGACGTGCAGCGAGGAGGTGGCGTTCAACGACCCGCCCGCGGGGGCGGCTGAGCAGCTTATCCTCAACCAGCACCTGCGCCGCCTGCTGCGTTACACGGGGCTATCAGCGCTGCAGCGCGGGCTGCAGCAGGTGGCGGACGGGTACTTCGTCAAGGTGGGAGCAGGAGGAGGCATGTGTGACAAGGGGGTGTGGGTTAAGGGCTGTGGCCTGTGGGTTAGGCGGGTGCGGGAAGTGGGGGCTGCAGCAGGTGGCGGACGGGTACTTCGTCAAGGTGGGAGCGGCAGCAGGCATGTGTGTTATGGGTTGTGGGCTAAGGGCTGTGGCCTGTGGGTTAGGCGGGTGCGGGAAGTGGGGGCTGCAGCAGGTGGCGGACGGGTACTTCGTCAAGGTGGGAGCGGCAGCAGGCATGTGTGTTATGGGTTGTGGGCTAAGGGCTGTGGCTTGTGGGTTAGGCGGGTGCGGGAAGTAGGGGCTGCAGCAGATGGCGGGCGGGTACTTGTCAAGGTGGGAACAGGAGGAGGCATGTGTATTCAGGGTTGTTGGTTAAGGAGTGTGGTCGTGGGTTAGGCGGGTGCGGGAAATGGGGGCTGCAGCAGATGGCGGATGGGTACTTCGTCAAGGTGGGAGCAGGAGGTGGCATGTGTATTCGTGGGTTCAGGGTTGTGGTTGTGGGTTCGGCAGGTGTAAGCAGGTGTAGGCAGCGCGGGCTGCAGCAGGTAGCGGACGAGTACTCCGTCCAGTTGGGGGCCGGAGGAGGCATGTGTGTCAAGTTAGCATAAGCGTCACGGTGTGGGCTGGGGCCAGTTGGTGGTTATGGCAGCTGCGTTGCTGCTTTGCGTTCGACCCTTGCACCCACGTCCCGCCACGGCGCTGCCGGTGTGCACCGGAGCACGTGCTTTCTGTCACAGACACCGGTACGAGTGCTTACCCACGCCCATGCTAACCCACACCCTTCCTGCGCCCTGCTCTCCTCCCTTTGCAGTACTTTGCCAGCGTCACGGCGCTGCTGGTATACGCGGCGCCCATCTACTTCCGCGACCCGGCCGCACGGGGCACGCAGGGGGAGCTGACGCGCGACTACATCCGCAGCATGCGCCTGCTGCAGAACACAAGCAGGTGGGTTAAAAGGGGCGTGTGGGTTAACTTGGGTGCGGGTGGCGGATGGTGGGGCCTCTACATCTGCAGCAACCGTACGCCGCCAGCAGGTGGGGACTACATCCGCAGCATGCGCCTGCTGCAGAACACAAGCAGGTGGGTTAACGGGGGCCTGTGGGTTAACTTCGGTGCATGTGAGTTTGGTGGGCACTACATCCGCAGCATGCGCCTGCTGCAGAACACCAGCAGGTGGGTTAACGGGGTGTGGGTTAACTTCTTCGGTGCCCAGGGCGTGGGGTAACTGAGAGTGGGCACGTGTCCTTCTGCCCTAGCCCGCACCCCTAACACCCACCCACCCTTAATACACACCCCCAGGGGCGTGGGCGACCTGATCCTGGTGTACAAGCGCGTCACGGCGCTTGCCTCCCACACCTCCAACGTGCCCTGTGCCTCACCCGCACACCCGTAACACACACTTTCACCCTTAATACACACCCCCAGGGGCGTGGGCGACCTGATCCTGGTGTACAAGCGCGTCACGGTGCTTGCCTCCCACACCTCCAACGTGCCCCTGTGCCTCACCCGCACACCCGTAACACACACGTTCACCCTTAATATACACCCCCAGGGGCGTGGGCGACCTGATCCTGGAGTACAAGCGCGTCACGGCGCTTGCCTCCCACGCCTCCCATGTGCCCCTGTGCCTCACCCGCACACCCGTTACACACACTTTCACCCTTAATACACACCCCCAGGGGCGTGGGCGACCTGATCCTGGTGTACAAGCGCGTCACGGCGCTTGCCTCCCATACCTCGCGAGTGTCGGAGCTGCTGGAGCAGGTGGCACGGCTAGTGGGCGAGGACGCCGAGCACCGCGAGCTGTTCCGGAAGAACGTGTCCGTCAACCACTTCCTGGGCCTGTCGGAGCCGTACCACGCACCGGGAGGTGCGTGCGGCGGCGGGTCTGGGTGTACGGCAGGGGTCTGGGTGTATGGCGGGAGCCGGGTGTACGGCAGGGCCCGGGTGTACGGCAGGGACTGCATATGTATAGGGGGCGGGGATGTGTACCATTTCCTTGGCCTGTCGGAGCCGTACCACGCGCCGGGAGGTGCGTACGGCAGCGGCCGGGTGTACGGCAGGGACCGGGAGTACGGCAGGGGCCGGGTAGCACTTCCTAGGGCTGTCGGAGCCGTACCTCGGGAAGATAGCTGCGTACAGCGGTGTTCCTGGGGGCTGTGTGTACGACAGCGGCTGGGGTGTACGGCGGGAGCAGCGTTTAGGTTGGGGCTCGAAGACGTCGGAGCCCTACCATACGTCCACGACAGGCAAGGGCAGTGGACAGCGCAAGGAAGTGCAAGGGCAGCGAGCAGCTGCAAGTACTAGTGCAACAGTCAGTCCGCTTCCTTTGCACCCCGCTGCACCTGCATTCATTTTAATGCCACCCTGCCCCTTTCCCCTCCCCTTGCCCTCCCTTAGAGGCTGTTGCCCCCACGGAGCCGCCCCCCGCCCCCAAGCGCCTCACAGGGCCCACGCTGCGCTTCCACCGCGTGGCGCTGGACTCGCCGGACGGCACGCCGCTCATCAGGTGGGCAGGAGCATGTGCAGTGGCATCACCTCAGCAGTGTGTATTAGCGGCGCGTGGGTGGCGCTGGGCTCGCCGGACGGCACGCCGCTCATCAGGTGGGCAGGAGCATCTGTGCATTAGCATTACCTGGGCAGTGTGTCTTAGCGGCGCGTGTGTGGCGCTGGGAAGCTTTTGTATGAGCATCAGCTGGGCAGTGTTTACCAGCAACCCGTGGGTGGCGCTGTGCCCTTCGGACGGCGCACCCTTCATGAGTGTGTTCCTCGTGTGGGCCCGTAGCAGAACACCATTCCTTCCCTGCTTCTCCCCTCACCTTAATACACACGTCAAATGCACACGTGCCCCCAGGGAGCTGTTGTTCACGGTGCTGGCGGGCCGCAGCGGGCTGCTCATGGGGCCTGTCCACGTCTTTCCTGTCAATACTTGACCTTAACACACACGACCTAATACACACGTTTCCCCAGGGAGCTGTCGTTCGAGGTGCTGGCGGGCCGCAGCGTGCTGCTCATGGGGCCCAACGGCTGTGGCAAGAGCTCGCTGTTCCGCGTGCTGGCGGGGCTGTGGCCGCTGCAGGTGTGTGTACTAGCATGCATGTTTGTGTATTAGCGGGCGGGTGTGCGTCCCGGGTGTGCGCCAAGAGCTCGCTGTTCCGCGTGCTGGCGGGGCTGTGGCCGCTGCAGGTATGTGTATTAACGTTCTGGTGTGTGCACAAGTGCTGATATGCGTCTTGGTACTGCGACCATTGCTCGCTGCACCGCCCTGGCCATGTTGCAGGCCCTGCTTGGTCCTGCCCGTTCCCCCCGCTCGGTAGCTTACGCGGCGAACCTCCCCCTTCCACGCTTAATACACACGTCCCGCTCCACACACACGCAGGCCGGCGAGATCACCACCCCCGAGGGCGGCAAGGTGTTCTACCTGTCGCAGCGGCCCTACCTGGTCACAGGCACGCTGCGGGACCAGATCCTGTACCCCAATCCGCCAAGGTAGGGAGAATGGGCAAGGGGCCAGGGCCAGGGGTCAGTCGGGGGGCCTGGAGGCTAGCATGCAAGGGACATGATCCTCTGACGTAACCCAACGCAACGGGACCAGATCATGTACCCCACCAACACCCACACAACGTGCTTACCCACGCAGGTCCGTGTGGCGCGGCGCCACCCCCGTTGAGCACGCGCACTTCGCCGCCTCCTCCGGCCGCGTGCCCCCTCCCCCCTCCGCCGAGCTGGACGGGCAGCTGGCCGCCTGCCTGCGGGCCGTGGAGCTGGAGTACCTGCTGGGTCGGCACGGCTGGGAGGCGGTGCACAACTGGAACGTGGGTTAGCGTGCGGGGCGTGTGGTTGGTGTATTAGGAGGGGTTGCCGAGTCCTGTGGTGGAGGGTTCGGAGAGTGCAGAGGTCGAACAAGACGGATAGGGCCCAGGTACTCAGGAGGGCGTAAGGCGCAGCCACGCCCTCTTGCTCGCGTAGCTTATGAGACTCACTGCCCCTGCTGGAGGCACGCACCCGCAGCTACCGCAAACTGCCTTTGTAGGTAGCAAGCAGCAGGACGCTGGCTGGGTGTATGCCTCCAACCATGGTTACTGCCTGCGGGAGGGGCAACGGAGCCCCGACGCCAGGGCCGCCAGCAAGGGCATGCACCTGTGGGGGCTGGGAACAGCAGCGGTCCGTTCTTGCTGCCGTTTGCGGTCCCCAGGTGCATGCGTTTACTGGCGGCCCTGGCGTCGGGGCTCCGTTGCCCCTAACAGTTACAGTTACAGACCCCGAGAGGGGCCACGTCCGGAGAGCCAGGGGGCCATAAGGACGAGTAGTGCAAAATAATAACTAGTGTGCGGGGCGGCGGCAGGCAGCAACCATGGTTGGAGGCACATCCCGCCAGCATCCTGCCGTTTGCTATCTACCGAGCGTCAGGCAGTCTGCGGTAGCTGCCCGGACGTGCCTTTGGGGGTAAGGGGAAGTGTGCGGTTGGGGTAGGAGGGCGTGTGCAGCTGGAGTGCATGCTGGTGCGGTGGTCAAGTCCGTTTGTCCAACCGTACACTCCCTGGGCATCGCCCAGGTTTTTTGACCCCCTCACACCCTTGACCCAGACCGTGACGGCCACACCTGAGCCCACACATATAACCCGCACCCTGACCCACATCCCCTGCTTCCCCCGCCGAACGTGCTGTCCGGCGGCGAGAAGCAGCGGCTGGCCATGGCCCGCCTGCTGTACCATACCCTTAACCCACACCCTTAACCCACGCCCCCTGCAGGATGTGCTGTCCGGCGGCGAGAAGCAGCGGCTGGCCATGGCCCGCCTGCTGTACCACCGGCCGCAGTACGCGGTGCTGGACGAGTGCACCAGCGCCGTGTCGGCGGACGGCGAGCTGAGGCTGTACAGGTGCGGCACGTGTGTGGGGTGCGAGGGGCGTGGGATGATGGTGTGGCCCGGGGCCAGGTGGGTCTGGGGTTCAGTGGCGCACCGCTGCAGTTTCGTTCAATCCGTCCCTGGTTGGATGGGACGTCCTGGTTACCACTCGGCGCAGCTCGAGTGGCGGCGCGTTGTTGCTGGGAGTCGTTTTTGTGTCACTCTTTAGCCGCACCCTGGTCCCCTTATTCCATACGCAGCGAGTGCAGCAAAGCAGGGGCCGCATTTTTGTCTATCGCGCACGCCCACAGTGCACGGATGACGCACAGCTGTACCCCTGTCACCTGTCCTTAGCCCACGCGCACGTGCCCTTTTACTCATACGCAGCCAGTGCTGCAAGGCGGGCGTCACGTTCCTGTCCGTCGCACACCGCCCACACTCCACTCGTACAACTGCCCCCGTGCCACCTGTCCTTAACCCACGTGCCCATGCCCCTTAACCCACGACCCGCAGCGAGTGCTGCAAGGCGGGCGTCACGTTCCTGTCCATCGCGCACCGCCCCGCGCTCAAGCGCTTCCACGCCGTAGTCATCCACTTCGACGCAAACGTGTCCAAGACGGGGCGAGGGTGGTGAGCTGAGCGCGGGGAATTATGTGTTTCTTGCATGTGTAGGGGGTGTGAACAGCAGGGGGCGGTTATGCACTTCGACGCAACGTGTGCAAACCGTGCGCGGGTGGTGGGAGCAATCCGACGGAGTGGTGGGGGTAGCGTATGTGTGGTGCGGATAGAACGGGGCACGAGTACGCCCCGGGGGTAGAGCACAACCGTGCTATAGTTGCACTGGCGTGGGGTGGTCATGTGCCGCGATGCGGCGTTGGCTGCGTTGGCTTAGCGCACTGCTTTAAAGACTGTTCCGGATGGTATGTACATGCCTGACACTGTGCTTACAGTCTCCCTGCAACGTGTGTTGTAACATATGCAGGTGGACGGAGGCTCTGGAGGAGGGACAGGGGCAGGGGCAGGGGCCGCAGCCGGTGCAAGCGTGAGGTGCGGGGCACTGCAGCAGGTGCAGTCAAGGTGGCAAGGGCGGACAGCACGGTGGCGAGGGGCCATGCGCCCCCGCTTCACCCCGACGAGCCGGGTCAGCCAAGGCGGCAAGGGTGGACAGCAGGGTGGCGAGGGGCCATGCGGCCCCCTGGTCCCACCTGCCGAGGGCACGCAGCTGTGCGGAGGGGCAGTGGGTACGGCAAGGACGAAAGCGGAAGAGTGCAGGGTGGCGAGGGGCGTTGCAGCCCCCTGGCCGCCCTGCCGGGGCACTGACCGTGCGCATGTAGCTGCAGCTGCATGTGGGGACAGCGCTGGTTGCCAGGCATCGGCGGTGGGGATAAGGAGCAACTGCCGCCGGAAGGCCTCAGGAAGAGCGGTGGGAGAGCGAAGGGAGGTGGTGTTAGGGGAGGGGGAGGGGGAGTCGCGGCCGTGCCGTTAGTGGTTGGGCCGTTATCCGTCGATTTTGTGGAACACCGAGGGCTGGAAGCGTCAGGGGGGACGGGTGTCGGTGGCGGGCGTAGATGGGGCGTGGGGGTTGGGGGCGAGATTCTGGGCATATGTGGACTATGGAGCCAAGGGGTGCGGGGGAGCTTGGTGGCCGTTAGTACTGGAGTGGAGCTGGCTGTGAAGGGGCCAGCTGTGCTCGACAGGCGACAGGGTGTGGGTGGTAGGTTACGGGCATGTGGCCCAGACGGTATAGGGCATGATGGGGAGCTTTGACGGGGGCGCTACCCTGCAATGTGCCTGTGGCACAAGAGCAGCATCAGCAATGTCAAGCGCCTCTGCGTTTGCATGCGTTCGCTCGCGTTGGGTGTCTGGGCAGCTGCGGATGCTGGTCGGCACCAGTTGGCACCAGTCGGCACACTGGCGTCGGACTGCCTATGCTGCCGTGTGATGCGCATGTGCGCGCCTTACCTTCCAAGACACGTGTGCGTGGGCAGGTGTGAGAAGGCCTGGCAGTGGGTAACTGGGATGCATGTGGCTGCTGTTATGCTAGTCGGTACGCAACCGCAGGTATTGCTTTTGTTGGTGTGGGCTGCTGCTGCTGCTGCTGCTGACTTCGCGGCTATCGCACCTGTGGGGCGGGCACAGGCTTGATTGTGTGTACGCTTGGTGTTCCAGGAGTGTGCATGGCGCATCAGAGCTCGCCGTGCAT
Organism: Chlamydomonas sp. KOR1; assembly: GCA_036984285.1. NCBI lineage: Eukaryota > Viridiplantae > Chlorophyta > Chlorophyceae > Chlamydomonadales > Chlamydomonadaceae > Chlamydomonas > Chlamydomonas sp. KOR1. The sequence goes on along the minus strand of BQMZ01000060.1, from coordinate 61,721 downwards.
GTGGTTCGAGAACCGCCTTTGCACAGCCGCAGCCCGACCGGCGTGGTCGGAGTCCTGTGCGGTGGTCAAGTGCCGGTACCCTATGCAGTGGCTGCCTGCGGGTGTTGCGCTCTTGCACGTACAACCGTGCTCTGTGGACCTTGGCGCCGTTGATTGATTGGCGGGCCTAAATGGGGGCAAATACGCGCGTGGGTGCCTTGTGGTGTAAATGATGGATACCGATACGGTAGCGGAGGTCACCAGAAGAGATAGGGCCTGTCAGCAGACGTACGTTTACCAGGGGCAGGTGTTTGTGTCCCGTGGGTGGGTGCCGTGTTGGCAGGTGGGTGTTTGCCGGTACCACTGCTGCCGCCTTGCAGGCGGCCGGGTGGTGTGCTTGGTGCTAGGCGGCGGCCTGCGGCGCACTGGGATTGTAAGCCTTGCAGCGCGCCCGGCTGGCACCTTGACATACCGTGAGCTCCACCGGCCCTCGGCGTGATGCGCCCTAGTAAGCGCTAACAGGTGGTTACAGCTACAGTATCAATGCAGCTGGTATGTATGTATGGATTTACAGTTTTGGCCCCCTGGTCAGCTGGTAACCTGGTCAGCGGGCAGGCTTTGCATTACAGCAGGAATGCCCTGGTTGGCGCCTTCGGGGGTTGCACCGCCGTCGAGGGCAGCTGAGCTGCCGAGGCCGTAAGCTGTGGCAGCCCTTGCGGGGAGCTGGGGCAGGGGCGGTGATGAAGCAGCGGCAGGGGGGCAGCTCGGCGGGATGGTAGTGTTAGAGCTGGGGGCTGGGTGTTCTCTGGTGTTGCCGCGGGAGGCCTTTGATCAAGGAGGGGGTCTGTTTAGCCATGGTGATCATGGTTGCGTGGGGGTTTGTGGTCGTGCTTGGCATCTGGCCGTCTGGAGTGCTGCAGCAGAGAGCTTGTCTTATGCTGTTTGGGGGCATTTTGCAGTTGTGTAACGTGCCGCCTAGCGTTCTGAGGGGTCCTGCAACATGCACCCTGCTGTACAAGCTGTACAGCATGCAGGACGCAGCATCCCATGTCTGGTCCCCAGTCAGGTCGCAGTGACGGTCTTTGCCTCCATGACGAGGACAATCCATCTTGCAATCCATCCTGGGCCCTACTAGACACCTATGCAGAACGACCCACTTCGGTGCCTGAGCAGCAGCAGGGACCAGGTAAGACCGTGGTCGGCAATACCCAGCCCCCATGAGCTGGACACCCAGTTGGACGCACATACGAAGCAGAGCAGGATAATAAGAAGCTGAAGTCCAAAGCCGAGCAGGGCTGCGAGAAGCTGGCCAGTGCTGATGATCATGTCGAAGGCCCATGATGAGGTGCTGCAGCAGCCCATACACCGCAACCGACACCAAGGGTGTGGTAGGGGACTCCCTTGGAAGGGACCTCCCCTGACGGGAGGCCCTGCATGGAGATCACTGCATGAGATCATTGGGTTGATGGGGCCCAAATAAAGCCTATCCGGGCGGTGTGGAGAGACCAGCTTAGGTAGAATACTCACTACTTCAGTCCCAGTTCAAGGGCTGGGCACCAGAAGCCATTCTTTGGTTCTTCTTCTCTCGAGCATATGTCTCTGTGACAGTCGGCACCCTTCCCGTCCGGCCCTGCCTAGATCGTCAAGCGTCCCGTCGAGGTGAGATCCTGTTAAGTCCATTACTGCTACTACACTGGTATCAGAGCCAGCCTGTGGGCCCCGTGTGATGTCTAGCGGCTGATCATGCCGAGCGACTTGCAAGCACCCGCCGCACGCACGGGCAAAGACCCACCCCAAAGGGGCAAGAAAAAGAAATCTCCAAAGCAAGGCGATCACGCCACAGAGCCAGCACCACAAGGCACAGAGAAAGAGGTTTCCTCGCACACCATAGACGTGGACGAGGTAGACAAGGAAAACAATGACCCTACCTACCTCAAGGAAACCTACAAAAAACTCAAAAGTCGCCTGCGCAACGTAGCACGGCGCATCAAAGATCATTCAAGCAAAGAACCCCCGACCGACCCAAATGCCCCTGACGCCGATGCCGCGCAGGAGCTATCCAAGGAGGTCAGCAACATCATACTAAACTCTCCATCCCCCGCCACCCAAATGGCGAGGCTCGATACCAAGCTGGACACGATCCTCGACAAGGTGAACGACTCCACCAAGGACCTCCCGCGAGGAGCTCAAGGCCACCCGCGACGAGCATAAGGCCACTCGCGAGGAGTTCAAGGCCGAGCACGAGGCCCTGAGCAAGAAGGTGGATGACCTGTCCCAGAGCCGGGCAGCCGACGACGACAAGGCCGTGCTGGACGCCATCGGCAAGGACGGAGCTGCCTACCTGCTCAAGCACGACGGCCTGGACTTCGACGAGGACTTCAAGATGACGCGTACGGTGGAGACGATGGTACGGGAGGCTCTGGAGAAGCATAACAAGATCATCGGCGCGGACGAGGCGCGCGACCTGGTACTCAAGTGGGTCGACCGCGTCAACAGCGAGCCGAAAAAGCCGGTGAGCGAGGGCGCCAGTTCTCCGAATAAAGCTATATCGGGGAACCGGCATGCAGCCAGGGGTGAGGAGCATAGCGGGCACGAGCATGGGCACCATGCGGACTATCGCAAAGTACCGCAACCGCCAAAATTCACGGGGTCGCTCAATGCCGATGTGACCTGCGCCCGCACCTGGTTTGATATCATTCTGCGGTATTGCGACCGTGTTCAAATAGACCCGCTAGGGGTTTCTGCAAGGCAAGGCCGCGGTTTGGGGTAACTCCATGCTAGAGCGCCACTTGAATGGGACCGCGCCGCTCACACGCACAACCCTCAAAGAGAAGTTCTTACTTCTATACGGGGAACCGGACTGCAATGACTTTGCACGTGTGCGCGAAAAGCTGCGCCACAATGAGAATGCCATACGGGCCTGGAAACCGTCGCACAATACACGCAACGCTACTATGATATCATACGGGAAGCACCTGACATGGCACCGTATGACCAGATAAGCAACTATATCAACGGGCTCAGGGAGGTCCTCAGGGCTCAGCTAAGCAGGGACCCCAATACAGGGCGTAACTGGGAAACGCTGGATGCCATTGTGGACCATGCAAGAGCCAAGGATGCTAGCTACAGGGAACGGAGGCTGGAGATGCGCAAGGGACACACTTCCCACACTCCACGCACGCCCAAAGCAGAGCTGCAAGCCTGGTGTCCAAAGCAGAGCTGCATGCCTTCCAGGCTCGTACGTCCAACATAAGGCCCCCTCCCCATACCCACAATCCACAGGCCAAGCGCCCCAGGCGCGAGGGACCCTTCAAGACCGCCTGCAACATCACCATCGATGCTTCCGAGATGAGGGAGCACAACAAGGGCTGCTCCACGTGCAGGGACCACACTTGTTGTGCTCCCTCATCTCGGAAGCATCGATGGTGATGTTGCAGGCGGTCTTGCAGGCTCCCAGCGCTGGCGCACAGAAAATGCGGCGTCACGGCGCATCGCTCTGCTGGCGTCGCGTGGTGAAGTGGCATCTCCTTCCAGCAACTTCTTGCATGGTCCCAATGGCAGCATTTCCCAGTTGCGCCCTGTGTTGGTGTCACCAGCTGAGCACCGTTGATGTGATTACACCTGTTACGGTGCATGTTGCGACTTCCATGCGCTGGTAAGCATTATTGTGCGACGGTCCGGCACGCGCACTTGGCACCACGCAAAATCGTCCTCGCGCGGGAATGCTCACCAGGACCCGCGGTCCCATTAATGCCGTGGCATGCAAACTGCAGCTATCGAAACCATGGCCTCGACCGGGTGCGGGCGCAGGTATCGGCGTGACGCCCCGTGGCGATTTGTACGCATTCGGTATATCCGCATCCTGATACAGCATTCGGCCACCTGTTGACGCGGTCGTGCCGGCCTCGCGTCCCGCCGAAGCCTCTCGTCGGCCGCGTCTCTTGCAGGTTTCCTCGTCGCTGGCGTGTCGTTGGCATGCTGAACGTCCACGCTTTCGAGAGCACCGTGTCGCTCGCGGTGAAGCGAGCGGGTGCCTGCGGTGGCGAGTAGTCGTTGACCGATGGAGGATGCGTGCCGGCTTGGCGAGCGCCATTTGGGACGGTCGGGGTGATGTTGCTGACGGCCTGCGGCGTCGCGGTTTAACGTTTGCGCCGTGCTCGGACTTTGAGTTTCCTTGAGGTAGGTAGGGTCATTGTTTTCCTCGTCTACCTCGTCCACCTCTATGGCGTGCGAGGAAACCTCTTTCTCCGTGCCTTGTTGCGCTGGCTCTGTGGCCTGATCGCCTTGCTTTGGAGATTTCTCTTGCCCCTTTGGGGTGGGTCTTTGCCCGTGCGTGCGGCGGGTGCTTGCAAGTCGCTCGGCATGATCAGCCGCTAGACATCACACGGGGCCCACAGGCTGGCTCTGGATACCAGTGTAGTAGCAGTAATGGCTACTTAACAGGATCTCACCTCGACGGGACGCTTGACGATCTCGGCAGGGCCGGACGGGAAGGGTGCCGACTGTCGCAGAGACATATGCTCGAGAGAAGAACGGCTTCTGGTGCCCAGCCCTTGAACTGGGACTTAAGTAGTGAGTATTCTACCTAAGCTGGCCTTTCCACACCGCCCGGATAGGCTTTGTTTGGGCCCCATCAACCCAAGGATCTCATGCAGTGATCTCCATGCAGGGCCTCCCTTCAGGGGAGGTCCCTTCCAAGGGAGTCCCCTACCACAAAGGGGTTCACGCTGCTAGCTGCCATGGGAAGTCAGGAGGAGTCTGCGCTGGGTAAGCAGGTGCAAGGTACCACCAGTCGTTGGGAGCTGTTGGGAGCCAGTTGGGTGCTCAACCCACGGCGCATTGGCGTGAATGCACAGAAACATGTCAGCTGCATGCGTCTCGTACACGTTACAATCAGTGTTGGTGTCAAATGCGTCCTGGCTCTCAGTTTCATGCATGGCAGTCAGGAACACGCAGGCCGTCAGGAACGCACAGGACGCCACTTGCACATGACCACGGACAGCCACGGACTACCCCCAGGCACACTGGCACATGGGGCTACGCATGGCCCAACATAACCGCGACCATAGCCAAATAGGCAGAGCGAGGGTTCAGCTGACATCGCTACAACCACCTTGATGATGGTCATGCATATCACGCTGTACAGTTGCCCGTCGTCCATTGAGTAAAGACATCCGTCCATGGGACACCGGAGCCCACCCACTACTGGTGTGCGTGCCCTCACATCAGCGGATTCGACCCTCTGCACACTTGTCGGTGGCTGTCAGCTTGTGCTTGGCGGTGTGCCGCTCCACCTGCCCCACCACGTTCCACTCCTGATGGTGCAGGAACGCCCGGTCCTGGGGGTTCATTGGGCAGGCTGAGGTTAGGGAAAGGTAGCAACAGAATTCAGCGTTGCGCAGTAACGACAGCCCCCCTTACTCCGCTGGTACCCGAGTGCCTAGGTGGCTCATCCCCAGCGACATCGTCTCGGATGAGGACTTGGAGCGGCTCTGGCCAGACCTGCTCCTCATTCCCACGATAAGCCTTACAGATGCCTGGCGGCAGCGGAGGCTGCCCACCAACGCAGCTGACCGTTCCCAGCATACCGTGCACCTGATTGAGGTGGGATACTGCCATGACACCATGCACAAGCGGAAACTGGTACTCAAGGCTTCCCAGCACACTGCCCTGGCCGGGCTCCTCCGCCAGGCAGGTTGGCAAGTTAAGTACTCCGCACAAGAAGCCGTATCCTTAGGTGTGGGAGGAACCATACGGAAGGACCTGCGCAGCCTGCTGGCAGCACATGGGGCCACACCGACCCAAACTGACAGGCGTTGCAACACACTCCACCGGCACGCTGTCCTTAGCGCCCACAGCATCATCTGCTGCCGGCGAGAGAGCTTGAGCGCAACATGACCCCGAACCGCCAGGAACGCCCTGGTGAGCCTCCCCCTTAGGGGACCCCCTTTTTTCTCCCTTCTGGGGTGGGCTGTCAGGCAATCCACCTGACTCCACCCCCCTACGGTGGACGGGGGCCACCTGGGCGCGTCCCGGGTGCAACACACCCCACCTCCTTAACTCACGCGGAGGTGCTTCGCCTCCTGCGTTAGTAGTATTATTATTATTATCATTGCGCAGTGGCCGGGGCCACTAACAATGTATACGCCCAGGCGAGCGCAAAAGCACAGAGCACCCTTACCCAGCACCCAGCGCCGGAGGAAAGGCCTTGAGCGTGCAGCACCTCACCCAGCGTTTTAGAAGAGGCGTCGCCGAATGTCCTGGTTCTGCCACGCGTACAGGCCGACCACCGCGTTCTCCATGCGTAGGAGGCCGAAGACTGCACCGTCAAAGTGCCTCGCCGCTACCCCGCCGAACGCGTTCTGCATGCCGCGGCCGAGATTGCGCGCAGCCTCCGAGAAGAGACACGCCGACGCCTGGACGAAGGCTGCGGCCCACTGCGCCGATATTCTGGTGATGACCGCGAACCACTGCGTCGACAGCGTTGTCACAAGGCCCTCCCATTGCGTCGGCAGCCTGTCGACAACGTCTGCCCACTCTTTCGACACTCTCACGATGGTGCTGCGGCTCAAGAAGCCCAACGTGATCACCGCTATCAAGAACGTTGCCGGCCAGACGGCAATGTTGAAGAGCTGCACGGCAACAGGCTGGGGAAAAGCCTGGGGCCAAATGAGGCCGCCTTGGTCCATGGTCTGGTAATGATGGAAAAGGCCAAGTGCATATGGGTTATACATGGGCTGCAAGACAAAGGAGAGGATATCTGCAGGTTGGATTGGTCCGGCAGCAGTGCCAGGCCGTACTCCATCTCAAAGCCCTAGAGCAGTGGCCCGCCAATGTGCACCAGCAATTATCGCTGCTTACCCAGTACATGAGGGCAGACTGGCATGGGTGGACGCAAGCACCCGCAATTCTTCTCGTCGATGGTCAGTACGCACGCAACGGGAGCCCCCACACAGGGCCCCCACGAACCTGAAAAGTTGCACCCTGCTTTCCGATGCTAGAATGGTGCTGTTCAGTCGTGATGCGCAGTCCCGCTTGCGTGCTCTTCAGCGTGAGGTCATGGTTCTTGCACGCTTGCCACCCCCCAGGAGCCTAAGCCCATCTCCATGTTTACTAAAGCTGATCTCTTATGCTACCCAACACAAATGTCGGGGCACTGGGCTGTTTCCTGAGCGCGTCCACGACGAACTGACCCGGCATGTGTCCGCCATCCCACCTACTTCACCTCCTTATATGCCCCGACACCTTGCCTGTCTTTGCATACGCCCGAATAAGGTTATTGAGCATGTCACAATCAAGCCAGCGCCTTTACTTTCATGCCATCGGGAACACCTCGTGGCCGAACCGCCTCGTGAAGCTGCATCATAACGCGCTCCTTACCAAGCAGCCAAATCATCGGGCTCCAGGTCATGTGATATGTCCCAGGTTCAACAGGAGGCGGAATTGCGGCCGTGTTGCACGGAAGGCACCCACAGCTCACAGCCCGTGCGCCACACCCAAACACCACGCTCACAACCCCGCTTCACCCTGCCTAGACGCCGAGAGGTCCTGACACCAGGGTTTCACAATCTATCCGCGGCCCTCACCCTCCATGCAACTGGGGCAACTGGCACGCCACAGGCCACACAAGCCTCGGGTGCACAGCATGGCCTCCGTCCGCCTTCCCTCTGCCTCAATCCGCTCAATGCCACCCCGTGGCCCAACACGCATATGTTGCAAGCCCACAGCTAGGTGGGGTTCACATTGCCGCTCATGCACGCGCTCAGCCTTCTTGCCACTGCCCCGCATGATACACAGCGGTCAGCCTCACCCAGTTGGCCTCCAGCCGTGTTGCACACTCACGCTCTCCCCTGCTCACGCTGGCCCCTTTCACTCGCACACATGCACGCACCCTATGAATGCCCGGCTTACAGCTTTCGCTTCGGTCACTAACCTCACCGCACATCAACCTTCGATATAGACTAGAGTATCGTCCTTAGGACTTGCTTCGGAATTGCGCTTGTACCTTTCATCACCGCACCCTTCAACACACGCATGCACCCAGATGCACCCTATGCATGCCCACTGCGCCCACTGTGAATGCTTGTGAGCTTTTCCATTTAGCCAGCAAAGCGTCCAGATACGCCGACACGAATCACAACCTCAGGCAGCAGCAAGAGTGGTGGCACTACGTCAGTCCTGCGGGTCTGCCACAGCATGCGTAGGTATGCCCCTGCCCCTGCCCCTGCCCCCGCCCCCGCCCCCGCAACTGCACCTGCGTGCCCCTAGACCTGCGCCTTCTCCACGTTGCGTGCGGATAAACAGGCCAGCATGCATACCCCTGCAGCTAACCCTGCCTATGCAGGTGCGCAGCCGGGCCACAAGCTCCAGACGCACAGCCATTGCGAGTGTGCGACATGCGGTGGGGTCGGCAAAGCACGTTCACGCCCCAGCGCGCGCACAGCCGTCTCGCCAGTCAGGTCCCACACACATTGACGCCACAGCAACCAACGCCGCCCCAGGTGACCGTCTCCCGTCAGCCAAATTCAATCCTGCACGCGCACTTCGACCATCTTGGACGCGTGTAAAAAATCTTCTTCAGCCAGCAAAGCGCCTGACCGCGCAAGTGTGAGCCACAGTCTGAGGCAGTGACCGCGGCATTCTAAGCTGCAGCTGCGACTGCCCCCACCATTTTGCAAGTATACCTTTGCCCCTGCATTAACGTGTCACTGCTCCCCCTGCCCTGCCTCCTTGGCCCAGACCCGCGATGCGGCCGGGCGCACCAGCTAGTAATTATGCCCCTGATTCTGCCCCTACCCCTGCTGCCCCACAATGCGGGCACACACCCGCAGCAGCTCCTCCCGCCGCTGCCTCGCCAGCGCCGCCATGCCCGCCTGCCCTGCCCTGCCGCCTGCTGCTGCATCGCCAAGCGTCAGCCCCTCCTCCCCCGCGTCCGTGGGGCCCACTGCTGCTACAGCACCCAGCGTCCCGTCGCCCTGTTGCTGCTGTTCCTGCTGCTGGCAAGGCTGCTGCTGCTCCGCAACCGAGGCCAGCCAGTCCTTCAAATCCTGCAGGTGTGCACACAGGCAGTTGCACACGCACCCGTGGGCATATAGCGGTTAAGCAAGTGCACTGGATGCAGGTAGCTTACCCTAGGCGCTGTGCCCTGGCTGGGCGCGCACACCTGACATGCACCAATTGACTGTACCCCTCAACCGCTCACAAGCAGCATGCGGCGCACGCTGCACACCCCACACGGCTCAAACCTCGCGACTTCACTAGGGCACGCATGCAACGGCTCCCGCTGGAGCAGAAGGCGGACCGCAAGTGCAGTGGGTCAACTTCTCCCGAATCGTAACGCGTTTCCTATACCTCCCATTACCACCAACTCGCGCGTTAGTACTTTGTTCCCCCCACCCCACCCCACCCACATTACGATTCTGCCGCGAGCTCCCTCCCCTCAATGTGAGCAAGCGTAGGACATGGTGGCATGATGTGATGCCATAGTACGGCATGGTACGACACTGTTAGGCACAGTACAGTGCAGTCCCGTACGGCACTTCCTGAACACAACTGCATGCAGTGCCGCTGTATGGGCCCACTCCCGTGCGGCGTCCACATGCAGCGTGTCTGCGTGTGTCAACGACCCGCAGGTCTGCTAACCCACTGTAGTACTCGATTCATCTTACAACAACATTTCGGTACATGTACAGTACTGCACGTTCAAGACCCCCACACCGCACCACACGCGGTGCCTGCATGCAGCGTGTCGATGTCCTGCTGGTATGGCTAGCCATTACACCACGTACGACATCATAATACCATCTTGGACAGTGCTACAGTTCCAAGGCCCCCCACACCCCTGTCACCTGCAGCGTGTCGATGTCCTGCAGGCGCGGCAGCGTGTCCAGGGGTGCCACGTGGAGGCCGCACGCGTCGGCACGTGCCAGCGTGTCACGCAGCACGGCGGGCGTGCTCCACGCCATGCCCTAAGGGGTGGGGGCGGGGTGAGTTAGATAATTGGAGGTTTCAGTACAACGGTTGCTTTTCACCAGCTCCCACGGTGGTGGTGCAGCACGTGCGTCGCTTTCACCCCCCGTCCCAATCACCATGGAAGGCGAGGCGCGTCCACCGCCTTTACCCCTGGATACGGTCTTCAAAGTGGCTTTCTAAAGAGGACCCATTTGTACGGCCAAACCCTGCCCAACCCCCGCCCACTCTGCACCCAATCTGTACCGTATGTCAATCGCCTACAATCCCTTCACTCGGGGAACGGCCCAGCTTCATACCTGCTTCATTACCGCTGGTTCGTACCTGGCTTCGTACTGGTGGTTCATAGCTGCTTCATGTAATTCGCTTCATGGCTGCTTCATGGCTGCTTCATGCCCGCTTCATTTCCAAGTCATAGTGCGGTCGTACTGCTATGAAGCGGAACTATGAAGCAGGTGTTAAGCAATCAGGAAGCACTCCCGTTACAGTTGTTTGTTCCCGTTATACACATCCTCAACCTGCTAAACACAATACCGTTATGCATACGTGCACACCGCCACTCAACTCACAATGCCAGCTTGCCCACACCAGACGTCTGGTCAAAGCTGCAAGGTACGCCACACGAGTTTGAGCACACAACACACGCGCAAACCAGAACCGAACGTCCATACTGCCAGCAGCACCAGTACACCAACCCAGTACCGTACGCTAAGGGTGGTAAACTTGCTGCTCTTAACAGGCCAACGCCTGATCCACTTCATGGTAGTCGGTCGGTCACCATTTATTGGCTGCCGCAGTACGGCATGGTGGTTCCTGCAGAAGTGGTAACACGCGATGTAAATGCGCAAGTAGACTCAGGTACAGCCAGAGCGGGCTGATAGCTGAACTGAGCTGCAGGCTTACCATGTGTACCATACATTATACTGTACACGAACTTCGCACAAGAGGACCTGCAGACATAGGAGATGTACGTCCGCGGGGCTACTGTGTTAGGGAAGGCCCACACTACCGTTAACTGCACCAGTTCTGCGCAGGGCATGTTGTGTGGCTGGCAGCAGTTAGCCCACATGGCAGGGAGGACGTTGGAGCCAGGAAGCTAGCTCATGCTTCCTTGTACCTATGGTACTGGCATGCAGGAAGACAGTGGTCCTTAGTGCAGCCCGTTCCTGCACACACCTGAGCACAACTGCGGAGCGCTCTGGCCGTCTGGGCCCCTGATCACGTTGATAGCTCTCACCTTGCATTGTTGAGATACCACAAGCTTCACAGTGTTGGAAACAGTAATTGCCAATAAACGGTAATCCCCAGTTAAAGAACCTGCAATCCACGTGAGCAAGCAAGCACCGTTATCCTGCATGTCAGCAACTATGCATGGCTGATTGGGTGCAGTCAGCAAAGGAATGCATACCTGACGAGTCCCAAGGGGTAAGCAGCAGCGGAGGCCAGGTTCGGTGGCGGTCTGGGGCCTTACGCTTTTCCCTGTCCTGCAGAAAAGGACCAAACAATAGACATCTCACCGCTTTGCGCTCAGGCCATGCGTAAGGGTGTTCAAAGCGTTCCGTACCCGTACCTCACAGCACACCCCCAGGAAGCCAGCACCCGGCCGCAGAGGCGCAGCCCTCTGCAACGCCAACGCATCTCCATGCTTGAATTGCTGACGTGTTGAGTTGCTACTGATGTATGCTGAACTGTATACGCGTGAGCGAGGATTGCGACCAGATCGCGACGCAATGCCCTGCTGACGCTTGCGCGCCGGAAGAATACCATGCACCTTCTAATACTTTTGGCAGTAAGTCCGTGTTCTATTGTATCTGAACCGGCATCTTGAGCTGCGCACCGGCAAAGCAAATTTGAAACGAGGCTGGCCAACAAGGTCAACTAAATGGAGGTAGAACAGCACAAGTATGATAGGAAGTATGTAGATATACAATTCGTGTTGTTTAGTCTGTGCGCTGGGGAACAAAGGGCCCAACATCAAGTCGGAGCGCATGCAGGGTGCAACCTCGAGGTTGCACCCGCCAGGGGAGTTCCCAGCGCAACCTCGAGGTTGCACCTGGGTGCGGTCGCGCTGCACAAAAAGGCAGGGCGCTGTATGACAATATTCTTTACTTAAAAGAAGATGCAGCTGTATTCATTTAGCATATTATTTTGTCGGGCGCGTTTAGACTGGGCGCGTTTAGACAGGACTTTGAGCCTGAAGCCCCGGCGCCCTACGAGTGTACAAATGCCAATTGTGTGCATATATATCCGCTTAAAGTCAATAATTTGTTAGCGATGACTATGCCTGTGACCCTGCGCTTCCAGTCCTTGTGCCGTTGGCGCCAGGGGAGTGCACCTCCGCAAGTGCCCCTGACTGAGGCGGACGTGACCAAGCTAAGGTGGATCAGACAGTGTACAATTGACAGGATGGCTTGACATGCACCAAGGCCAAAGGGCCCTGCATCCTTAGGTTCTCCGCCACCTGCCCACGTGCTGCATACTGTATGCTTCATGTCTGCTTCATGGTGGGTTGAGCCCCATTGCACCCAAGGGTCCCCCAAGCCCATCCCCTGTTGTGTGTGTCTACGTAAACCGTAGTAATAATACATAGAGATTCTTTATAAGTACAAAACAGGCTCAAAGGAGGCAATAGACTCTGCTTCATGGAGGGTATGACTGGGGTACGAAGCAAAAATGGCTAGTATGAAGGAGGCCCATTCCCCGAGTGCTTGCAATCGATATGTGTGCGCAAACCCACCCACCTGGAACAGGCTGGGCTCCACCCTCCTCAGCCCCATGAGGTAGTAACCCCCATCCACGGAGGGGCCGATGACCATCTGCATGTGCCACAAAGTACTTATGACGTCACATGCATCGCCGTACAAGAAGGATACTGTTGACGAAAGCATGTGAGTTCGCTCGCCAGGGCTAGGGCGGCTTCGCCGCGGTCCATGCTGCTGAGGCCACGCGCCACTCACAATGCCAGACTGGTGTTATAGCTAGTCCATGTGCTTGGTATAGACTTGAGCAGAGTAACCGTTCAGCGTAGCCAGAGGGTAGCAGTGCCGGTCAATCCGGGCCCCGGGCTGCCAATCGCTGGGCATGCAATCTCCAATCTAGTTAGCCCCAAGGTCGGATAGGATTACAGCTGCCCCCCTAGGGCTGCCCCCATCCCATACACCCGCCCCATGGGCCGTCAGCCCCGTATTCGCTAACTGAGATGACTTCTTTCATGTGCAGCCACGTGTGGTGGTTAGTGGAAGCGAGGTCTCCGAATGCGCGTCTTCTGCACAACACGACGCAGCATTACTTGCGTGTTGCGGTATTCTTTGTATCATAAGAAAGCGAAGTGATTACGCAAGCCTACGTCCAGCACGCGCCAGTGTTTGAACCAGTCGGAGTGCCTCGCGGGCAGTCTAGTGACGCGAACCATCCATATGTGCATGCGAGATACTGCAAGTGCCGCCAGCATAGATAGCCGATAGCGACCTGCCAAACCATCATGTGAGCCCAAACACCCCGAAGAACTACACTGAACATTGCCAGCATGTTCTACATAAAACGCCTGTCCATAACCATGGTACTGGCGTGGGCTCGCTTCAAGTTTTGTGGCCTGATAGGAACAGGGCACCGAGTGATCCATTGGTGCACCCCGCCTACAAGCACCAAACACTTCCTGCCAGCAGGCTAACTGTCCAGCAGGCCTACTGCTAATCAACAGTGCTTGCCCCTTGGCAAGCGGCAGGGAAAACGACGTTCATTTCGTTAATGTTATGCACGAGCAACTGAGGATAGCATATCAGGCAACAACTATTAGCATTGTGTTGTGGTTTATTTATGGCCTCATACCATACCAAATACTGAAAGGCAGAGTCGCGAGTCAAGCCTTCAACTGTCAGCTGTCGGTACAGCAAACATGCCGTTACATAACAGCTTAACCATCCCCCACTTAGCCACACCCCTGGCTGCTGCGTAGGAGTGCGGCGTGATCAGGGGTCTGGGTTTAATCTCAATCCGTAGGAAGCGGGTTCCAATCTTAATCTGCGTGCCCAGCCTTCCCCCCAATCTTAAGCTATTGTCACCCTCTGGCGTAGCCATGGTTCAGCCCATGCGGGGGCAGAGGCTGGCTGGGTGTGGGCTGCTGCCCCTGTGCGTGACCAGCACACCGCAACGGTCAGGTTCACGGGGAAACCCATCCACCCACCTCTGCTCGTCCAGCGCTGCACGGCTCGGCAGTGTTGTTGTGGCAACCAAACCCAACCATTCAACAACCCACTCAACCACCCACCTCGTGCTCGTCCAGCGCTGCCACGGCTCGGGCCAGCAATAGGGTGCTGAGGCCGGGGATGTCGGTGCCTGTGATGAGCACCTGTGTCAATCGAGGCGGCGTGCGTTCACGGGGCCAAGGCAAGGGAGAAGCCCGGCAGGAGGGAAAGGGACCCCCGGGGCGACTGTGTGCGCTCTCAGCGCGACACAGCAGCAACCGTTAGCATCGGGGCCACCTGCACCGCCATGCCATGTCGGGTGTGACTCCCTGGCCACACGTAGCAGCCCGACCATTGCGACCATACACGGCTGTGAGGCTTGGGTGTAAAGGCCAGATTGCGCAGGGTGTTACTCAAGGGGTGCTTGAGGAGACTTACGTACCCCAGCAGCGAAACAACGAGCTGCACCGCCTCCGCAACTGAGAGCACTACACATGGGAGCACACAGCCTCAGGGATACGTCACCTGTAAGCAAAGTGCCTCCCCTGCACATCGTATCCGCGGTTCCACGCCCCCAGCTGTCTGCCGTACGCACTCCCATGTTGACCCACAGTACTCCGTGTGTATGAGGTGCGCCAGTACCCACCTTGGCGTGCCCTCCTCCATCGCTGCCCGCACTTTGGCCCCCAGGTCCACACCGCCAGCCTCAGCAGGCAGCTGCCGGACCACGGGCAGGGACTGCACGCAGGTGCGTAGGCACACGCAGCGGGCGGCAGCGGGCGGGACTGTACTGCAACAGACGCACACGTACATGCAAAAAGGGGGCCAGGTCAGCACCTGTAGCACGCAGCCGGAAGCACCTACCCCCGCACCCCACACCTACCCCAGGACTTCCCACAACGACACCAGACTCCGACAGGCGAGCCCCAAGGTAGCACTCGCTGCGTGTGCGTGGCGTGGGCACAACGACGTGTGTCTTAACCCACTCACCGACACCCAAGCCTCACCTGCCCCGCCGCCTCAACCCACGCCCTGACGTCCTCCGTGCTGTCATCGCTCTAGTGGTAGACGTAGGCACGCAGGGCAGCACGGCTGCATGTAAACCCGGTAGTAGGCGTGGGCGGGGGCGTCAATGACAACAAGATTGTCTCGGAGTGTAACAGAAGAATTTGCAACCTACTACCAGTTCGAGCGGTGCACGTACGCGTGCAGGGCAGCACCGCTGCAAGCAACAGACATGTATACACATGCAGGGGCGTCAGCGGCGGCATGACTGTTTGTTGGCCTACAGGGAAGGGCAGCACAGCTGCATGCAACAGGCAGGAGGCGGGCGGGCGCTTCTCGACGGGAGCGCCAAGAAGTAAAACTACTACCGGTATTGTGTAGTGTAAGGAAAGCGCCTTGCGTTGGTGACTAGGTCCGTGGCCCGAGCCCCTGCACAACCCTCAACCCACAGGCCGTGCCTTCAGTGCGCAAGAGCTCTCAGCCCTGCTGCCATCCCAGTGTGGCACGTGCCCCAACTAGAGCCACGGTAAAGCGCGTGCAGCTCCGAACCCCAGACCCTGCAGCCTGTGGAACCACCCCCTGTTGTCATCCGCCCCCACACCTCGTGCCTACTGCCCGCCGTCCGTTCAGCCCTCCCATCCAAGCTTGGCGTAAGGGCCCCAGATCCACCTTCGCGAGCACGTGCGGTTTGGCCGTGTGCCCCAAACACTGACCCCCTTGTACCACTCCTGGTCACGGCCACCATGTGCCCCTGCACCCCCACACTTGGCCGTCAACCTACTTTCTTTTCTCGCGCAGGCACCAGCGTTCCCATGTTTCCCTGACGCCTTACACGGGTTCCTCGCGCTTTACACGTACCCTCCCACGTGGCCGCCCGTCTCACGTGCCGTGCGCACCTCCCCATTGGACGAATACAATTGCAGGGTCAGAGTAGTTACTTTTATAACAGTAAATAGTGATATAAGGCAAGCACTAGGTACATGCTCGAAGCAAATAGCATGTCTAGCCACCTTCCCAGCACACGGGCGCGGCCTGCCCCGCTTCCATCCCAAATATGACCTGCGACACGTGCCCAGCCCAACATCTTATCTCCCCAGTGTCCACCCAGATGAATCTCCCGGCCGCACCCTCCCTGGTGCCACCCGGTGATGTTCCAGTCCGCACACGACCAGTCCGTAAGTTCCGTTCAGTACAGCATGACTTGCTCGTGTGGCCCCTGCATCCCGGCCCGCCTGCCAGAATGCGCCAAGTAAGGCGTGCTGCGTGTCGTTATACCCAGTTACCCACTCATGCTACGCTTCCCTGCCCGCAGTCTCTACCGTTTGCTGTTATCATGTGGACCGTAGCCCCCACCTGGCCGCCTGCGCAAACGCGTGCTGTGCACATGCGGCGTAGAAGTCGCACGCCGCCTGGGGGCCCACGCCCGCGTCTTGACGTGCCCCGGCACTGGCAGCCCGGGCAAACACCACCAGTGCTGCGCTCTGATTGCCCCCGCCAGCATTGCCAGCAGCACCAGCACCGCCAGCACCGACATCACCAGCAACCGGGCATGTGGCCCCGCCACAGTGGCTCCCGCACTCGCCGCAGCCTGCATTGGTGCCGTTCCCGTTCCCGCCAACTGCCACGCTGCCCGCCGCGCAGCCCTCCTCAGCAGGCACTAGCCCAGGCCCTGGTGGCTCTGGAGCCTCAGACTCGCTGCCGATCATGCCGTCAACCAGGTCAGGTTCTCGATGGCAGTGTCCAGGGGCAGTTTGGGGGTACCGCTGTTGCCGCTTGCGCAGTAGTGCATCTTACAAACCGCCAGAACATAACGTTCACTTTATCGTGTGCAAAATACAGCGCCATGGAGCCCGTCGTGCCTGACGAGGAGAAGTTGACCAAACTTTATGAGAAAGCTAAGGATAAACTTAAAGACGCCCGGGAGCCTGTGCTCGTCTGCGCAAAAATAGAACGCAGAAAGGCAAAGGCATTTGCGGAGAAGCGCGGGAGCCACGGTTTCATTTTCATTCTGGACTCGCCGAAGACGGAGTCGCCTGTGTCCCCCGAGGCCAAAGGCAGCCTGTACGTCTTCGTGGACCCAGAAGGGTTCCACGAGCGTGTGATACCAGCGGTCGTAGAGTGCATCACTACATATTTGGCACCGTGGAGTTTTGACGGTGAGGGAAACCCTAATTCCCGCAAGGCTTTCGCCCCGTGTCCGATGCGTCAACAAAAGAAATGATAAACTTTGCGTTTCTTTTGTCCACCTGCAGCGCTTGGCAGCTTTTGCCTGGTGCGTCCGAGCGCTGCGACGCGTAGGGATGTCGGAGGCGGCTTCCGGGAACCCGACGCGTCGCTGGAGGTGATGCCTCACCGCAAGCCCGCCTTAACAACCGTCGTGGAGGTAAGGAGCTCTACTCTCTGCGGGCGTACAGGCTTGGCGTACAGGCTTGGTTCAGACTGGTGCCCTTAGGTCGCGCCTGCTGCCAACGCCTACGCCAAAGCATTGCATTGATAGCATCAGCACTCAGCGACACCGCAGGGTTTTTGGGCTGAGCCCCCGGCGCGAAGCGCACTCGGGGGGGCGAAGCCCCCCGTGGTTGCTCATGGTCTGCGTCCCTGTGTCCCTGCGTCGGTCGGCAAAAGTTTCAAACCTGGGCCCAATAGCGCATACCAGGTAGTAGGTATACCTCTCATCTGCTCCATGGCATATGCCTGGAAGCCAGGAAAAATCAGAAAGAGAAGAACGAGTTCGCAACATGAACAAGGACACTTTGGAACATGCGCTCGCCCTCCGGGTACAGAGCAATGATCAGGACTTATAACATATCAAGATAAGCTGTTAGAATGCAAGAAACGGTGGCTAGATTGCTGGCTGACGCAAATTTGCGGCAAACACTCAAAGCATGTCGTCAGCAACTCGGACGTGGAAATGGTGCTTCGCACATGCCGCAGCAACTTTTCAGCCCTTCGTGATATTAAGTACCTTCCGCGGCCAGTGCACTTGCATTTCGCAACCATTCTCGACAAGGGGCAGGTTGGCACGTGGCACTAGGCCGCACTGGGCCAAACCGAGGGACTTGGCACTGACATCTGACACCCCGTGAGCAAGAGGGCTCAGCCTTTTGTCCTAGCTTTTGCAAAGCTGACACCGCGTGTCATTGCGCGTATGAAAGCAAACCTTTCAACGATTTCACCTGAAATACTCAACCCCATTGCCTTGCTTGCAACTGCGGCAGAACAATATGTTACTTGCTGCCAAAAACTTGCCTCATTTCACGCAGGTGGCTTACTCACAGGAGAAGAGCGACCTGCTGGACCGTATGACGGTATGGGTGGGTCCCGGCGGCCCTGCCCACGTTGCCATCGGGGTCAAGATCCAGTACGGGAGGCCGCCGGGTGAGATGCCGACCGTGGAGGTGCTGCTGCAGCTCCGCGGGCAAAGCATGCCGGCGTCGGTGGATTGCGGGGCTGACAGTGAGTGCTACTCACCCGGCATATTCAAGACCACGCTCTTCATACCGGTGCATGAGCTTCTGTATGGCACGCCGTGGTTCCTGCGACTCCTTGTCAACATGCAGTTGGCGGTGGTCGTTCCCATGGTCAGCGTCGTGATGGGCGGACCGTACGCACTCTGGGACGTGTTGTGCGGCCGCCGTCAGCTGGGGGACGTGGTGAGCGCCTGCTTGCGGTCGCTGCGGGGGCCCTGGTGGGGTGTGGTGCCCTTGGACGCGTATTGGATCAGGAGCGCTGTAAAAGTGTCGGTACTGGCTTCGTCCTGTTTGGGAAAACCTAGGCATTGACATTGGCAGCGAGCACAGATGGTATCACGCTGGACGGTACCGGTAGTTGAGGAGTGGGCGGTGTTGCATGCAAGTGGCTGGTCTCGCCCTTGCAAGGACTGCACAGTACGCAGTCCTTACGTCAAACTGCGCGCTTGAGGCCTGCACACCATCCAAGTCGCTGACGTTGTCGTTGCTCGTTCACTACTTATTGAGTGTGCAAGGTGCTGCTTGCAGCAGGACTTCGCGTCTGGTCAGGGTGTCACGATCCACCGTGTGGCCGTGAGCCAGCCCGTGCCACCGCGTGCATCTGTCGGGCGGGAGGTCGAGCAGGCACGGCACCTCAGAAGCCGGCCGCAAGCAGGCAATTCAAAGGCGGCAGCGTCCTGCTTGCGCCACGGGTAATGACGAGTCAAGGCGCCTCCCTT
Source organism: Chlamydomonas sp. KOR1 (assembly GCA_036984285.1). Classification (NCBI taxonomy): domain Eukaryota; kingdom Viridiplantae; phylum Chlorophyta; class Chlorophyceae; order Chlamydomonadales; family Chlamydomonadaceae; genus Chlamydomonas; species Chlamydomonas sp. KOR1. The sequence goes on along the minus strand of BQMZ01000060.1, from coordinate 42,395 downwards.
CTTGTCGCCAGATCGTTCCTGCGACCAGTGGACTCGGGGATGCAAGCGAGACCCCGTTCCCAATAGGTCCCTGCCCCAGCTATTGCGACGCCTGCAAGCGTGCAGCGCCGCTGTCCCTGCCACAGCTATCCCCGTATGCCTGAATATGCGGACCGCGAATGCACGCCAAAGGCAAGAGGCGTGGACGGTGCGACTTGGTGGGAGGCACTACTACTGGCACGAAACGGAGCTGGCTTTCAACTGGCAAGTAGCTGACTCCTAGCCTGCGCTGTGAGCCATCACAGATACTGTTCTGTTGCTATTTCACTTACGGTTCTACCTCAGCTGTACTCCGGGCACAGGCCTTGGCGCCCAGGGCGCGGGCCCTGGCCCTGAAGGGTCCCACTAACGACTCACGCTCTAGCTCACTGCGTTGCCCAAGCCAAGGAGAGGAAAGGCGCACAAGCAATGCACGCAACGACTTACAAGCTGGCTTACCTCAACGATCAGCAAGCCAGATCACTGTTCCGCAATAGGAGGCCAAGCAGGGCCAAGCGCCTCGCTGCACAGTCTGTTCACAGTAGTTCCGGTACCAGTATGCTTTCCGGCACGCCCAAGCAGCGTGCCGAACGATCTGCCTAACTATGGTACCTCTCCGACAGCCAAATGCCTTATGCTACCGTCTTCCTCGACTTATGGACTAACGGCCTCTCCCTAGGACTTACTGCCTGCGACAAGGAGCGAGCAAACGAGCAGAGAGCGTGTTCGAGGACAGCGCCAACTGTGCTGCCTCGAACTCTGCTCCCAGCGCCCGAGGCGCGCCCGTACGGCACTTTCCCGCGCTTCCAGGCCATGCCGATACCGATCAAACCTGGCAATGCCTAGTATCAACTACAAACCACATTGTAAGAACCACATTGATTTATCCTGAGCCTTGTCCGCTAAACAAGCCAGACGTGCGCCGCGCGCCTATGCCACGTGCCCATGTCGCCTCTCCCTGGGCCAGGCCGTGCAACGCGGGTTCCAAGCTGCCCTCACGTGTGCACCCCAAGGTGGGTACACGAAAGTGACGTGGCACACCATATATCGCGACAAGGGGATCGTTCAGGCTTCCTGCAGCTTCCTGCAGCACTGTCGCGGCCTGTCATGTGCCATGTTCCTTTCTTGTGCCCACAGACTGTGTTAGGTGCGGGCTGCGGGGAACGTGCGAAGACCGCAGGGCTGTGTCAATCATGGCAGAAGCTGCGTGGGCACAATGGCCCTGCTGGCCAAATGCGTTTCAATGCATTCGTGTACTGCAACTGGTACAGGGGAACTCCCTTGGTCAGGTACGGCATCGTATGGCATTGTTATAGCCGTGGTGCGCCAGCTTGTATCGGTGAGGAGGAGTTATTGTTTCGCACCATTCTATCCATGTAGTCCACAGCCGCGCCTGACCTTCAGTAGTTTGGGCTGCAGCGTGACAGGTTGACACATACACAACTGTACTGTAGACCGCATGCCTGCCGTTCCCAGAACTGCAGAAGGCGGCCCCTTCAGTTCTGGCCGTTTCCCTCGCTCATCGTACCTTGTGTCGCCAAAAGGGCATGTGCGTAATGCAAACGGACAAAGGTGTACATGTGTAATGCTTTGGGCTCCGTTCCATGCTTCGGCCTACCACACATGCGCACACCTGCATGAGAGCAAGACACGTGGCTTGGCACAGCCACTGGGAGCTCGCAGCGCAGCTGAAGTGGGACATGGAGCGGAAGCCTCCAACGCACGGTGAATTCGCACCACGTTCAAATGCACACACGATGATGCCACGCCAACGCATTCATCACTCCTCCCATACGACCCCACGTAGGCGGCAATCAGTAACGTTGCCCGGGCGGTTTCCCGCCGGGGCCTCTCAGTTTGCCGCACCGACTTGTAAGTGCGTGATAGGAATTAATACAACCCCAGTACCCCTTCAGTACGGCTTGGGCCATATGGGTCGCAGGGATCGCGCCCTTCAGATCGCGCCCTTCAACGACACGACGAACTGACTCAACGCGCACGTGTCGCTGGTCCCAAGGCAGCAAACGCGGTACCACGCAGGTGCCTGCGTATTACCAATCGTCAGCATGCATGCGCCTCCTCCTGCTCCTGCTCCTGCATTTCCGTTTCACTGCTCCTGCCCTGCCCCAGCCCCAGCCCCACCATAGGATGCGGCCGGGCGCACCAGTCAGCGTGCATGCCCCTGCTGCTGCTTCAACTTCTGCCCCTGCCCCTGCTGCTACCCCTAAACCCGCCCCTGCCCCTGCCCCCGCTGCCCCACAACTCGGACACACACCCGCAGCAGCTCCTCCCGCCGCTGCCTCGCCAGCGCGGCCATGCCCGCCTGCCCTGCCCTGCCCCCTGCTGCTGCACCGCCCGGCAGCCCCTCCTCTCCCGCTACTGTGATTCCCAATGCTGGTGCAGCACCAGGCACCCCGTCGCCCTGTTGTTGTTCCTGCTGCTGTTGGCGAGGCTGCTGCTCTCCCGCAACTGATGCCAGCCAGTCCCTCAGATCCTGCAGGCATGCACACAGACGATAGGACACGCACACGTGGGCACAACGTGGTCAGGCAAGGGCACTGGCTGCTCGTAGCGGGCCCTGCGGGCTGTGCCCCGGGCGCCCACACCTGATGACACGCACCACTTGACTGCCCTCCATCGTCTCACAGCCCACATGCAGGCATGCCTCCTTAAACCTGGCAACCTCGCGAAGGCATACAATACAATTTCATCCCACACATCCTGACCATCCCGCGAGCTCCCCCCTTCCTGCGTGAGCGACGCGTAGCACGTGGTGGCATGATGTACCGCCTGCCGTACGGCACGGCATGGCACGGGACTGCTCGGAATGATACCGGTGGGTACAGTGCAGTCCCGTACGGCAGTTCCTGAACACAACTACACGCAGTACCGCTGTATGGGGCCCACTCCTTTGCGGCGTCCACACGCAGCGTGCCAAATGTCCTGCCGCTCTCCTAACCACTGTAATCCCCGATACTCTCACAACATAAACATAATAATATAATAAACATAAACAACATAACAACATAACGGTGCATGTGCAGTGCTACAATGCCCAGGCCCACACGCCGGTGTGCCCTCCCACCTGCAGCGTGTCGATGTCCTGCTGTTACAACAAGACACTAGATCACGCAATACCCAAAACAATAAATCGCGCAATACCAAATGTTCGTATCATTATAATATCCTGGACATTCCTACAACGCCAATGCCTCTTTGATCACACCCGTGTGCCCTCCCACCTGCAGCGTGTCGATGTCCTGCAGGCGCGGCAGCGTGTCCAGGGGTGCCACGTGCAGGCCGCATGCGTCGGCACGTGCCAGCGTGTCACGCAGCACGGAGGGCGTGCTCCACGCCATGCCCTGAGGGATGCGAGAGGGGTGGGGTGTGGGGTTGGCGGAATGCAGGGCCTGGGGTTACTCCATACACAGGCTCCCCCGGTGGTGGTACAGCGTGTGGCAAGAGGCGCGTGTGCGCTGGGGGCAAAGCGGAGCTGCCCTGTGCCCTGCCATCTGATGGATGGAAAGGGGTGCGGATGCAGCACCGCGGCAATGCTCCAGAGTCCAGACCATGCAAAGGACCGGTAGCTGTGGCTAAGCGAGGTACGGACGTGGTAGTCAGTGGCATGGCAAGGTTACCCAGAGGTGGCTATGAAGAGGGAAGCAGGCTACCGTAGTGCGTAAGGGTGGCGGTCAGGCGGGGGTAAGGGGACCGCTTCAAAGGAAGGGGTATATCTACCACCTTCAGCCCCCATCCCAAACACCGTGTACGACGAGGAGCGGTTATCACGGCCGCCTCTGGTACGGCGCTCAAAGGGTACCGTACCGCCATGCACGGCCGACCTCACCCACCGCCGGAGCAGAAAGGCGGACCGTAACTCGACTTGCATCTGACCGTACTGCTATTCCTAGCTAGTCCCACCACCACCACCAGCTCGCGCTACTTGTGCTCCCTTCCTCCAACCCACCTGGAACAGCCTGGGCTCCACCCTCCTCAGCCCCATGAGGTAGTAGCCCCCGTCCACAGAGGGGCCGATAACCATCTGCAGGGCCACAAAATACGTATGAAGTCACATCGGACATCGCCGTACAAGGTGTACTGTTGATGAACGTCTGCAAGCATGTGAGTTCGCCAGGGCTACGGCGGCTGCCCCGCGGTCCATGCTGCTAACGCCACGCGCCACGTACAATGCCACACTGGTGTTATAACTAGTCCATGTGCTAGGTATAGATTTGAACAAAGTAAACGTTCAGCGCAGCCATGGTTCAACCCATGCGGAGGCAGAGGCTGGCTGGTTGTGGGCTGCTGCCCCCGTGCGTGACCAGCACAGTGCAACGGCAGGCTTTTGCTTGTGTGTTATCAAACCCAGCCAACAACCCCAACCAAACTTACCTCGTGTTCGTCCAACGCTGCTACGGCTCGGGCCAGCAGGGGTGCGCTGAGGTCGGGGATGTCGGTGCCGGTGATGAGCACCTGCATCAATCGAGGTGCGTGCTGTCACAGGTGTCAAGCAAGGAGGAAGCAGGGTTTGCGGCAGAGGCGTGGTGCGACAGATTCCACTTGAAAGGAAGGGAAGGCCCCCGGGGGGGGGGCGACAAAGTACTAGGAACGTGAGGGGGGAGGGGCTTGTGTGTGCGCCATAAGCCGATGACACAGCAGCGACCGTTGCCATCGGGGCCACCTCACCGTCATGCCATGTACCCATCGCAGTAGCCCGATTATGTTGGGGAGGCTGGGGTACGGAGGACAGGTTGATGAGGCTGTCATGACGGCGCGACTGTTGCTTGAGCACGCTTGGCTTTTACCCCAGCAGCCAAACAACAAGCTGAGCATCGCGTCCCCAACCGAGGGCATTGCACATGGGAACACACAGCCTCGTGAGTACCGGTACGTCACTGGTAGCAAAGTGCCTCCCCTGCACATCGCACCCGCCGTCTCCCCAGCTGTCTGCCGTACATATGTTAACCCACAGTACTCTGCGTGTTGAGGTGCGCCAACACCCACCTTGCGGTGCCCTCTCCCCTGCCGCTGCACTTCCCCGCCCCCACCTTGCCGTGCCCTCCCCCGTGCCGCTGCACCTCCTCCATCGCCGCCCACATCTTGGCCCCCAGGTCCAACCCGCCTGCCTCAGCAGGCAGCTGTCGGGACACGGGCAGGGCCTGCACGCAGGACACAAGGATCGTTCCTTCCGCTGAGCCATGAGCGCAGCACTGCGAATCCAGGATCCAAACCTACCCCAGGGACTCCCACAACAGCACCCGACTCGAGTCCCAAGGTAGCACTCGCTGCCTCTCCTTACGTAACGTAAGCACAACCACGTGTGGCTTAACCCACACACCGACACCGACACCCAAGCCTCACCTGCCCCGCCGCCTCAACCCACGCCCTGACGTCCTCCGTGCTGTCATCGCTCGAGTGGTAGACGTGGGCGCGCAGGGCAGCGCAGCTGCATGCAACCGACATGTGAGACACACGCGGGGGGTCAGCGGGGGCATGCGGGGGGTCAGCGGGGGCATGCCTGTTTGCCTGCCGGGAAGGGCAGCACAGCTGCACGCAACAGACAGGCGGCGGGCGGGGGCTTCGCGAAGGGAGCACCAAGAAGCACTACTGCTGTGCAGTGTAAGGAAAGCGCCTTGCGTTGGTGACTAGGTCCGTGACCCGACGGCCCGAGCCCCAGTGCAGCCCTCAACCAACAGGCCGTGCCTTCAGTGCGCACGAGCACTCTGCCCGACCTGTCAGGCGCGGAAAGTCCTGGCCAATTGCGCAGTGCCCTCGCACGACGTGCTCGCATTGGGAACATCATTTGTGTAATTTGTCATTGTATGTTAGCTATCAAGTGCCTTCAGGACGAGGGGTTCGTGACTTGTGACAGGTAGTACCTGCTGCCAGCCCAGTGTGGCACGTGCCCAACAAGAGCCACGGTAGAGCGCGTGCAGCTCCGAACCCCAGACCCTGCAGCCATGCATGCCACGACGCCCTGTTGTCATCCGCTCCCACACCGTCCGCCTCCACCCACCACCCGCCGCCCGTCCAGCCCTCCCACCCAGGCTTGGTGCAATGGCCCCAGACCCGCCTGCGCGAGCACGTGCGGTTTGGCTGTGTGCCCCAAACACTGACCCCCTTGCACCACTCCTGGTCATGTCCACCACGTGCCCCTGCACCCGTCACATGGCCGACTGCCTCACTTGGCGTGCCGCGCGCACCTCTCCAGAGTACAAACGCAGTTGCGGGGTCAAGGTAGCTATTATATATAATAAAAAGTAATAATACAAGTAAGTACTAGGCACAGGCTCGAAGCAAATAGCACGTCTAGACACCTCGTCAGTGTGCACGAAGGCGCCCTCCCCTGCTTCCACCCCAACTGGACCTGCGACACGTGCCCAGCCCAACACCTAATCTCCCCAGCGTCCACCCAGTTGCATTCCCCGGCCACACCCTCCCCGGTGCCATCCTGTGAGGATCCCGTCCTCACACACAACCCGTCCTTCAGTTGCACACAGTGAATCACCACTGGCTCACTATGGTGGTCCTGCAACCCGGGCCACCTGGCAGGCTACCATGAGGCGTGCTGCTTGTCCTGCCACTCACCCATGCTACGCCCCCCAGCGCACAGTCTCTATTGTGTGCTTTGATCATGCGGACCGTCACCCCCACCTGGCCGCCTGCGCAAAGGCGTGCTGTGCACACGCGGCGTAGAAGTCGCACGCCGCCTGGGGTCCCACGCCCGCAGCCAGCCGCGTCTTGACGCGCCCCGGCACCGGCAGCCGGGCAAACACCACCAGCGCCGCGCTCTGACTGCCCCCGCCAGCAAAGCCGCCAGCACCACCACCGCCACCAGCAGCAATCGTGCATGTGCTTCCGTCGTGGTGGCTGCCGCACTCGCCGCAGCGTGCACTCGTGACGCTCCCGTTCCCGCCACCTGCCGCGCTGCCCGCCGTGCGGCCCTCCGCAGCAGGCACTAGCCCAGGACCTGGTGGTTCTGGGCCCTCCAATTCGCTGATACCCATGCAGTCGACCAGGCCAGATTCTCGAATGGCCGTTTGCAGGGGCTAGATGAGCAGCAGGTAAGAGGTATTGTACGGGTGCGCCAGAAGGAGACGTGAAGCTGTGGCCCGCAAAGCCCACTGTCGCGCCCTACGATGGCGCCGTTTGGCCTCACTCAGGCCGTTAGCACCGCTTGGCGTGATTGGGACGTTGTGGTTGCGCGTTTGAGGCACGATGGGGCTGGGCTGGTGCGCACAGGGCTCTGCCACGTGCTGCTCCCGAAAGGACTTGTTGCCGCCAAGGCTGTAGAGCACCACCAGGATGCTGATGTTTATGCGTATATGAACTTCAACGTCGGGGTCCTGTGCGGAAGCAAAGGCCTGAGCTGCGATTGAGAACGCGCTACTCAACAGCAAGTGGTTCGTTTTGTGATCATATTAGAAAGTAAACAAATATCTATGTGCTCATGATGTGCTCAGCCGTTCGGTCCTGGGTTGGCTCACTGCGGATCTGGGACTCCCATGCTTGGTTGGGACTCCCATGCTTGGAGTCGCAAATGCTGGCGAAAATGGTTGCATGACTTTGCTATCTTTTTGCATCACAACCTGAAGGAAACGCTAGTCTGTCAGGATGCAGTTCTCTATGCTCCAGCCACGGCTTGCGCGGCCAGCGCACATGCGCACGGCACGGCGAGGCAACCTAGTGATTACTGCAGCTAAAGGATTTGGATCAGAGTCGAAGACTGTCCCTGTAGGTCTTTTGTGGCAACCTCCCTTGGGGAGCAATGCCGAGCAGCGACGCTAGAGCGTGACTGCCAACAGTATTTGTGACATGTAATACGCTTTACAACTATGCCCGTGTAGCAGAAGCCGGCCTCCGCGGAGGAGAACAAGGAAGAGGCTACGAGCACATCTGCCTCGCCTCTGGCGTCCAAGGACGCTGAGGCCCTGGAGGCCCTGGAAGCTCGCATTGTGAGCGGGGTGGCCGCGGAGTGGCGAGGGGCAGAGCGGGGGAAAGAGCTAGCGCGCTCGTAGAGGGCAGTTTCAGCCTTGCGTTGTCTCAGGGGGCGGAACGGCTCGACGCCAGGGTTGACGCGTTGTGCAGCGAGCGGCTGGCTGACCTGAAGCCTGAACCCTAACCACCCAACGGTCGCACTCCGGAACGGACCGTTGCACCAGCGAGCCGGACATAAGTCCCTTACCATGCACACGTTTACGCCCCTGCGCATGAGTCCTAGCGCACTCGTTTGGGCTGCTATGGCGCGCTGGGATCCCTGAGGGTGATGAGAGCGGGGCTACAACGGCCACAGGCTCGGGGCTCGCGGATGCAGCACCCTCCCAAAGACTCCGCCCAAGGGACGGGTTATACCGGGCACACAGGTGCTCGCAAGGTGCCGCACGCCTTCAGGGTAGTGCACGTGTCCCGGGCACACAGGTGCTCGCAAGGTGCCGCACGCCTTCAGCGACTTGCCCATTGGACGGGTAGTGCACGTGTCCCGGGCACGCGCCTGACCATGATTACACTTTACTCGACCGCATACCGCTATGGCGCGCAGCTCCCCCACCCCTCCAAAACCCAACCTCCCACCCCCCGCCCCCTGCACCACCGTGGCCCCATTGCCACCAGCGCCACCGTGATTCTATGACGCCTTACACGGCTTCTACGCGTACCCCTGCTTTACGCGCACCCCCAGAAAAACCGGCGCAAGCGGCAGGCGGGCCCCGAGCCCAAGGTCAAGGTCAACGCGCCCGCGGTGGACGTGGCCACCGGCAAGGCGCCTGTCCCTGTGGAGAGCGAGGCGGAGAAGGCCTACCTGTCCTTCATGTCCGTCTACTTCCTGGGCGTGCTGGCAACGGGGCTGCTGTTGGCGGGATCGGTGGGTGTGGGAAGGAGGAGGGGCAGTATTGGTGGGACAGGGTTAGCTGGGGCGCGGACTGGGAGAGGCCGACGGCAGTCAGTGCTTACGGCTACGGTGATTCCATTGAAGCGAAGCGGCTGACGTTCCGTCGGAGCGGGTGACTGCTGCTATGGCCGCGGCGGTGTCTTGGCCACAGGGCTGCTGCTGGCCGGATGGGTGGGATTGGGGCTGAGGAGGGATGCGGAAACAAAGTACATACCGGTAGTCAAGAGTGCATAACAACAGTGTGGGAGCGTGCTGGACGGGGCCACAAGGGCAGGTAGGGCGGGGCCGGGGAGGTGAGGAAGAAGGGCGCACCGCTTGACGCACCGCTACCCCAAAACCCTCGATTTGGCATGTTTTATTACAATCGAGGTGGTGTGGCAACACGATCCTTACTGGTCCCAACCAGAATTATTATTTGCTTCGTTGAGAACCTCCCCTCGCTCCCCGCTCCCCCGACCCGCAGGGCTTCCTGCCCGACGAGATCGACAGCTTCGTGCAGGACAAGGTGTACCCGTCGTACACGTACATCATGCTGGGCTTCCTGGGGCTCAGCACGGTGTACGGCCTGTTCAAGATCGGGAAGCTGCCGGGCCAGCGCCAGCAGCCGTGAGGAATCCGGGGCAGGCGCTGGGAGCCGTGAGGAATCTGGGGCTGGCGATGGGGGCCGTGAGAAATCCGGGACAGGCGTGGGGAGGCGCCGCCCAGGGGCGCAAGAGCAGGATGCCAGACGGAGTGGCGGGCCAGCGCAGCAGCTGTGAGGATTATGGGGGCGCGGCGCAGCGCGGGTTGTGATCGTGAGGACGGGGGCATAGCGGGGCGGGGCACCTGCGCGTAAGAGAAGGATGCTAGATGGTACGGTATGGCGGGGCAGCGCCAACAGCATGTCCGTCTTGGAGTCCCTGCGGATTCGGGTGAGCACTGCCGGCGTGCAGGGACAGCGCCAGCAGCCGTGGGAATCCCGCACGGGCGCAGCGAAGCGCGGCTCTTGGGCATATTGAAAGGAGGATGTTGGATGGAGCGGCAGAACAGCGCCAGCCGCCCTGAGGACTCAGCAGCGGTGTCGTACTTGTTGGTGTCGTGGGTGGCAGCTAAGGCTGGAATATGGGTTGGCGGGCTGGCGTATCGAAAGGGGTGAGTCAGGGGGCTAAGGTTCATGATGAATGATGAAGGGTTGCAGGATGGCAGGGAGGGTTATGGGAAGCGAGTCGTTGGGCGTAACGATTCCAAGGGGCGTTCTAGTTGGGAATTGTCTGTGGGGGCTGCCCGGTGTGCCTAAGCAAGGAGGAACAGGAGGCAAGCGAGCATTTTGCATGTTCAATACGGAGCAGGGTGTGCAGTGCCCGCATGCATGGCTGTGTCTGGTAAAGCGAGACACGCTACCAGGTGTGGATGCTGGAGGAGTAAGGCGAGATGGCGTCTACGGTTTGGCTTGTTCACGTTTCCATACCGGTTTCAATTTTGAGCGAGTGAAGCCTCCGGCCCTCTGCACGCTGTGCCCGGCTGTGCGAAGCAGAGCGGTCTTGAGGCTCTGCACAAACCTGTTGGGGCCCAGTTTTGTTCGCCAAGGGTGTCCATACAGGTCCATACGACTGTTGGTCATTGAGATCCGGCTTGTACACAGCGATGTGATGCGGTGCGGTACCCCGCTTATTTGTGGACCTTCACGCCTTCGAGCGCAGGAACCTCGCCGTTGTAACATGGGACTTTTTGGCTCCCGGACTGGCTTGTGTCCCAACTGTTTCCGCCTTAAAAAAGAGCTGTGATCACGTACGGTACATCGGTACTTTGTCGGCCCACGAGCCTCCGGCTCGTAAATGGGTCAGCAAGCCTCTTTGATGTTACATACAGTGTTCCACGCGTATTACGCAGTTCCGCAGGCCCAGATGCAGGGGCCCCACGCATGCCAGTGCACCAACTGCGCTTCGTCACCGCACACCGCCACGCGCGTCGAGCCTTATTGGCAGTCACGCTTAGAAGGAAATGTATCGCGCATCCCGACTCGAATAACAGGCAAAACCGGCGCCGCACTCGGCCGATCGCTCGTTGCTCGGGCGCCTTGTATGTGGCACCACCTCTCCAACTCATCCTATAGGAGCAGTGCACGGTGCATCCAGCCGCTCCACCCCTCGCCGAGAGACAGTACACCTACGGCTCACAGTCACGCCATGCCCTAGGCACGCACGACACGCTCGCAAGCGCAGCACGCAGCAAGTCGACCTTGCAAATTATGTCCAGCGGCAGACACGCTGGCGTCACAAGGACACGATTGCACGCACGTAGCATTAATAAGCATGGACCATGCACAAAAGAAAAGAAAGAAGAAAGCTGGAGTGCGTGCGTTGCGGCTACTTGAGCTGGATGTAGAGCAAGTACGACACCAGGCCCGTTAGCGACAGGAAGCTGTAGCAGTCACGTACATAACCGGCGTCCAGAGAAAGCACTTCGTCGCCGACCGCATATACACCACGCACCGCTCACGGGCCCAACGGGCCCAGAGGAAGCACTTGGTCTCATACCGCAGATACGGGCCCAACTCGTCGCCCGTGTGTACAACAACCCCAGAGCAGGTCACCAGGCTCAGGTCCGTTGCGAGAGGTACAGTCCAGCAGAGAAGCCGCATACCAGTACAGGTCATACATCAACACCCCAAGTGGCCGCATCAACGACACCGCCCCTTCGTTTATTGCAAGTACTTATAATCCACACGATGCAAACAAGCAGTGAACGTTCGCAGGCCTCATGAAGCGCACGCAAACGCACGGGGCACCTGTGGCCGCTGGTCCTACTGAGGGGAGCAGGCCAAGTACGATTGTCAGCACAGGGGCTCACGCCACATGGGTGAGCCCGGTTGCAGCACCCGCACGCGCGGCACCACAGGATGCAGTCAAACCGATCAATGAGGCCCATGCAGACCTTTGCTGGATCATGCAGCACCTTCGCCTTTCGCGAAGGTGGTATCAATATGGCAACGAAGCACGGTATGGACTAAACGCACAGAAATTCGACATGAAGCAAGGACGTTTATTTATAACGGTAAGTAGGCAGTCACGCACGGTTACGGCACATTCGACACACCAAACGGCACATTCAACACCCAGGAACGGCATGGGACACATCGGCTTCCGCTGCAAGCTCTGGGCCGCCCCCTCGCGCCACTCGCCAAAGACAGCACACACCCAACTCTTGCATGCCACCAGCTAACCAGTGTGGTTCAACATCACGCCATGCTACGATAAATACTTGCATCACACGGCACGCGCAGCCTAAGCAACCCTCGACGTCCCAACGTTTCTATTGACAAAGGAACCATGTCGCAGGGGCGCTGCCGCCCAGGCCACGCCGCCGCTCCCGCAACTCCCAGCCACACCGTCATCTTTCCTGCCTGCCAGCACCTCCCCAACCCTATGCATGTCTCAGCACCATCTGACAGACAGTCCACCAACGCACCCGTCCGCAGCATGCGTTCTCGCCGCGCCGCCGCCAATCTCCCCCGACGCCAGGTACCCCGAACGCGCTCAAGCCCGCTTAGCCGCGCCGCTGCCCTCCGCCGCCGCTGCGCCAGCGCCCCCCGAGGCCAGGTCCTCCGCCAGGCGTAGTGCCATGCGGCGCACCAGCTGCCGGATGAAGAGCTCCAGGGTGGAGCGCATGCCGGGCAGCAGCTCGGGCACCATGGGCATCAGCTCGCCCGCGGCGCGGATGGCTCGGCTGCCGGTGGACGCCACGTCGGGAAGGCGGCCCACGGAGGGCTGCACCAGGTCCAGCAGCGTGCGCACCATGGCCAGCGCCTGGAGAGAGGAGAGCAGGAGAACAGTGCAGGCGGTCAGGAAGGAGAACGACAAAGGGCATGTCCGGGACGGCAGGATGGAGGCAAATGCCAAGCTGGCGATGGAGAGGCGCAGGAGCTGCGTGCGGTGCGGTTCGCATGTGGAAGGGGCTGCAACGATGTAGCGGGTAAGGAGGGGGACCTGTGCGCACCTGTCTGTCCTCCTGCGTGAGCTGCACGGTGGGCGCCATGGCGTACAGCATGTCCATGGGCAGCGGCAGCGGCATGAGCATGGAGCGCAGCGGCCCCAGCGCCTCCACGCTGCGCAGTGCAGTGACGGCCCCGGCGCTGCTCAGCACCAGCTTGAGCGCCTCGCCCAGCGCCTCGCGGGACATGGCGTCCACGGCGGCAACCATCTCCTCCACAATCAGCTCCTGCGGTACGACAACATGGTGGGCGAACGACGCAGTGGGTGAGCTGGGTTGGTCGTACCGTAACGCAGAGCTGAAAGCATCCAGGCTGTACCGCTCGTCTAGGTGCGTAACGACCATAGGAGTGAAAGAGTTCATGCTTTCCAGGTGCCCCGTACACCGCAGCCACGAAATGCAACCACAGACGGCGCCACGCACCTGTGCGTAGGAGCCGTCCTTGGAGAACACCACCTTGAGCACCTCCCGCGTGGCCTCGTTGACCACCGGCCCGTCGTCAGCCCAGCCGCCGCCGCCCTGCCCCTTGACGCGCTCCGAATAGGCGCGCTCCGCGGCGGACGAGAAGGTGGGCCCCGCAGCCTGCGCAGAGGCGCTAGCGGTGGTGAAGGAGCCGAAGGCGGATATCATCTTGGACAGCCGCTCAACGTCCAGGCGGTTCTTCTTGCCGTACAGCAGCTGCCGCAGCGCGGCGCGCATGCGGGGGTTGTTGTCGGACAGCAGCCGCCGCGACAGGTACGGCATGCACTCCTGCGGGGTAGTACGGCACATAAAGGGTGCGGTTAACCTACGAAACGTTGTGGCGGCGGCCTGTGACAGCTCACGCACTATTGCTTGGAGCTATACTGGCAGTGAAAAATTAGCTTCCAAGGGTGCAACGGGTAATACACAACGTAGGCTTGCCCTTGACCCCGCTCCCCACCTGCACGATGGCGTAGTCGGGGTCCACCTTGAGCGCAATGCCCTCGATGACGCAGAAGGCGCGCAGCACCAGCCCAAAGTAGGGCGGGATGCACATCTTGTAGTTCATGGCCACGCCCTGCAGCTGGCTGGTCATGGACGCGATGTTGAAGCCGCGCAGCCCCCCGCCGCGCACGATCTGGCCCATCACCGCCTCCAGGACCGGCGCAATGATCTCGTCCGCGTTGTCGGGCATGCCCTCGGGCATGAAGCTGCGGGTCAGGGTGCACGGGGGCAACTTTTGCAATCAGCACAGGCCATCTGGTGCCGAAGTACCGCGGCGTTGCGGCCAAGCGTTCCCCGCCAAAGAACAATGTGCAGTGCCCTACGGACAGCGCGGGGCGGTGACCGTGTTTCCCAGTGGGTGTCCTTGCTGGGATGGGGATGCGAGCGCTCACCCCAGCGACACCAGGTCCTTGCTGACGCTGTTCCAGTCCTCCATGGTCAGGTGCGCGATGAACTCAATCAGCGCCACGCGCTGGTCCTCCGTCACCTCCGTCATCAGCCCGAAGTCGAGGATCACGATCTTGCCGTCCGCGGTGCGCAGCAGGTTGCCGGGGTGCTGCGCGGGGCACGGGGAGGGAGCGGGTGAGTGAGGCGCGGCGGAGAGCGCTCCATATGTCGTTAGCCGAGCTAAATACAGAAGTCGTATGGATCTTGGACGGGACTTGGGCGGAACGTGGTCTTATGTCGTCCAACTGTGTACCATTGGAATGGCACACAGCGACACGGGCCTCACAGCCGCATGTGACAGGGCGTTGCAGCGGATGTACTTTCCTAGATGGACTGGATAGGTGCAGGAGCAGCGCTGCGGGGCAAAGGACAGCAGATGTGGCACATGTGACGGTTGGCTGGGTTAGCAGGTGGACAGGTGGTGCTGCCGGCTGCTCACCGGGTCGGCGTGCAGCAGGCCCGTCTCCAGCAGCTGGATGAGGTAGCAGTTGAGCAGCGTGGAGCACAGCGCGCGAATGTCCTCGGCCTTGGAGTGGTTGAGCTTCTCGCCCTCCACCCACTCCGTCACGATGACCTTGCGGCTGGTCAGCTCGGGATACACCGTGGCGACCTGTGCAGCGTAGGGCAGGCACACGCGCCTTGCTTATGAGGCGTGTCCACCCTTCTACACGAACCAAGCAATAACCGCCGGCAACCAATCCGGACACGCGTGTTGCACGACATGACGACGCCAACAGCCGTGGCCCCGGTGACCCACGCACAGGCCGCAGTGGCTGTGTGTCACCGGCCCTGCAGCTGCATGCACACCTGGATGCCCTGCAGCGACGCCATCTGCTTCTTGAAGGCGATGGTGTTGTACGCCTCCAGCTGGTAGTCCATCTCCTCAAAGAACCGCGTGGCCCAGTCATCAAGCACCGTGGCCCACTGGTCAGACATCTGCGCGAGGAGGGACCAACCCATCAGCACACACACGCTACCTGATACACGTAAAACAGCACAACGCAACCAGCGGACCTACAGCACAGCCCGGTAGCGCCGCGATGGCACGTCCCGGATAGGATCTTGGTACACCAGCGTGTTCTTGCCCCTGTCCGCCCCCCCTATCTACCGCCGCCCCCGGCTCAACCCTGGCAGCGATGCCACCACCACAGCTATCCGTCAGCACGCAGTAGCCAGCCCTTCTTGGCTAGGCGCCCTCTGCAGCTGAACCTGGGGGGTTCCTAGCTCCGGCCACATCGCACACGTCGACACACAACGCGCCCAGCTGGTCTGAATGCCAACCACGCAACCGCCCCGACCAAGCGCCGCTCACCCCTGGCAGCGACGCCACCAGCACTGCCGCGCGGCGCATGATGAAGATGTCCAGCGCCACCGTCTCCAGCACCGCCGGCCGCTGCACCTTGACCGCCACCTCCGTGCCGCCGTGCTCGGGGCGCAGCTTGCCGCGATACACCTGCGGGTGGGGAACGCGAAAGGGGCAAGTCGGCAGGATGCAAACAGACCACACAGCAGATAGGTTGCATCCATGCCCGGGGCGCTGCTTGCCGCGGTGCACCTGCAGGGGATCCCAAAGACGCGGGCCAACCAGCAGAGGGCTTTGGGCACATTGCAAGCCGCGCGTGGCACCCAACGGGCAAGCGCACACGCCTACGTGCGCACTTTCCTCCACCGCCGCCCCCTCTTGCGCGCTGCGCCCCAAAGCTGCAAGATATCGTAGCTTGCTGCGACCGGTTGCTGCTGCGTCCCGCACCTGCCCCAGCGACGCCGCCGCCAGCGGCTCCGCGCTGAGCCACTCGAACACGCGGTCCACGGAGCAGCCCAGCCCCGACTCCAGCACCTCGCGCGCCTCCACGGTGCTGAAGGTGCGCACGTTGTCCTGCAGCCGCTTGAACTCCTCCAGGTAGGCGGGGGGCACCAGGTCCACGCGCGTCGACAGCTGCTGCGCAATCTGAGGTTCCGGGCAGGTTTACACAGGATCGCATCAAAGCCGTAAGCGCCGATTTCCGTCGCACGTCAGACCACAGGGTGCGGTGCACTGCGTTCGCTCCCAGGATGCCATCAGGTGCCTGACCGTGACGCAAGCGCGGACGGTGGGCAGCATGTGACCCCGCAGGGTATCTAGTGGGCAGAGGCTGCACAGGTGCCCGCCGTACCTTGATGTAGGCCGGCCCCAGGTCCTCCACGATCGCTGAGAACTCCTGGGCGCGCATGACCATGTTGGCGTCCCACGTGCCCATGCGCCAGTCCACCAGCACCTTGACCAGGAAGCTGCCCAGCTTGCCCATCACCTGAGAGTTGCGGCGCAGCACCTGCGCAGACGACACAGCCGGCAACAGCCAGGGGTCAGCCGAGTATGCCACCGACGTTTCCTTCCTGGCATGCAAGTACGCAACGGCTCACTGCGCCTCTTTGCAACGAGCTACCTGCACCTTTCGCTGATCTTCCTGATGAGAACAAGAGCAGGACTTGCGCCTGCTGGAACCCCATGCCCCCAAAACCTCAACAACTCAGCACCGTGTGCACCGATCACCACTCCACGCTATTGCTGCGTCCACACCTGCACGGGCCGCGCTGCAAAGTAGGCGTCCAGGGCCTTGGGGTCGTACCGCAGCGGCAGGCCGTCGGCCATGGTGGCCACCGAGGATGACGAGGAGGCGGCGGACCCGGCGGTGGGGCCGCTGGGCACCGAGCCCCACGCGGGCGCTCCGCCGTCGGCAGAGGCTGCCGCCGCCGCCGGCTGCGGCGCGCCGCGCGGCATGGCCGCCACGAACAAAGCCAGCGTGGCCATGACCACCTGCATCATGCCATCGCTGCCCGGGAGGCCCTTCGGCGCCTGCGGACAGCAACAGCAAGCCAACGTTTCGGTTGTCGTTGATAGGAGCCCCAGCGGCGGTCAGGAGTCTTCTATTTGGCCGCAATCAAGGTGGAGGCTGCAACATCAGGTGCCAGATGAGCTGCTGCCAAACGCAAGCGGTCCGCCGCTGCTGCTGCCGCCCCGGTTGCGCACCTGCAGCGCCTCGGCCATGGCCTGCTGCGCGGCCATCATGGACTCGATGCTGGCCCCGCCGGCAGAGCCCGCCTCCGCCATCCGCACGGTGGTCATCAGCTGCTGCACGCCCAGCACCAGCGCGTTGGTCCAGCCCAGCACCAGGCCGCCCATCTGCGCGTCAAGGAGGCCCTGCGCGGCAGCCATCACGTCGTCCAGGCTGGCGCGCATGACGCCGTACGACTCGGGGTCCAGGGTGGCCACCGTGGCGAGGCGGTCGCTGGCCCAGGTGCCCAGGGCGAGCATGGAGGCCTGGGCGGCGTCCGTGGCGAGGGCGGCGGCAGCGTCGGCGGCCACGGCAAGGTGAGGCGAGGCGCCAATGTCGGCGAGAACTGTGGGGATTTCGGGGGTTGGGGTTGCACGTGAGGACCCAAGCACTGCACATGTGGAGGAGCCAGAAGGATCGCAGGCGGATCGGAAGGGGCCAGCAGTGTGGACCCCACAATGTGGTGGCACAGTGATTGCGGTCACCCTTGTGCAGTGGCACAGGTATTGAGTGCTGTTGAAGGGTGCCACGTCTGATACCTGACTAATCAGGGCAGCCTACAGACGCCCGGATCTTGCTCCCCGGTGACTGAAATGCTGATATGTTTGTCCCAAGAAGGTAAACTCGCTGCGTACCTGGCGCTGAAGACGCGACCATGTCCGAGAGGACCGAGGGGTGGGCGGCCGCCCAACCAGATGCAAGCCCATGGACAGCCTCAGTCTACAACCAGTAAAAGAATTGGGTAAGGCGCTGGTGTAGGTTCAGCAAACAACCTTTGCCGTTACGAGCATGTGCTCTTCCGCACCCTGCCGCTGGCTTGCGTGCCGCTTAGCTCCAGACTTACCGTATCTACATGAGACATTGATGCCGCATGCTGTGCGGCAGCGAACAGCGAGCTCGAGCCTGCGTTGGGCAAGCCATGGAACGTATTCATGGCAAATGCTGTTCCGTTCCGTGCCTTCCGAGCATCGCAGGCTTGTCGCAGACAACTGACATTTCCGCGCAAAGTGTCAGTGCAGCCCAAGCTGCAAGCGGCCACAGGCACTGGCCACATGTCGCCTGGGAACGAACAGTCAGCCTTCAACATCGTGATGTGAAGACCCACCTTCAAGCGCATGGTTAAAGTGCGACAACAAGTTGGCCATATCGCCACCAGAGCCATGGAGAGAGCGGGCGATGAGCTCGCTTGCGATAGCCGTAGTTGACGCATCGACGGCATCGCCCACTGCCCGGCAAGGTGCCGGGCCCCGCCGGGCACTACCGCGAGGCGTCAGGGGAGTCAACCTATGCGCATGATGCAATTGAGTCAGGCGTCCTTGCACTCAGAAGGTGCCGTCGCTCGTGACCCTGAAATTGCAAAGGCCTGGCACAAGCTCGCGCAGCCTCACCGAGCGTTATCGGCAACAGGCCGTCCAGCACAGGGACTTTGTCTCAGAGCGCGCCCTAGCGCCATTGTGAGCGAGGCCCGTCAAAAAACAAGCGTTGAAGTTGAAACGGACAAAGCTGTGGCAAAGCGTCTCCTAGGTGCGCAATTCAACTGAACTTATTATAGTATCGACTCGGGGAGACGCAGTCAGTGTGTATGCTTCGAGGGCATGACCAAGACTATGAAAAAGCCGTTGCACCCCGTGCCGTACCTAGCATGGTCTCGAAATTGGGAGCAGCTGTTGGAGCGACAGCCCTAGCAGTGGTGCCCGTAACATCGCAGCGTATGTGAGCGTTAAGTCAACGCGTAACACGCCTGCGGAAGCCCATGAGCACTCGCAAATTCAAGATGCCGCTATCTGTGACACCGACAGATTGACATATCAACGCACCGCTGGAATCATACATACTAAACTAATATTAATCAACCCTGAGCATCCAAGTATGCAGCGGGAGGCTCTTTGCCAACGGGCTAGGCAGCGGCACCACCATTGCACAGCGACTTCGGCAGCCTGTCCGGTGCTGCCTAAGTGTCAGTCCCGCAGCTTAACGCACATTGCAAGTGCGAAAACTCGCGGGGCGTCGTCAGGCAAGGTAAGAGCGCCAGACACTACGCCCCTTGCTCAGCCCGAAGCACTCCGAGGCTGTTTGCTGACGGTCTCTGCAACCTCTTGCACTCAGAGCCATGCATCGGCTCGGGTGAAGGTCAACTATAGGGTAGGCGGGGACGATGCGGATGCAGGCCCTCCAACCCACAAATCAGGTGCTGCAGCACCTGCACCCCCTGCAGCAGTCAGCGCACCTAGCCAGCCCCGACCCGCCACAGCAGCCCGGCTGCCCACCATACCCACACCATCCCCCCTGCAAAGCACAACCAGCGCCAGGGCTCCAGACAAGGCGAACATGGCCGCAGCGCTCTCGCCCCTCGGAGGCACGGTGACAATTCCCAGCGCAGCAGCAGCAGCGCCGTTCAAGGCACCCCAAACCTCAAGCAGCAAGGCCGCTGCCCCGTCCGCACCACCGTTGCCACCACTTGCAGCGCCCAGCCAGCCCAGCGCCCCTACCAGCGACGCGCCTGCGCCCGCGGCACAGGCCCCCTCCTCCCCCGCACCAGCTCCCCCGCCCCCTCAGCCCAGGGCCCAGCTCAAGGTCATCGGGCTGGGCATGCGGGGAATCAGCGCAGTGCACCGCCTCATCGGTAGGTTCTCATGACAAGCGCCCAGCTTACGCCCCGTAGCGCTTGCGGGGGTTTGCATGAACACGGGTGACTCAGCAGCGCGGTGTTCTCCCTCTCCTAATACACTTCTCCCCTAACACCTTCGCTGCACACTTTTTACCCGCAGATTCAGGCACGCTGGCCGAAGCCGAGTTCTGGGCCATAGACTCCGACAAGCGGGTGAGCCGTGGGCCTTCGGGCCTGACTGCCAGCTTCCACATGCAGCACGTGTCTTCGTGCGGCAGGCAACACCCTCCTTTCTCCCTCATCGCCCTGTGCCTGATCATCCTCTTCCCCTGCACCTCATCGCACCCTTCGCAGGCTTGGCACGTGTTCGGCGGGCCCTGGGCCCGTCATCTACACCCCGTTCGGCGCTCCATGACCCACCCCCTGACGCGCACCCTGCCCTTCTCTGCCCCACCATACCCACACCATCCCCCCTGCCCAGGTGCTGTCCGGCACGGATGAGGCCGTGCGGCTGCTGGAGGTGGCCCCTGGCGATGACGCCACGCTGTCGGCTGAGGAGCTGGCGGAGGTGGCGGGCGGCGCGGCCAGCCCCGCAGCACCCGGCGCGCCGGACGGCACAGCGGGGGCGGTGTTCGTGCTGGGGTCGGCCTTCGGCAGCCCCGGGGGGGCGCCAATGGTGGGGCATGATGGGCGGTGTGCTGGTGCACGTTACGCTGTTGCTGTTGCGCCCATAAGCCGTAACGGTGTGGAAGTGCGTATCTGTCGGGGACCCGGCCTTGCGATTAGAGCTTGCGCGCGTTGGCCCAACGTTGACGAGCAAGCAGGACACAGCGTCGTTGGTGCTGACCGATCCGCCCCTTCCTCCTCCCGCGCCGCTGCCGTGTGCGTGCAGCTGCTGCAGCTGGTGCGGCACCTGCGGCGGCAGGGCTACTTCGTGGCTGCGGCGCTGACGCGACCGTTCGAGTTTGAGGGCTCGCGGCGGCTGGAGGCTGCGGACGCGCTGATCACCACCCTAGAGGAGGTGGCGCACCTGGTGGTGAGGAGGGCGGGAGTACTCGTAACCGCGAGAAACCGAGGCTGGAGGGAGGCACGGAGGGGCGGGGGCAGGGCCTGGACAGGCAGACCCAGAGGGGGCGGGTGTTGTTAACAACGCACTACTAACACGAGGAGGAGGGGGAGGGGGGTCAGTGGGGCCTCTCCGCAGTTCGCAAGGCATGGAAGCCGGCGCTCGTGCGGCCAGGATGTCAGTAGGACCCAGTGCACAAGTCGGCAGTAATTATCGCGTGCTTTCTTTCTCGCAACTGCTGGCTCTAATTCCACCCACCCCACCCCGCTCCATCGCACCCCAGGTGGTCATCTCCCAGGGCGTGCTCACCCGCGCCAGCGCCGAGCTGACCATGTCGCAGGCAGAGGCCATCGCCGACAACACGCTGGTCTACACCGTGCAGTCCACCATGTGGGCGCTCAGGTGCGCGAAAAGTGTATCTTATAGCGCAGTTGTATGAAGGAGGGGTAGTTACACACAACTAGACTGCTTTGGGCAAAACAGCAGAGCAGGGCAAGCGCGGACGTGAGCTCTGCCGTTGTAATCCGCAGGTAAGGCCCCCAACGCCTGGATATGCAGCTTTGGGGACGTGCCCGCGCCCACCTCTTGTCATCCCTTGTGCACCAACACGCAGTGCTTTTCGTCCACACCGCATCACATCAGGGACCCACAGAGCACGGTAGTCTCAGCGCATGTCGGTGCGCCCATGTCAGCTGAGAGCGACCGCGCACCAAGATGATCTCCCCATCCCCACCACGCCTACCGACGCCAGGGCCCCCGAGATCCTCAAGGTGTCCAACGGCGCCTTCCTGTGGTACGGCCGCGACCTGCGCGCCATCCGCCGCCCGCTGTTCCCGCCCATGATGAACCTGCTGTCATGCCCGGGTGAGGAGGGGGTGAGGCAGAAGATGCACTTTGCTCCGCACTGGTGCATGCTGGAGCATGATCCCGGGGCATGGAGGGGCCAAGGTGAAGTATGACGCGCCAGGCGCTGAGCTTCTGCCAGAGGACCAATGGAAGCGCATAATTCACTGCATCATCCTGTGGGCGGACCGTAAACACGCCAACCTAACACCGACGCCTCTCTTGGTGTGTCACTTGCCCTGCCCCCGCCCCTTCCCAAGTTCCAACTTCCTATTCCCAGGCCACTTCCCCATCCCCTCACCCATCCTGCTTGCCGTGTACCCCAATCTCCTCCCCCTCCCCCAGGCCACGCTACGCTGGGCCGCGGCCAGGCCGCGCTGCCGCTGCCGCTGCTGCAGCAGGCGGGTCTGGCCAGCGCGCTCAGCACCCTGGCCGAAGACGCAGTACGGGTGGGTGTGCCCAGGCGCTTCTGCCTAAACCCCAACATCCCCCAAGACAACAGCCTGCTAGTCGTTTAGGCCGCATCGGCAGCAAGGCCTCCCTGAGTTGCTCATTGTCAGGGCAAAGGTGCGCCGCTCTTCGCGCGCTTACCGCTGCAACGCGCTCAAACCCAGGCCCACTGTACCCTACACCCCCGCCGCCGCCCGCAGGCTGCGTCCGAGTCCCCCTTTCTGGACAACCGCCTGGAGGCGGCCACCGGCGTGCTGTGCGTGCTGCGCGTGCCGCCCTCCATCCTGGGCGTGGCGCCCGCCGCACAGGGCGTTGCTGCTGCCGCTGTCGCCGCCACTGGTGCTGCCGGCAGCGGTGGCGGTGCGCTGGTGACGGACAACCACAAGGAGTACGCGCTGCGGTCCGCCGTGCAGGTGCGGCGGGGAACCTGTTGCCAGGCCCAGCTGTTGTTTTGGTTCATCCTTCCGTACGGTATCCGTCCCTCCTGTACCAATCGCATGCGCAGCAAGGCGCAACAGACGACGATCGCCCCGTCCAGCATCCCGCGCCGTACACAACTCTCTTTGGCAATACTTTGCGCCATCTTCGTGAACTGCCTTGACACGAGTACCTGCATGCGCCCCACCCCCGAAACCTTATTTGCCTCGACCTCGTCAATCTACAGACTTGGTCTGTCGTCCTACCGCCTTACCCCACTGGCCTAAGCCCCGGGACCCCGCTGCGTGCCCGCAGGTTGCCGCCATGACAGTGCGCGAGCTGGTGGGCCCCCACTGCCACGACATCATCGTGTGCCCACAGCTCAGCGCCGACGTTGAGGAGGGGTCGCACCAGGGGGAGGCCGGGGACGAGGGGGCGGGACGCGGCGCTGGTGGCAAGCTGGTGCGTGTGGAGGTGTCGCTGCTGGCGCTGGAGGCCATCGAGGAAGCAGGTAAGGACAGGAGCGGGACTGCAGTCACAGATCCGGCTCAACACAGCAACGCATTGCGCGCATGCACTGGGCAGGGATCGTGCAGTCATCCCCTGCACGCGACTGCCGCGCATGCCTTTGCTGTTGGCCCCCCTGATGACCGGACCGGGCCGGCCCTGCCCCCTGCAGCCGGCGGCATGAAGGTGGCCGGCAAGGCGGGGCCCCCGCCCGCCGTTCCGCGCTCGCCCTCCCCGTCGCCCTCCGCCGGGCCCGGGTCCGGCGCCCT
Organism: Chlamydomonas sp. KOR1; assembly: GCA_036984285.1. Classification (NCBI taxonomy): domain Eukaryota; kingdom Viridiplantae; phylum Chlorophyta; class Chlorophyceae; order Chlamydomonadales; family Chlamydomonadaceae; genus Chlamydomonas; species Chlamydomonas sp. KOR1. Next base: position 18,916 of record BQMZ01000060.1, on the reverse strand, counting down.
GCCGCGCTCCCCCTCCCCCGCCGCCGCCATGGCGCGCGAGCGCACCGCCATCCTGGTCAGCACCAGCACGCGGGCGACCTCAGCGCAGCGCCGTGGCATCTGGATGGGCGGGGGCATGGGCTTGCAGGGCGCACGCGGGGGGCCCGGTGCTGGACCTGGACCCAGCGGCGCCCCGAGCATTTTCTCCAGCCAGCAGCCTGCTGCTGCGGCACCACAGCACCAGCCCGGGAGCTCCAAAACGCCGGCGGTGCAGGGCCCCGCGGCCGCGCCACGGCCCGGGAACCCGGCAGCCGCCCCCGCCGGAGTAGCCCAGGCGACGGTGGGTGGTGCGGCGGCCGATGCGGCGGCCATCGCCGCCGCCAACAGCGCCAGGAAGCTCTCCCGCCTGGCAGCCATGTCGGCCTTGGCGGGCGGCTCGGCGGCGGCGGTGCACTACACGCTGGGCAGCACTGCGCAGTACGGCGCGACCGCTCGGACGGGGCCCGCGCCGGCACCCCCCGCCGCTCCCGCCGCGCCGCCGCCACCACAGCCCGCTGTGCAACCGCAGCCACAAGCTGGGGGGCGGTCATCGAGCGCCAGGGCGCCGCTGGGGACCCCCGCCCCTCCCCCACCGCTGCAGCAGCAGCAGCAAGCGTCGCCGGTGGCCGCGTCACAGCCCATGCCGCAAGCGGCCCCCACAATACCGCAGCAGCAGCAGCAGGCAGGGCCCGTTCAGGCCGCACAGTATGGCAACTTGCAGCAGCAGGCACCACCGCCTGTGCCTCAACAGCAGCAGCAACCGGTGGCCATGCCCTCGCCGTACGCCAGCGTGCCGCAGAAAGGCACGTGGGGCCGCCTACAGGCCCCCTCGACGGCCCCAGCGGCTGCTGCCCCTGGGGCCTTGCCAACGGCGCTGGCGACGGGCGGTGCTGCTGCGCAGGCGCCTGCAGGTGTCCACTCCGCCCCGGGCGCCGACAGCAGCGTGCAGCAGATCCCTCGCCTGTCCGAGAACATGGTGAGCAGTTTGCCCACAGCCTAGACTGTGCCCCCATCCAATGCCGCCACGACCCTCTTCCTCCCTTGCTACCTGCGTATCGCTCCTTTATGCACCACCCGTGTTGCGTGCAGCGCATGACCGGAAATGTTGCACTGCCCGGTGTGCATCCCCCGCACACACACGTCCACCGCTGTCCGGCCCCCTCGGCCCGCACCGTTGAAAGCTCGTCATGGACAATGTACTCTCACCCCGGCTCCCTTACCCCACAGGTCACCTCGCTGGTGGCCCAGTCGCTGGACCTGCCCCCTCAGGCCGCCCAATGGCGCCACCGCCACCGCGCGCCGCCGCCGGGCATGCGCGCCCCGCGGCCGTCCGTCTTCCAGCTGCCCAAGGTGCGGGACGGGACGCGGGAACAAGTGAGGGGCGTGTAGCTTTGTACGAAACGATCCATTTGCATTGGGCGCACCTGGTCGTTGCGCCTTGCTACAGCTGTAGCAAGGCCATCGGAAGGTCAGCTGTAGTTGTTTAGAGATATGGGCACCATAGTACCGACGCAACACGCGCACCAGGCATCTGTATCCGCTGTTCCATGCCCTGCCCCGCCCCCGGCACCGTGTGCGTGCAGGTGGAGGAGGAGCGCGTTGAAGCCGACGGCGCTGGACAGGTGCGGATGGTACGGCTGGGAGAAGCCTTAGATGCCTCCCAAACGGTCCGATCTGGGAGGACGTAATGAAGTGACGGGTTTTGGGCACGGTAGGGGCACGCGTTGCAGTGGGCCGTCGCGCTCCCTGGTCCAGGGATCATCGTCTTGCTGCAGCTCTGGCCTGTTCGTCCCATAGTCGCCGCAAGCACACCCCTCCCTCGCCCTCTGTTTCTGCTCCACCTCCCTTTCCCACCTCGTGAAGCGCCCGACTCCACGCTCCCACTCCGAACACAACCTCCCACCTACCTCGCGCGTGCATCATGTTCCCTGTTTATCCCATCAACTCCCTTGGCCTCCTTGCCCACCCCTTACAGCCCGACGAGGTGCAGGCCCAGGTCTGGGCCGTGGCTTGCACCAGCTCATGGCCGGAATGTGCGGCGCACTCTTAAGCCACCCACCCTCCCTTTCCCCCTCTCGTCCGTACCCCGCAGCCCGCCGAGGGTGCAGGTCCAGGCCTGGGCCGCGGCCTGCACCAGCTCATGGCCGGAATGGGTCTGCCGCTGCCTCCCGCCGGCCCCCCGCCCGTGTCCAGCCGTACGCTGGTGCGGTCTCGCACCGTGGGCATGCTGGAGCAGGAGCGCATCGAGGAGGAGATCGAGCTGGAGATACAGGCGGGGCTGCTGCCGGGGCCGGGAGCGGTGGCGGCGGGGGTGACTGGGGCGGGGGCGGGACCTGATGCCTGAGCAGGGGCGGCGGGGGTGCAGGTGGCGGCGAGCCTCCGCCCGTGCCCAGCCGCACGCGGGAGTGGAGCCTGACGCGTGAATGGGAAATGGGAGGAGGAGGTGGTTTGTGCAGTGCAGGTGGCGGCGGGTGCATGTGACGCTACAGAAACGGGAAATCGGAAGTGACGTGTACATAAATTGGGCAAATTTGGTGTATACGAAGTAGGAGTTGAGGGTTTGTGCCGGAAGTATGTTGGCATGCGTCAATGCGCTGCACGAGCAAAGTGGTTGACACAGAGGGCCGCAATCCCTGCATACTAACGGCACGCGTGGCGGGTGCCGGTACGATAGCATGTTGCTGGCAACAAAGCGAGGTTCGGTCAGTTGCAGTGCAGTACAATAGATCAGCCCACGCGGGTGACGGTAAGACACACGGCCGGCGAAGGCTCAGGCAGAGAGCGGAGGGATACCTGCAGGTGCTTGCCGACGTTGCCGTTTGGGCACTTTACTAATGGCCGGGACCAGCTCTGTGTATCGAGCGGGATGGGGCTGGGCTCTGGAAGGGGACCAAAACTGTAAAACCATACATACATTCTTTACTGCTTGAGCGAGGTCGGGATGTTGGGACGACGTGCGGGCTGCCCGGCGCCGAGTACGGCAACACACTCAGTCCCAGGGCCGCTTAGGGTACGACGGGGTTTTGGCATACAGCTGGGGCCTTGCCGCTTATTTGACGCCAGGGATACGGCAAGGGCACTATAATACGATGTAGGGATTTCATCTTCGGGTATTGCTATGGGGCACAACTTGACGGCGCTGTGCTATCAGGAGGGGCGACCGACACGCCGTCGACATAGGGCTTTGGGAACCGGCGACGCCGTGAAGCGTCAATTGGAACAGCCGACGTCTCACAACAAATAAAACTCAACTGCCATTACAATGGCGGACGTCGGCAAGGCCATGGAGCAGCTATTGCAGTGCGCTGACGAGTCCATCGAGTTGCTATCCCGGGATTCTGCCACCGCAACAGGCACCAGCAGTGTGAGAGCCGCATGGGCTTTCGATGAAAGTTGGAAAGCTGTGCAGAAGCTGTGGGGGCGTTCACAGTCCAGGCGCAGCAGTGCTGCCAGCAACGCTGAGAGGGCCGCCTGCGCGAAAGCTTGGATTGCGCCTTATGTTGATCGGAAGCTTTTTACTCGCATGGAGGTGCTATTTATCTCCGCGAAGGGGCAGGTGGCGGTGGCGACCGACGCGTCAAGCCCTGCCGCGTCCAGGTGTGTGTACCTTCTGCTGTGCCGTGTCCTCAACCACTCAGCCATGAATGCGCGCAGGGCATCGGCGCACCAACAAAACCTCTCAAAAGCGCATGCGTGTGCACAGCTTGATTCAAACTCCTGTCCGGATGCCTCCACTGATCACACCCAGCCAGGGGTGTCCACTGCGTTGTTGCCAATGTCTTAAGTGCCCAATCGACCACAACGCAACCTTCACAGCAAACCCGCACAAGAACGGTGCGCAACCTACACAAACCCGCCAGCAAATGTTGTGAGCTGTTGCCCGCCCCACACACAAGTTGACTCATCTCGTGGCCCCTGCTGTCGGCCCCACCAGCAGGCGCACCTCGACCCTACTTGCCGTGTACGCAAGCATGGCCGCCATAGCCCTGCTGGACCACGCGTGCGTCGCCGTCAGCGACCTGAGAGCTAACGGCAGCAGCAGGAGCGATAAGGAGCTGACCCAGATCGCCACGTTGTCCATGGCACAGAGGGGCTTCATGTCGGCCGTTGCGGACGCAGCGAGGGGTTGGAGCGCGTTCGCCTCGTTCCAGCCTTCAACCGCCCGCGCCCGCCAGCCTGGCCAGGACGACGCCACGCGCTTGGCTCGGCATAAAGGATACGTCAACACCACAGCCGCAGCGCTGGCGCGTTACACGTCGCTGATGGCGCAAGCGTTGGTTGATATGGTCCGCACGGGTGCCCACGAGTCGTCCGGCTCCGTCCCTCAGGTGGTGTCACAGCTGGCGGAGTCGCTGGAGGAGACGCAGCTGCTGGCAGCTGCCGCGTCCGCCGTGGTCGGCAGCTCGAACCCCTTCGCGAACGATGCCCTCCGGCCTGAGACCGCCAACACGATCTGCATGGACGTTGGTGCCGCCGCCGTCCTCACGGCGACGGCTATGTTCCTGCTCACCCTGTCCAGGGGGAAGCTCAGTTACTGCGGGGGGCGTGAGGGCTGGCGGTTGGCGGCAGCCCTGCTGCGTGTCATGCGGCACGTGGCGGTTCAGCGGCTGCAGGTGGCGCTCCTGGACCAGCTGGCGGCGCACGCGGGGATGGGGGCAGAGCTGGGCCCTTCAGAAAGGGATGGGCAGGTGGAGGGCGCGAGGCATCAGGGCCAGGCTGGCGAGGCCCCGCAGGTTCCAGGCCAGCAGAGCGCGCAGGGGCAGCGGCAGCAGCAGCAGCAGGCAGGGCCTGCTGATGCCTGGACGGGCAGTAGCGGGGCGTGGTGGTACGCGCGGGAGGAGGCGAAGCGGGGGCAGCTGATGGAGGTGTCAGGCCAGGGCGCGGAAGGGCTACCGCGCAGGCACACGGCCGGGTGGCTAGAGGACTACCACTGCCACATTGTGTTTACGACAATGTGGGAGTGGGCGGACGCGGATATCGAGCTGGCGGAGGAGGCCGGCGTGCTGGCCCGGCCGCCGCCACTGCTGGCGGCGCAGCTTGCGGCGCGTACGGCGGAGGCGCTGTGCCGGCTGTGCCGCGGGGAGGGGCTGGAGGGCGCTTACTCGCCTGCGCCAGAGTGGGATTTCGCCACCGCCGAGGTTGGTAGACTGCACCAAAGCAAAGGGTGCACCATTTGGTGTTGAGTGCAGGTTCCCTCCCAAGGGCACCGCTAATGTGGCAGAGGCCCGTTGCTTGTCAACAGCAGATGTGTCTGGCCTGCAGAACCTGGCGATACAGCTGGTGCCCGCGGCACCGGAGGTGGCTCCGCTCCCCGTGGCAGCGTCCAGGGCCTGCCTGCCGTACTGGCTGGAGGCGGCCGGCTGGGTGGCAGCGCTCATGGCGGATGCAACGGCGGCGTCCATGGGGCGGCTGCCCGCCACACCGCGCACGGGAACCTCTCGAAGCGCTCTCTCCATGTCGGTGAGACATGTGATGCATGCGAAGGTCGAAGCAAGTGGCCGGAACGACACTTGCGGGAAGGCAGTGGATGCCGAGAAGCTCTGGCCTCCAGGTCTGGCCGCAAAAGTGCAGCGGTTACTCTGGGGCCTCGTCGCTCCCGGCTGGCGTTTTCGAGAAGGTTGAGAGGAACCTGCCCTCCGCACATGCCGGTGGTGTACACGTGCCACGTGCCAAGCCAAGCCAAGAGTACACGTGTCAACGACTTGCCCGTTGGGTGTGTGTGTACGTTTCGTTGCAGGTGTTCAAGGAGGGCTCTCAGGCTTCCACCCTGGAGCGCATCCTATTGCGGATCGGTCCGCTGGTCAACAACAAGGCGTCTGGTGAGCGACACGCAAGTCGTAGGCTTCGCCTGGTTTCGGGCAGGGGAGCCTTATGCCCAACCTCCCATGTGCCAACATGCATTTGTGCCTCATAGCAACCGTACGTGTGGTTCTTTGCACTTTATTTATTATTTATTATTATTTATTATTATTTATTTATTTATTTATTTATTTGCGCCTCATGGCAACCGTACGTGTTCTTTGCACACAGTCTGAGCGCTCTTCAGTGACAGGCTCTTGCAATGACACCAATTTGACTCCCCCTCCAGGCCTTGGCACCCTCTCGGCCAGCGCCCGAGCAGACGTGCGCCGCCGCATGTTCCGCTGCGGCCTGGCCGCCAGCCTAGACCACACCCTGCGCCTGATGTACAGCGCGGAGGACAGCGACCAGACCAGGACAGCCCAGCTGCTGCGTCGGGCCCTGCTGTCCATGCTCCCGGGTGTGCGGATGAACCTGGCGCCCTTGCTGCCGCCGCCGCTGCCGGCAGCAGCAGCAGCAGCAGCAGCAGCAGCAGCAGCAGCTTCCGGCATTGAGGGCAGCAGCTCTGGCGCCGCCGCCGAGGCAACCGCCAGCGTCGGGTCAGTGCGGGAGGGTGGGTTTGGGTCAACGGACCAGATAGGCCTGCTGTACACGCTGTCTAAACGGGCGGCCCCGCTGACTGCAGCACTGGAGGCAGAAACAGGGGCGGCGGCCGAGGCTGAGAGCGAGCAGGGGCGGCGGCGGCTGGTGCTGGAGCAGGCGGTGGAGGTGGTGTCCTTCCTAGGCGCCGCAATGTGGAGCATGCAGGATGAGCTTGCGCTGAGGGCCCTGGCTGCCCTGGAGGCGGCCACGGGTGCAGGCGGGGAGGGCGTGGTCAGTGAGTCCATGTGGCAGGCGGACGTAGCGTACGGAGGTGATGAGGCGCACCAAGCGCTGGCCTCTGCAGCAAGGGCGGCGTGCAACCTGGCGGCGCCGCTGGCGTGGCAGCTCGCAGCCGACCGAGCAGCAGCAGCAGCGGGAGGGCCTGCCGTACAGCCACCTAGCGCTCATGACACGCAAGCGGCAGTCCAGGACCGGGCCCCGGGCGTGTGTGAGCTGCTGGGTGGAGCAGCCATTGACAAGCTGCTGCAATGCATGGTCGGCTGGTGGCACTACCCGCCGCTGCTACCTCCTGCGCAGCTGCTGGCATGCCAGCCGCACCGGCTGCTGGCGGGAGCGTGCGCGCTGGTGGCGGCGCTGCCCGATACGGAGCCTTATAAGCACGAGCTGGGCGTGGCCATTGGCACCTTGATCCCCGTCCTCTCGGCGCACAAGATGCTCAGCGGCCGCGTGCGCAGCTGGCTGGCGCCGAGGCCCCAAGCCGCCCCTTCCTGCAGTGCCAGTGACACCCAGGGGGGTGGTGAAGCCGGGTGCATGGCCGCGCCCCTCCAGTCCTTCATCCGGCACACCTACGGCCTTGCGCCGGTCCTGGTCATGCGTGTGGAGGCGCTGCTCAAGGTGGCGGCGGGAGAGATCGCGCCAGTGGCTGGCGTGCCGTGCTGCGAGGGCGGCCGTGACGCGACAGGGGAGGTGGACGGGGGCTTCCGGCAGTGCGCGGCGGCTATGGCGGCTGCGGCTGTTGACAGCTTTGACAGCCCTTCGTTGTCCATCGAAGCGGTGACGGCGGCCATGCAAGAGCCTCTCCTGCCTGATGGGTCCAAGGTGACGGACCTGTTGGCGCAGGCCATGGGTCCGGCTGGGAGTCTGCCGCCGCTGCCGCCGCCGTCGGCGCCGTCGAGCGCTCTGCCGCCGCCGCTGGCAGTGCCGCCGTGCGGCAGCCTGGCGCTGCCGCGGCTGCGCATGTGCGGCAACCCGCGGTGCGGCAACTTTGGGGGCGACTGCGAGGAGGCGCTGCCGTTGAAGCAGTGCGGCGGGTGCCGGGCAGTGCGGTACTGTGGGGCGGACTGCCAGCGGGGGCACTGGCGGGAGGGGCACAGGCTGGAGTGCAAGGAGCTTGCAGCCTGCGTGGGAAAGCAGACGGCTGTGGGGCTGTAGACCTGCTGTATGAACCATTTGCGGGCATGTGGTTTTGCTCTGGTATCAGGTGCTTTGAAAGGATAGCAGATGGCAGTTGCTGCACGGTTGACACGAATGTACGATTCGGTTCCACACCTACATATGATATGGTATGGTGAACACATGCACACCGGTGGCTGCGGACGTGCAAGCAAGAGCATATATTGTCCACATGTCAGTATGCGGTCGCGTTGCTGGTTGAAGTGCGAGATGATTTAATGCATGGTTCCATGCACGGCGGCGGGTGAGGTACCATGCCATGCAAGCTTGCATGGGGCCGATGCGACACGCAGACGGTCGCCTGGGGCGGCGTTCATTGCTGTTGTGCAGTGCAGGTGTAACCACGCTGGCCTGTGTGTCCGTACGCATGCAGCAGGTGCAGGCAGGGGCAGGGGCACGCAGGTGAGGGGCGTGGGGCAGGGCGTACATGACCGGTGGGGGCGCAGGCAACTGCGCAGCACTGTGGTTGCTGCGTCAGGATGTGTTCATCGTTATGCGTTCGGACAAATACATTCGCTGTCTGGAGGGAGTTGTCGCGTGCATTAAGGTTGGGTGAGGGTGCGCGTTTGGGACTGTATGGGCCCAGTGCGACACAGTGGAAGACCACCCAGGCGATGTGATAGGCTGTATATGTACCAGTCTAATACCAAAGCCGTATTGGCTGTATGTGAATGTTGTGGGGCCGTGGCAAGAAGGCTGAGTACGTGTAAATGTGTATAGCAGTGTAAACCTCTACCCGACCGGGAGGTTGCAACCAGCAAGTGCGCGCTGGGCTCTGCTTGGGCTCCACTGCAAGCGAGTCTGCTGCTTTTGGGTGTGCGCTTATGCCATGTGCGTACGCTAAACGGGGCCACACAGCAACAAATCTTGTTCTTTTGCTTTACAGTAGAATGACACGAGCAGAACGGCACGAGATTCTGAACGCTGCCGCCCATTGTTGCACGCCTACAATGCCGCATTGTAACGGTGACGCCTGGCCACCAGTGCCGCATGCATTACGTCAGGACGCTACAGGTTCTTGCAAAGGCAGCTCGTACGGCAACAGTGCATACCGAGATACCGTAACCCGACACCTTGGGCGCGCGGTCCTCAAATGTATGTATGGTTTTACAGTTTTGGTCCCCTTCCAGAGCCCATCCCCATCCCGCTCGAAATACAGAGCCGGTCCCGGCCATTAGGGACAGGGGGGTCCCATCCCTCTCGCTGTACGGAAAGGAGCGACAAGCTCCATAAGGTACAGGCCACGACGCGCGGGCCTCAAATGAACCTTGTACTGTAGTACATGCACCAGAACACATTATGTCCAAGCAGCACCAATACACCGGTACAAATTGCATACCGGTAGGTAATGAGTGACTACGCTGCAAGCCACACACAATGAGGGTATGCCTTAACGTCCCCTCTATCACATCCTTCTGATCACATCCTGCTACACCTCAGCCCAGCCGACCCACGAGTCAGCAGTAGGGCACTGGGAGACTGCACCAGCAGACAGTGCATGCGTGCTAAACAGCACTTAGCGGTGTCAATGGGTTGCTTTATGGCATGCATGCCTGCAAGCAGCCACGCATGTATAACCACATGGTGGGTCATGCCGTGCATCAACAGTTACCATCCATGCATGAAGACATTCTGGTGGTCCTCATGCTATGCCAAACGTCTTGCATGGTCCTGCCATTCCAACATACACGCAGCGCACAGTACGCATGCTACGGTTGTGGAGTCAGCAGTGAACTCCCCAACGTGCAAAACAAAGGGGGTAAGACACAAAACAGCAAACAACGAAACAGCCCATGGGCGCCCCACGCAAGCACCTTGGCCCCTTCCGCCTCTCCCCCACCATGATCCCCTCCCTGCCCCTAGGACGACGCTGTCGGACCGTGCATCCACGTGTCGAGGTCGCCGCCCTTTGCCTCCCGGTGCAGCTCCTCCAGCACCTCCTCCTCCTCGTCCGGGCCAGGGAACAAGCATCCTCCTGTGCCCCCTTGCTGCCCCAGCTGCTTGCTCATCAAGTATTTGTTGAGCCCCGCACGGAACCCGTCCTGGTCCTCCTCCTGGTCCAGCTGGTCAAGGTGCTCGTCGCCTCCCAGCGTAGGGTGCAGCCCATCCCCTGTGCCCCGCTGCTGCTGCTCGGTCTTGGGAGGCGGGCGCATGGCAACGCCCATGTCCAGGTTGTCCAGCTCCACCGAGTCCACCGGTCCCAACTCGGTGATGTCCACATCGTCCAGCTGGTCCCAGTCCAGGTCGGGCAGGTCCAGATCCATATCAGTGGCCATGTCCACGCCGCCCTCGTACCCTCCCTTGGCCGCAGCAGCCAGCGGCAGCCCCGCTCCGGCAGCTGGGCCCATGGCGCTGCCCTGGTTGAGGGAGTCACCGGGCAGCTCGCCGGCCGCCAGGGGAGTGTCCCCAGCAGCGGCCACGGCTCCCATCAGCTCCACGTCCATGCCAACGCCGGCACCGCCCGCCTCCTGCCCCACGTGTACGGCAGCGCTGGGGCTGCCGTACAGCTGGCTGCCCTGCAGCAGGAGCTGCATGCCCACGTCGGGGCCGGCGCCGTTGTTGAACATGGCTGAGAACGTCGGGTCCTGGCCTGCCGGCGTGTAGTCGTACGGTTGCACGCCTGCAGCCATCACCGCCGCCACTACCGCTGATGCCGCCGCCACCGCACTGCCCCCGCCATCACTGGCCAGGAGAACCCCCAGGATGGCGCTGAAGGTAGACGCGATGTCGGTGGGCATGGGGGACTGGTGCTGCTGGTGCGGGGACTCTGGTGGTGGGGTGTACGCACCGGCGGCAGCGGCAGGGGCAGGAGCGGCAGAAGCAACCGAGGATGGGGGGCTGCCGGTGTGGCCTGGGCAGAAGCTGCTTTCGGCCGCCAATGCCTGCCACTGGGGCGGGGTGTTACCGGTAGTCGAAGAACCTCCATAGAAAGCTGATGAGGTGGCCTCACCGTGTTGCTGCAGGAGGGCGATGTACTCCGCCTGCAACTTCCGCCGGGCCTCCAGCTTTCCCAGCCATTCGTACTCAGGTGCAATGTTCCGCTCCAGGTCGGCAAATTCCTGCTGCAGTGTAGATATGCAGTGCTGGAGGGAGTGCAGCATGGGGATCTGTGCCTGGGTCCAAGCTCCTCGGTCGGAGTTAGAAAAGCAGCCGACGGGCACTCCAGGGCTGGTGAGGATGGACGAGTTATAAGGCGCGTGTGATCCTGCGCCCAGTTTGGAGATGGGCAGTATGAGTTATTCGAATCGGATGATTAAAAGTTAGACTATGATTACCGATGGAGTGATTGGACGTCCGCCATGTGCACACGTGCCAAGTGCACACGTGTCAAGTGCACACGTACCTCAGCCAACTTCCCAAGGGCCAACCGACTCCCTCTCGCAGCTGATGCGACCGCGACGACGTAAAACAGCAGCAGGGACTCTTGCAGCAACGCAGCGTTGCTGGTACAAAGATGCTGGTACAGTGGTATGGTAGAGATCGTGGTCTTGCGCATCCTGAAAGTCTGTGCCTCTCTCGGGGGGGACTGCTGTCGTCAAGTCCATTTTTCTCAGTGCTGAGTCAGTGCTGGGTCGCTGGGTCACTTGGGGTTGGGGTGACTCCCTTATACGTCGCATCTTACACAAGAATACTGTTTGTAAGTAGTAATTATCATGTTTATCACACTTACGAGCTGCACAGACGGCCCAACGCCACAAGAGCTCCCTGAGAGCCGCTCACCCTCGGCCCAGCGCGCAATGTTCAAACGAATGGGAAACAAACCTTTCACGATCATGGGATAGGCTGTGATGAAGTGCAGCGTTGAACGTGTACCCGACTCCCAGATCCTCGCCTAAATTCCTTAGTTTCCAGGCGGTTCACAGCCAAAGACGAATCGCCCGTTTTTCGTACACATGCCGAACATGGGCTGCACGAGGTCCTGGGCGCATGCTTTTTGGTGCTGTTGGGCACGCCGTTGAAGCAGGTGGCAGCTGGGCCCAGCAGGTCGCGGCACACATTGTTGCTCTGCCTGGGAAGCTTCGCCTTATACCCATTTGTTGAGGTCTTCGCTCCGGGAGGGCAATCATCAGGGCAATCACAGGGCAATCACGTCTCATGCTTCCGGACCAGGAGTCCTCAACAGCAGTATGCCGGGTCCGCGACCCTTTTGATTATTTGATTAGTCACGCAACTTTACGAGGACAGGCAGACAGTCTTGGCCATTCAAAACGTAGTGTGCCCCACACCCCTTCTGTGGGCGGAGCAGCCTCCTGGCCGCCACTTGGAACCCCGTTGGGGCCAGGGCTGCGCTGGCCTCAAAGCAGGGGTCAGCCTCTTCGCAGCAGGGTAGGAGGACGGGGGCAGCCCCCTGGAGCATGCATGTGCGCGGGCAGCACCGGAAGGTTGGGTTTCGTTGGCTGCGTTGTGCGTTCCTTCGCGGGCCTGGGCGTCCTGTGCCCCATCATCCCGTCTGTCGGTGGAGGGAGACGGCTTAGGGTCGTGCAGGGTAGTGCAACCAGTGAGTGCAGGAGGCGGCGGACTGACCCTCCTGAGTGCTGAGTGCAGCATTCCGGTCGTAGGGAAGCCCTAGTTTGGGGCTCGTAGGGGGTCATGGGGCCCCGGCTGGGGCTCAGGACCTCAGGTCCAGCTCGGTCCGGTTATGGTCCGGTTTTAGAACACCGCTGTTGTCCACCATGTAACACTGGCTTGTAGTGTAACTAAGCCGCTGGTGGACGGCGTCCAGCGGTCCAGGGAGAGTTGCCGTGGACCACAGGCAACGAAGCACCCAATTGGGGCAGCTTGTTGATATGTTGCTGTATATCTGCTAATACGGTATCGGTATAGAGACGACTGCAACACTGGGCATGCTGCTCGTCCACGGCGGCAAGCTACAGCGCCCCGACACCCGGAGCCTGCCCGGAACCCTAGTGCCTGCTGCCTCCTGCGCGCCCGGTCCTACCTCTTCTCGCACCATTGGTGCATACGTACGATCCACTTCCATGTGAACGCTGTGTGGCCCCAGCGCGCACTTGATGGTTAGTAAGGCGAGGCACCACCGTCCTGCTGCATTCCGTCCTGCTGCATGGAGGGACGTGGCCCGCCAGGGTGAACAGCAGAGCAGGGGAGCTCCCCTGGTTGACTAGCTGTGACGGCATGCTTGCAACCCGACTAATGTAGATTAAGACATTGTCAGACTGCTACCGTTCGCAATTTACGTTACTACTCCTCTTTCGAAACGGTGTCGAAGTCTGCCAGTCCAGCCAAGCTTTTCAGCACGTTCAGTTGGACCCGCCCCTGGCAAGTGACATGTCGGACATCTCGGATCTGCAACTTGACGACACTAGGTTTGTAGATCTTCTAGGGAAGCTGATCGGAGAGGCCAAGCACCTGCAGAACAACCCTCCGGAATTTGTGCCCACCGAGGACCGCGGTAAGCGACGACATGCACGCTTAGCTGCACAATTATATTGCTACCGCGCCAATCTACTCGAACACTCACCGGCAGCTATCTGCGGTCGTGTGCAAACGGCCGAGTAGTCTCCTTCCCGCCACATCCCGGCCCCGTGCTTCTACTTCAGCCCTCCTGTCGCATTCCGCCACCTTGCGCCACCTTCCTGCAGCTGCCCGCCATGTGCTGGACGTGTTGCGGCCCCTGAGCACGGAGGAGGGCGGGCCGCTGCTGGTGCAGCATGTGTCCTTTGTGGAGGGCAGGGGAAACATCATCGTGGAGGTCAGTGTGCAGTGCACCCTGTCCCCCATACACCTACCCGCACAGAGGCGTACCCAGGGGCGAGGGACGGCGTGGCTGCATCCATCCCAATGCGTACTGCCTTCCCATGTGCCTTCCCATGAAAACGCTGCTATTTCGTTGCCCACCAAAACTGCGTAGTATGTGTCGCTCCTGCGTGCACGAGTACCCCTACATCTGCCTGTGATGTACCCAGTACGAGCCTGATGGCGGCATCGTTCGTGTGCTGCAACGTGGACATGGTCACCGCCACCCTCCCAGCAGCTCCCTCTGAAGCCCAGTTCCCAACCTGCCCCAAGTTGCCCCACCTGGCCCCATCTTCCCTGTCGTGTCCAGACCTAGCCACCTGACAACCGCCTCCTCTATGTCCACACCCGGCAGTACCCTGGCTAGCCCGATGGCGGCATTATGTCTTTCGTGGGGTGCCACATATTAACCCTGCTAAACACAAAGCCACATGGACGTGGTCAGCGCCTCCCTCCCAGCCCCTCCCACCCGAACTCCTGTGCTCATCGCCCCTAATCACTGGGTGTAGCGTAGGGGCCTCAACGAACAACCCTGCACCTGCCCATGCAGTACCCTGGCGAGCCCGATGGCGGCATCATGTCGTTCGTGGGCTGCCACATGGACGTGGTCACCGCCAACCCCGACTCGTGGACCTTCGACCCCTTCACGCTGGGGGTGGAGGGCGACCAGCTGCGCGGCAGGGGCACCACGGACTGCCTGGGGCACGTGGCGCTGGTGACGGAGTTCTTCAGGTGCGCGCACGTACGTGTGTATTACGGGGCTGTGTAGTAGTGAAGTGGGGGGCGACCGGCTGCGCGGCAGGGGCACGGGCATTGCCGGCCAGGTCCTTAGCATGCAGGTGACACTTCTCAACAGGTGCACCGAGGTGTACGGCATGGAGGGATAGAGGTGTACGGCATGGAGGGAGGCAGGGGTATGCGTGGAACGCGTGGCATGCGGAGTGAAGCGGAGTAGAGTGGAAGGAGCGGGAGCCGAGCGCCAGGGCCACAGAGCACCGCCTCGTGTATGGGATCTTGAAATGCCCTGCTGCATGGGGCAGGCTACTGGCTGTGTTGTGTCTTCGTAATGTGTGCCTGGAGCTGTCCCGATGCGTGGATTAAGGGTTATGAGGGGCGACGTGGGGTATGTGTAAACGCGTGGAAACCGTGTTAGGCGTCAGAGAAGTATGGAAGCGCTGGGCCCTGCATGCGAAGACGAAGTGGGTTGGCGAGGCGAAGCAGAAAGCGCAAAGTGGGGCGAAGTGGTGTGCGGGGTGTGGCAGCCAAGCCGCAGAGTTAGGTGGCTCAGCCCATGGGTGCCCCCGCGGGTTCTTCAGATGCCCGTCCAATCGGAGCACGATACCGCGTTGGCTGGGCTAACTTGACCTTACTTGGTACAACTTACCCGAGTGCATACAGGCGCTGTCCGTGTGCGGCTCGGGCTGTGCACTCAACCAGCCGCTGGCGCCCCAGCCCTATGCCGCAGCTGCCGCACGTGTATTACGGTGGTAGCGCGGCAGCGGGGCTGGGGCGTCAGCGGCTGGTTGATTGCACAGCCCCAGCTTCACACGAACAGCATGAATGATCCACTGGTGGGGTATTACCAGGTCAGGGACTTGAACTTCCAGCCAAACCGGCTGGCAAGGGGTTTCCCGCGCACTTTGGTCATGTGCTCCGAAACCGCACCCTGCCTGACGGGGCGTACCGCCTGACTATCCTAGCCATGCACTCTTATCTACCTGCATGATGCGTTCTACTGCGAATTCTCGTTTGTGTTTTGATCCATGTCGGCAAACTATGTGTGCCCCAACGTAGAATGCTGAATGCAGCCTCAGCCGTGATCGCTGATCTCAGTACTGGTCATTGCCGGCGGTGTCGCTTTTCGCCTCCCTAGCTAACCACGCCTTGATATGCACAGCCCTGTGCCACATCCTACAACACGTTCTCGTTGCTTGGCGCGCAATCGTTGCCTCCATGCTGCAGGCACCTGGCCGAGCGCAGGCTGCGCTTTCAGGGGCACATCAACCACACGGACCAACGCAGTGCTCCCCCCGTTTACCGTACACTCTAATGCTCCCCTCGCCTACCTGACACTCTCATATGCTCACGTGTCAATCCATGTCTGCTGCTGCAGGCAGCCGGCAGCACAGCAACTGCATGGGGCAACGGAGTGCTACCGAATATTGCATGCTTTGCTGCAGCCTTAAGCGTGATGTGCCCAATGCACACTTACTGCCTCCTTGCTGCAGGCAGCTGGCTGAGCGCAGGCCCAAGCTGCGGCGCTCCATCGTGGGCGTGTACATCGCCAACGAGGAGAACAGCAAGGTGTGTGTATTAGGTGTGCGCTTGCAGGTATGTGTATTAGGTGTTGGTCGGCAGGTGGATGCACTAGGTGTACATTGCCAACGAGGAGAACAGCACGGTGTGTATTAGGGCCTTCTTCCTCCCCAACAACTGCCGTACATCCTGTACGCAGTCCATATGATTTACAGTAGCCCTGCCCTCGTCCTCCTCCCCCAGATCCTGGGCATCGGCATCGACGAGCTGGTTGCGCGCGGCCACTTGGACCGCCTGCGGGCCGGGCCGCTGTACTGGGTGGACGTGGCGGACAGCCAGCCGTGCATCGGGACGGGGGGCATCGTGGCGTGGTCGCTCAAGGTGTGTATTACTGGGTGTGGGTTAGCAGGTGGGTGTGCTGGGTGGACGTGGTCGCGTATTAGCAGGTGTGGGTTAGCAGGTGGGTGTGCTGGGTGGACGTGGCGGACAGCCAGCCGTGCATCGGGACGGGGGCATCGTGGCCTGGTCGGCCAAGGTTTGTATCAGCAGGTGTGGGTTAGCTGGGTGCTGGGTGGAAAGGGTGTACCAGATGTTGGTCCAGTGCCTAAGTTTGACGGCGGTCCCCCTCCCTATCCTTTCTGCTATGTGCACATACATACCCTACCTTTTGCGTTTCGATCCGGCTCAGATCATTCTACAAGGAATCGTCCACCTCAAACCCCCGTGCACCAGATGTTCCACAGCGATGTTCCCTGTCCTGCTCTTATCCATATCCTACTACGTCGCACCGAGTCATTGCAACCTCGCCTGCCTCCCTGTGCCTCACTTTGCAGGCGTACGGCAAGATGTTCCACAGCGGGCTGCCGCACAAGTCCATCAACCCCATTGAGCTGGCCATGGCGGCGCTGCAGCGCATGCAGGTGGGTGCGCATGTGTATTAGCCGTGTGTGCGTGGGCACTGTAGGGTTTGTCCATCAACCCAATCGAGCTGGCCATGGCGGCGCTGCAGCGCGTGCAGGTAAGGGGTTCCATGTAGGTGTGGTGGGGTGTGGCAGGGATGCGGTTGTGCTGCAGTGTGAGGCTGGGGCGTAGCTTGTCAAGGTTGCAGGGGGAGGGCCAAGACACGTGTGCAGACGGGCGGCAGCCGGCGTAGTACAGGGGCTGATGAGTGGTGACGCGTTGGTGGTTCTGCTGCTGGGACAAACAAGTGACAGCCAGGAGACGGCATGGAGCGCTACTTTGACTTCAAGTTACCCTCTGGTCAGGACCAGCCTCGTTCCGGTGGCGTAAAAGGAACAGCGCATCAGCCGTAGCAGTACATCATGCACCACACGCCACGATGTTAATTGAGCTAAGGCTACCATCTCATCCTGCACTTCCTACCATCCCTTCCTGCCCTTCCCCTTGCCCAGGACCGCTTCTACGCAGACTTTCCGCCCCACGCGGAGGAGGCCAGGTGTGCAACAAGCTAGCCAGCGCACGAGCAGGGGTGGCGGCACGTGGTGGGCTGACGGCACGTGCCGCGGCCAGCACGTGCCGCAAGCCCCGATCTGCAAACGGGCACCTGAGCACGTGGCATATGGCATGTGGCACGTGCAACGTGCCACAAACAGCAGAGGCACCTGGGTGTGCACGAGGCGCCATGCACACGCCGTTGGCTCCAATGCATGAAGCCGAACATGCCGTATGGCGACAATGCACTGTCCTGTCCGTCCTTACGCCCGTGCCGCACTGCCGTACGGCTGCAGGTACGACTTCGCCACGCCCAGCACCATGAAGCCCACACAGTGGTCCTACCCCGTCGGTATCCCACACCCGTTTAACATCCCCATGCCGCATTGCCGTACAACGGCCCTCCCCATTACCGCACTATCGTACAACTGTCGTACACCCCGCCCCCTTGCAGGTACGGCTTCGCCACGCCAAGCACCATGAAGCCCACGCAGTGGTCGTACCCGGGGGGCTCCATCAACCAGATCCCGGGAGAGGCCACCGTGTGCGGCGACTGCCGTGTCACGCCCTTCTACGACGTACACGAGGTAAGCGGTGCGCGTGGGTCAGAAGGCACGCGCCTGGGCACGTGTATGGGCATGCTTTTGTGTGCCGCAGAGGCGTTTGCAGCGGGGCCGGAGGCCACGGTGCGCGTGGGTCAGTAGCCACGTGTCAGCGCCCGTGTAGTGGCACGTGCTCATGATGGCGATAGCAGGAGGGCTCGGGGGTCCGCGTGTCACGCCCCTGTATGACGTCAACGAGGTTCGCATGGGAGCTGCTGGCACGTGTCAGGGCCACGTGTGCATGCAGCACACGCCCTGACGTGTATCCTCCCTCTTGCACACACCCACATGCTCCCCAACCGCCTTCAGCACCCCCCACCCTTCCCCAGGTCATGTCCAAGCTGCGCTCCTACGTGGACGAGCTCAACGCGGCGGGGGGCAAGGGGGCGCTGGAGGGGCTGCCGTCCAGGGGGCCCTGCTCTAAGTGGGTTGGGCAGGGGAGCAAGGCGGAAGGGGAGGGGTGAGGGGGCGGAGAGGGGGGGTGCAGGGGGCGCGGGAGGGGCTGCCGTCCAGGGGGCCGCGCTCCAAGCGGGTGAGGGTTCGGGCCAACGGGGGCGGAAAAGGGGGGGGGGCCTGGGAAGGGGTATGGCGGAGCTTCAGGGGCGCCGGAGGGGCTGCCCACCGAAGGGCCCTGCTCCAAATGGGTGCGGGAGGGGAGCTGGGGAAGGGTAGCGGTGGGGGGAAAAGGAAGGGGCTGCCCGCCCAGGTGCCCTGCTCCAAAAGTCCAAGTGGGTAGAGTGGGGTTGGAGCCGGGGCAGCAAACGTCGCAGCAACGCGTCGACGTGGGCTGCGGTCAGAGGCGGTCGTGTCGCACGTTCGGCTGGGGTTAGCGCCCTTGCTTGTCTTTATGGCCATGGCGATGTACAAATTTCCTCTGCCTGCCCTCCAACGCTATGCCCAGGTACTCCCTGCCCGACGAGGAGCTGCGCGGGCGGCTGGACGAATAGTTATTGCTGACCGACGAGACTACCTGGAGGTGT
>BQMZ01000059.1:0-112660 GCA_036984285.1 Chlamydomonas sp. KOR1 | reverse complement strand
CAAACCCCGCAAGTCCACCTCCGCCGTGGCCCACAGTTCTGTTACCAGCTCCTGTCTTTGAAATATTTTGGTGTCGCCATACCTTCTTCTGCCTTGCGCACCCAACTCTGCTAAACCACCGCCACAGTGTCCTCCAACTGCCATGGCCAGCAACCTGCTTCCGCTGCATATGTGTTCCGCGCTGACCTGCTCTCGCCGTGCGCTTCCCGCCCGCGCGGGACCTCCTGGCACTGCCTCCAGCACGTGTTCCCAATGCTCATACAAACTGCCCTGAACATGATTCCTCACCCTACCTCACCAATCCTGCAGGACCTCTGCCGCTGCGGCCTCCAAGCGCGCTACCACGGTGCTGTCCGGCCGCCTGGACCCCCTGGACACGGACGACCTGCCAATCGCAGACCCCCTGCTGGCGTTGCAGCACCACGCTGCACTGTCCCCCGCCGGCACACTGGGGGCCAGCCCCAGCGCCTTGGCCTCACCCTCTGCAGCAGCAGCTGGAACCGGTGCTGGTGTAATCACAGTTGGCGCTGCAAGTGTGCAGGGCACTCCGACCCGTAGCCGCTCCCAGCGGATGGGGAGTGGTAGGGCAGCGGGCGGCCTGGTGGCGGGGGTGGGTGGGAGGCTGGGGGCGTTGGGGTTTGCGGGGAGGAGCAGCAGCGTGACGGTGCCGGTGGTGCAGCCGCAGGTGGAGCGGATGAGGTCGCTGGGGGCCAGCGGGATGGTGGCGGCGATGCAGAGGGGGGAGAGCGTCACGGCGGCGGGCAGCGGCGGCCGGCAGGCGCTGAGCAGGCAGATGAGCAAGAACCTGTCACGGCGGTGGGTGACTTGGGTGTAGGGCTCGGGGCTCGTTGCTGCAAGTGAATGTGTCGTCCCGTCACATGTTGCAGTAAGCAGGCGCACGGTAAGGCACGGGAGCTTTCGTGTTCCGAGTTTTCTACTGCCGTGGCTGACTAACACGCGGGCATGTGTCGGGTGCCCACAGGTCGCGCCTGTCGTCCCGCCAGAGCAGCATGGGCGGCCAGTTCAGCCCCTTGGCTGCAAACACCATGGTGAGGGCCAAGCGCTTGGGAATTTTCATCCGTAAGCAGAATGTCTACTGACCAGTCAAGGGCGGGCTGCTGGCCCCTCATCCCAGCTGCTCAGCACCTCGCCACCCTTGCCCCCATTTCGCCGCCCTCGCCCCTTCCCTGTGCATGTCCCAAGTGCGGGAACGTGCTTCTCGCCCAACAGCGACCTTTCGTGTGCCGTCTGTCACGTAAGGGTTTCCTGTCTGCCGTTCCCTCACGCAGTTGTCTGCGGCCCGGGGGTCACTCGACGGGCGGGCGGAGCTGGGGCTGCTGGCCCTGACGGCGCCGCCGGGCCCCAGCGGCACCCACGCACCGCAGCCAGAGGCCCACCACCCGCAGCCGCTGCAGCCGGAAGCAGGTAGGCAACAGCCGGCGGCGTACAGCTGGTGTGATGCGGTTTGAATCCCCGCTCGCTGCCGCGCATGCTTGCAGCAGCATTAACCATAGTCTACTGGCGTACAGAATTACCCCCTATGATATGCCATACCTGCGGAACGCTTATTCTTGCATGATGTCGCCCGACTCCTTTCCTTCCCCCCTAGGCCCGTCCGCTTTCTCAGCCGCGACGGCTGCTGCCCAGCCCGCCCCTTCCAACGCCACTGCCCTCGCCCAGCTGCTGTCCACCAATGTAAGCCACGTTAATACCCACACCTCAGCATCCACCATCTCTCAGCCCGGCTACGTCACCTCGCACGGTGCCACCCTCGGCATGGGGCTCTTCTTCAATGGATCCGGCGCTCACCCGCGCACCGCGCGCACCTCCCGGACCTCCCGTGCCAGCGCCACAACCGAGACAGGGGACGCAGCAGACCAGCGCAGCTCTAATGCGCGTAGCTCCAACGCACGCAGCTCCAACGCCTCGATCAAGTCCCAGCCGCTGCTGCACCAGTCCGTGTCCTCACCCATACCACGGCCCGCGCCCGCCGCTGCCGGCGGTGGCATCGGTGCCGCCAACGCTGCCAGCGCCGCACCGACACCCCGACTCATGGGCGGTCACGGTCTCGTACGGCATCTGTCGACCCTCATCCGCAGCGCCGGCAATGCGTTGTACGGCGGCGGGCACCAATCGCACACGGTGACGGGTACAGTGTGGGGCAGCAGTGGCCTACCCTCCAGCCCCACGGGCACAGCCGGGCACCTCAGCCCCACCTCCGTCGTGGCCATGTCCGTCGCCGGGGTACACGCTGACACCGTCTTCGAGAGCCCTCCTGCCGGTGGCGGCGTCGGCAGGGAGCACTATCGGGCCCTGCGGGTCACAAGCGATCGGCCGTCTCGGGAGGGTGCAGCGGCGGCCAGGGCTCCGGCGGGTGGCGGCGGCGGCGGCGATGGCAGCCGTGCACCGCACATCCTGGGGAGCCCCCTGCAGCTCGCAAGTCCCGGCGCGCTCCTGGCGCGTGGCGGCGGCGGTGGCGGCGTGCTGCTGGACACACTGCAGACGCGGCTACGGGCTGCAACTGGGAGCATCTTCCGCGGGGGTTCCTTCAGCGGAGGGTAAGCAGCGCACAGTTTTACGGCGACCGGTCGCTGACACAGTGCCTGTGCGCGCATGCGCTGTGCGGGCTACACGCCTCCCCACTGTCTGCATCCCGCCGTGCAGTCTTCTTCACGTCCTCTTAATGTATCGGTAAGTACTCTGCCCAGCTTTTAACCTGCCTCTTGCATACCGCTCGACTCCCGCAGGCACACACTGCGGCTGCGACCCGAAGAATTACATGCGACCGAGTACGGCGACCGGCAGTCGCGCCGCGCTCGCTCGCCGCCAAACCGCCGCACCGTGTCCACCCTTACGGGTAATGGCTTCATGTTTGTCGGCGGTGACGCCGTCGCCGGTAGCACAGCCGGCAGCGCAGCGGCCATTGGAGGCGGCGGGTTCTTCCTAGGTGGCGGTGGCTATCGACACCGCAGCGCTGCCGTAGAGCACCTTCGGTCGCCAATGTTGGCGGCGGAGGGGGCGCTGGGCATGGAGAGTGGCGGTGGGGGACGCCGCCAGGGACGGCGGGACAGGGAGCGGGCGGAGCGCGAGCGAGAGCTGGAGTTGGAGAGGGAGAGGGAGCGGTGGGCGTCTGCCGAGGGCCGGGCGAATGACTCATTCGTCATCGTGGTGGGCGGTGAGAATGGGGAGTCGGATGGGGACGAGGACGAGGAGGAGGGTGACATGGAGATGGCGGGAGTGAGGGTGCGGCGGCCGCCGCCGCCACGGTTGCGGGTGCCGCGCAGGGGGTCGGCGGAAGCGGCGGCGGCGGCGGCTCGCCGCCGCTCGGTCGGGGCTGTGGCCGTGGCCCCCCTCGCCAGCCTTGGGTACACGGGCAGCCCTGCGAGAAGCTGCGGGAGCGTTACGCTGGCGGGCCGGGCGCCCATGGCCACTGGAGGAGGTGGCTGGCGGTCGGCGGAGTGGGAGCGGGGAGCTGTTGGTGGCGATGGAGGCAGTGGCGGTGGCGGCCGCGGCCTGAGTGCCGGCCAGGTGGCGGTGCTGATGGAAGGGTCTGGCACTGCGGAGGACGGCGGCGGCGAGCAAGGCGGGAACGCCAGGCCACGGCCACCATCGCTGAGCCACCCCCAGACGTTTCTTCCGTGAGCTAGGCCTGATGCGTGCAAGAGAAATGCGGTGTTGGGACGGGGTCTGTGGCAAGGCGGCGATGGAATTCTAGGCTCTGACCAGGCCCCAGGAAGGGGCGCTCCATGCACGGCAGGTCAGTTCTCTTGACCAAGCACTTGCCCAACCGGACGTCCTTAGCGGGAGCTCAAGAGGGTATATGTACCAGTCAAGAGGGTATGTTACATCAGGGCGCGCGACGGCATGCCTTCCATTTTGTGGCTGCTTATCTGCTAATTCATGCCAGGGTAATGTAGGACACTTGCGAACTGAAGTGAGCAGGGTCCATGGTGGCGTGGCCCCTGACTGCCTTTGTTCAGTATTCTTAGGAACTTCCGGCTAAGGAGGCTGTTGGGGAGACAATGTTCGCATGCAGACTGTTATGGATGGGGTATGGATGGTACTTTGTGTATCATGGACTGCAAGTTGACTGGAAGGGAATGGAGTGCGGCCAGCGGGCAAGAGACCCACCGCTGACATGTGCCATTAGCGCTGCAAACGGCTGCCCCCTGAAGATGGCGGCAACGCAGCAATGTGGTGGGTTGGCCAAATTAGATTTTGTTTGCGTGCGAGTACTGTTGAGCCCTTCATGTTCTTGACATGGCAAGCCCATGTGGGGAAGCCGTCGTCGCCTCCAGCATGTTGCTGGAGCGGCAGGAGGCGAAGGTAATGAGTGCGCCGCCCGGTGCAAGGGACACAGCAGGGCCGCAGAAGCTCATGGAGTTGTCGTTTTTTTAACAAGTTACCCCGGTTGTAGCGCATTCAGATGGAAGCGCAAATGGTCTAATTAATATACCTACCCACTTACCATCCATTGTTGTATGCCTTCAAGCGCGTCCGAGCTCGGGGCCTCCCCTGCTTTGTGCCTCCCAACCTGCCCTCAAACCCCCTTGGCCCTCAACCTCCGCGCTGCATGATACTCGTCTAGAAGCAGCGCCACTTTTAGCCTGGATCGTTGTGCATTCGTAACAAGCAGATGTGAGCGCATCGCCTGTGCCTTGTGGTGACAGCCCAGGCGCAATTCAGTACCCGTACCGTGCTCGTGTTTTCTTGTTGAAGGTGCTGGCCGGTGCCGGCAAGTAACGGCAGCCGCCATGATAGCATCGCAGTCTTTGCGTGCAAGCGCTGTAGTTCGCAAGGGGCACGTTGTGCTGTTGGTGGACAAATGTGATACTACTGGTCCCACACTTGTGCTCGCCTGTACCGGCACATCAGGGCGCCGGAACTTCGGAGCCTGGGGCACTTGTGCAGCAATGAGCTTGTTTACAGCTCCGTGCGGTGTTTAATAACTTCACTACTCTTTAGTCCGAACCGCTGACGCACCTTGTCGCAGCGCTCCCGCCTTTCTTCGTCGTACTCGCGCTTGGGGACCTGGCCAAGGAAAGACCAACCGACAGGCAGGGCCTGACGCGTCTACCACTGTACAAAATGGCCGCTGAAGATACTACTGAAATCCTCCAGGAGCTGCAGGGCTTGGTCCATGACGAGCTCAAGGCGCGTTTTGCAAACCGCGACAGCTCAGAAACCACGACCGCTTCTTACGATGGCTTTTAATATATGATGATGTATACACGCACTTACAGGTCCTATCTTACAAGTGGGTGGCGCGACACTACTCCATACCTGCCAACCTAGCCAAAAGGCAAGCTCATACAGAGTTGCAGAGTCTATCACATGGAACAAGTTCGATAATGTACATAGAAAGCCGGAATACATCCTCCGGAGCACTCCCTGTGGCCCAGGAGCCCCGTGGGCCCAGCGCAGGCCGTTGCTCCCCCCGGGTCTCCTGCGCACATTGCTTAGGCTGACGGGTACCCACTCGTCACCACCTCAGGGTACTCTTTCAATTCGCGGAGCAGCAACGGGATCAAGTGCGGACAGTCTACCTGATATCAGGATGGAGCAAGGTATTGCATACCGACAATTTCCTCACCTCAAGGGGCAGGGCCACAGGGCCTGCACGCCCAGCAACCTGCAGCTGCTGTAACGGCACTCCGTGGCTCTGTCTCACCGCCTGGTATCTGGACTGCTTGCAGGACTCCACCCCAACGCACGTGCACAGGCTGGTGGAGGCAGACCAGCTCCAAGGTGAGGCGTGCGCAACACATCCTTTGGCAAGGAGACAGCAGTTGCCTACTTGTGCATTTTATGGATAGTAGGCACAGGTGAGAACAGCAGCGCCTCAGTGTTGGTTGCTTACCAGATCATAGGTGACTTGGCGTCACAGCTGCGTGTGCAGCGGCGACCAGGCGATGTCACTTGGCACATCCCTTGGCTGCCATCGAAGGCCACTTTGGGTCTGCACCTGCCGCAGTGCGCCGCGAGGAGCTCAGCCAGGTGACCGGGATGCACGTGTACAGGTGAGCTGTTGAGGCGCCATAATGCTGCAACGAATCCGTAACACTTGGTCGCCCCGAACGCACACGCGGCCGCCTCGTCTCCCAAAGTCTGGGTGTAACCTACTGGGGGAGGCAAGAATCCGCCTTACCTCCCACCTGCCCCTCCGCTGTCTCCCCATCATCTCTCGTGCACACTGCCCCACGCCTTGCTCACACGCAATCGGCACGGGCCAGCTGGAGCCCCTAGTGCACCCTGAACAATCCCAGTCATCCACATACCCCAACCGTGCCCCCATGCCCGGGCCCTCCTCGCAGCGTTGCGCCCGCCCAGCCGGTCAACCCCGACCTCCTGTGGCAGACCACCTTCGGCCAGGCGCAGCAGCTGCTCAAGGAGCTGCTGGCCGGCGAGGCCAGCGCCTCCGCCGAGGCCTTCCGCAGCAACAGCTGCAGCGCGGTGCGGTTCGTGCCGCAGCAGAGGGCCCCGGGGGCAGCGGCAGTGGGGGCGGCACCGGCCAAGCCCGCGGCAGCCGCGCCCGCGGCGGCCCCAGCTAAGGCGGCTGCGACTGCACCCGTGGCAGCAAAGGCTGTGGCGCCGCATGCATCAGAGGGTGAGCAAGGCCAAGTCTCGGCGAATGCCCTGTTCTTGCTACGTGCGAAAGTCTTTGCGATCAAGACGTGCCTCATGGATTGCCTAGAATTAAAGTATGTGTTTTGGCGAGCACGTCGGTACAGCAGTGCATTGATATGAACATTCGACCTCAAAGCTGTTGTGCTTAAGAAACGCTGAATGCATCCCGTTCCCCTGCGCAACAGGAGCCCCGACGGCTGCACCGCCTCCCGTTGCTACGGCAGCTGCTGGGCAGTCGCCGCCAAAGGGCGTGGGGTCTTCGCCGCCCAAGGCAGCGGGAGGCAAGGCCGCGGGCAAGGGTGCTGCGCCTGCTGCTGCGCCTGCTGCTGCTGCTGCCTCTGGCAAGGGCGGGAACACCCTGGCCACCATGTGGGGCAAGGCCGGTGCCAAGGCCAAGCCGGCGGTGGCAGCGGTGCAAGAGGCGGTCAAGGAGGAGCCAACGGTGGCATGCGGAAGCAAGCAAGGGGCAGTGGAGCCTCAGCAGGAGCAGCAACAGCAGCAGGGGCAGGAGGACGAGGACGATGTGGTTGTGGGAGGCGGGCGCGGGAGAAAGCGGCGCAATGCGCAGATTGCTGACGAGGAGGATGAAGAGGAGCGGGAGCAGCCGGCGGTGGCAAGCGGCAGCGAGGAGACAGAGGCGCCGGCGGAGGCGCCGGCGCCGGCGGCAGGGAAAGGGGCTAAGGGCGGCAAAGCAGCGAAGGCTTCCGGCAAGGGAACAGCGGTGAGTGATGGCTGCCGTGCCTACCTCGGATGCTGCTCAACCGCTGTGCTTGACACAATCGAGTTGCTTCCTGCATGGCCCGCATGCCACACAAAGTCTTGCAGCATACCAGTCGATGTGCCAGTGCTTCACGGCCATCCGGCCCTCACGGCTTGGCCCGCTTGCGGCAGGGTGCGAAGGACAAGGCGCCTGCCAAGGGTGCGGCGAAGCGGGCCAAGAAGGGCGCTGCGGAGCAGGCGGGGGCGCCGGCACCAGAGGGCGGCAGCGAGCCGCAGGAGCAGGCAGCCATGGAGGTGGACGCGGACAGCGGTGACATGGACGCGGCGGTGGTGCACGCGTTGGACGCGTCGGAGGGCGGCGCTGAGCCGCCGCCGGCGGTGACGGCGGTGGCGCAACAGCCGGCTGCAAGGGGTGAGCCGCATGGGGCGGGTTGCACGGTCTGCAGGTAGGACAGTGAGTGCGGTGCGTCTTGCGCCGGCTAGGCGCCAGCACCTAACAAATCCAGTCGAAGCCGCGAGTGCGACACGTAGGAACGTTGGCAGTCCTCCACGGGTCCACAGCTGCAAGGGGTTTCTTGCTTGAAACCGTGTTGTGTGCGATGTGCTTGCAGGAACGGCAGGGGGCCGCGGGCGGCGCGTGATGCGCACATACATCAACGACATGGGGGAGGAGGTGACGGAAGAGGTGGCGGTGGAGGAGGAGGGCCCTCTCGGGGCCGCACCAACCCCTGCGGCGCCAGCCTCTGCTGCCGCACCTGCGGCGGGGCCCAAGGGCGGGAGCAAGCCGGCGGCGGCACCCGCTGCCAAGGCCGCACCCGCAAAGACCAAGGTAGGAAGGGGCGGGACCAAGACTGGGTAGATCAGGTGGTCATCCGGGTAGCTACAACATCAACGCTGCCATCCTACGGCTGAAGAGCTGCTAAGCATGCAACAACAATCAATTTACCATGCGCGCAACCTTCGGGTCTTGACAACCGACGACGGCGTGCTGTGATGATCCTTGTGCAGGGCAAACCCCTGGCGCAAGGACAAAAGTCGATGATGTCATTCTTCAAGAAGCAATAATGCGCTGGTTGGTGCAGCTTGCGTGCAGCCGGGAAGCAGACAGCGCGACAGCTACAGCTGGGCGGCGGGTGGGCCGCGCGCCGTCTGCGTTGGCGCGTCGCCCCACTGGTGGCAGTGCGGACGCGCTTGGGAGTATGCGGCCTAGCACTTGCTACGCGTGTAGGCACACGAGGGGGTGGGAGGTTGGGGATCGGTGCTCTTGTATGTCGATGCTTGGGCCTGGACCATAGGCTTCTGGCTACCGATATGACAAGGTGTATCCCGTATACAAGGTTTGGTTCGTCACAAGGAAGCACTGCATTTGTGCGCTGGCTTTCCAGGTCCCTTCCCCAGGCTCGCGCTCACATGGTACGGCATGTGAGGCACTGGGAGAGCCCGGTGTCAGAGACCGTCTGTGGGTACCTGCGTATAATCAACTTGGTCCATGCTTGGTCTGTATGCGTCGTATGCAGCATGCATTCGTCGCTGTTGCCCTACCATCGCATCAAGGGCATGGAGAGCAAACGAGCAATGGACTCAAGACAGCTTAAGACTGGACGGTTCAGTGCCCGCTGGTGCCCGTGCCCGTGTCTCTCCAGTGCTCCACAACCCTGTTGATCGACCAGCAATGCAAGAAGCACAATGTATGGGTTGGACGGCAAGAATGGAAATCTTGAAGCATGCCGGCTGCAGCAAGACAAACGTGCGGTTGCTTGAGGCGTTTTGCGTGGGAAGTTGCATCCGTATCCCCAGGCAGCCCGGAGCCAGCGCAACTCAACATACCGGTATTACGTTTGCAGGGTGCATCTAAGCCCGCCAGAGCAACTTCGGCAGGTGTGCGGGAGAGGGTGCAAGGGAAGCTACACGCAGCCTGGGAAGGTCGCGTACCTTGAATGGCGGCTGAATGTCACTGGCTGACGGTGGGAGGGTCCGCGGAAGGCTGACCGGACGGCAGACATGCGCATTGCGTCAGACCGCAGCGCGTTCTGGCTCCAGAGGCAATGTCTATGGTGGACTTTTGCGGGGCAGCGTCTTGCTGGTTGCAGGTAAGAATGGTGCTTGAAATACGGCATGAGCACGGGGCCCCTTACGGGCTGTACTATACTAAATCGTAAGCTGTCGGCGCACTGTTTGGAAAACTCTGTGAACGAGTGGAGCTATTCTTGTGATTACAGTGCTGCGTTGGGGAACGTCTCGCGGCAGAAACGTCAAGGCACCCGCGCTTAGAGGAGTAAGCCAAACGCCAACATACAGCCACGCAATAACCATAATGTGCAAAATCAAAGAATATATTACTCACTCACTCAATACTACTACTGTAAACTGCAGCCCGTTCCCCGAGCTGACCAGCCTGACCGGCGGGCGCAGGTTCTCGGGGTACGGCTTCTGGATCCAAAAAGTCCAGTTGGTCTCCTCAGAACTCACAAGCAGGGCCTACGAGCGTTGATGACCTGCGATGGCGAGGCGCGCAACCTCGCCAGCACTCTTAAGTGCCCCAGTTTCCGCGCGGGCCCAGTTTCGGTTACAAGACTGTGGGCCGTACAGCGGCGTAGCATGGCGAAAAGACCACACAGGCGAGCAAACAAAGATAATTCCAACAGAGCATGCCAATATCTATGTGCAAACATTGTGCAGCTGACGTATCCGCATTCAACATGAGGTCCTCGTGAAACACGTCTGGGCCTAGTCGAACTCTAAACATGGCTTCCGAACCGCCTCGTCAACTGGAGGGAACTCATAGACATACATGCTTACAATGAATGCTAGCGCTTTTTATCTTCGTCACTCCTTTCCGCAACCCCAGCTTGCACAACAATGAGCGACAATGAGGGGAGCGGTTCCGGCAGCTCAGGAGACGAGGACATCCCCATCATCCCCGAAAGTCGTTTGAGAGAGGTATGTGCAGACTACACCCTTTAGGTAGGGACTCCGGTAGGGTAGGCCGGTAGCTGAAATGCCTCGGGCTGGGCAGGTAGCTGCCCTGCAGGTGGCCGAGTTGCTCACCAAGACAACCCAGTTCACTTATTAGTTTTGTTTTTACGTAGCCAAGGGCAATAGTATGGGGGCCTCTGAGTCCACGGCCTCCGTTCAAGTGTCTAAAGGGGGGTTTCCCGCGTCGGAGTCCAAAATGACGGTAGTACGGGAAACGCGCAGACAAGCTCTGCAGCGCGAAGTAGCATTTTGTGAGCCTTACCTGCTTGTGCAGCAGTCACGGAGCCATTGGTGACGGTGTTCAGCATCCTCGTCAAAGTCAACCCGGTTGACTGGAAGCCTTTCCCAACGCGTTACCCTCCGCAGTGCTTCCATTTGAGTGCGAAGGATGCTTGCTCAGCTCTCAACGTCTCGATGGCACGCCTCAAGAAGGTGCGGGTTAGCGCCTGTGAGCCAGCAGTGTGATGGGCACTGCAGGTGCAGGGCGCAGCCAAAGGGCCTAAGAGCCGCAATATATGGTCGAGGGAAAGCGAGGATAGGACTAACTACGGCACTTCCCTGTTCCTTTCGTGCCCTCTGGGCCGCAGAGCTGTAGAGCAATCGGCGTCAGTCGCTGGCCCTCGCGTAAAATTAAGAGCTTGGAGGTCCTCCGGACGACGCTGTTAGAGGATCCACATCTTCAGGAGGAGGATCGGCAGGTAAAACAGTAGCTAAGCCGCAGGTAGCGCACCTAAACTGGGCCTGACGGGCAGCTCCTACCCTCGCCTGACGCCGCGCCGACCCACATACGGACACCACCTGACGCATTTACAGCACAGGGCGCCCGAACGCTGCGGCTACCTCTCAGCTTTGATGATGGCATGTTGAGCCGTTGATGGTTCTGCAGCTTTCACTCGGTGCCCTGGGCCGTCCTACGTGAGGTGGCATGCTCACAAGCAACCTGACGCGCGCAGGTGCTGCTCCAACGGCTGGAGGAGCAGGTTGCAGCTGTGCTCGCTGACCCAGATCGGCCTCTGGACAAGTTGTTTGCGGACATGAGGCAGACAAGCTATAAGGTAAGACTTGAAGCACTGCTTGGCCACTCACTGCTTGCGCAGCCAATCGGCGTATGCCTCCTTGTGAAGTTGAGCAAACACAAGCTCGTTGCTAGGCCTGCGCAATGTTTCCGACACCTGTCGCCTTGCGACCGTCGTACCTCAGCCCCCGCGACTGGAAAACATCATCATTTAGGTGCCGTACCCTGCTTGTGTTCGAGCAGGTCAAGTACCACCAAAGGAAGAGCACACGCGCCGCTGAGAGTGGCAGCAGCGCCCCTGCGCCAGCCCTTCCTCCGCTGCTGCCTCCACGGTGTCGACAGGCGGTCGCCGCCGCAAAGGCTGCCGCTGCTGCTGGGGCCGGGGCAGGAGGCAGCACCGCCGCAGGAGCAGCCGCAACGATCGCTGCTCCACCCGGCAGGGGGAGGCACCATCCGTCATCTGACAGCGAAAGCGTTGGCGCTTCAGGCCTGGCCTCCCCTCCGCCTTCCTCTCGGTCTGCTGGCGCTTGCGCCCCCGTCCCTGCTGGACCCAGCACGGCAGCACGGCAGCTGCCGCCTGCCGCAGCGGCCAGGAACGTCGGCAGCAGCACAGCCCAGGGCGGGCCGCAAGGGCCTGCAGCTACGGGAGCTGCGTTTCAGCAAGGGAGGGCCGAGCGGGGTGCAGGGCGGGCTGGAGGGGCAGGTGCTGCCAGGAAGCGCCGCCGACGGCGCTGGGGGGCTTGCTTGGAGGGCGATGAGGAGGGGCCGGATAGCGACGACCCCAGCGTTGACGCGGAGGAGTTGATGGAGGAGGAGAGCGAGGACGCCAGCAGTGGGCCGGATAGCACTGGCAGTGGCAGTGCCGGCAAGCGGCGCGGGAGGGGCGGGAGGGGCCATCAGCAGCGCAGCGGCGGGGGTGTTCCGCTGGGCGGCCCAACGCGCAGCGCGAGCGTGGGGGCGTTTGCACTGCGGGGCAACAGACTCCAGCTGGACCTCAGGACGGGGAGTGCACACCTGACGCCGCAGCAGCACCAGCAGCACCTGGCCTCGCTGCAGGTATGTGCGCACACGTACGTGCTGCCATGGTCTCGCCACGTGGCTGAGACGATTAGAACTGGCTGTCGCTAATCTGGCTGCTATCATTCACTTTTTCTTGCAGTCCCTTTTGACGCATCGTGTGCAATTGATATGTTGTCGCCGCTGCTTCACCTCGTGCCTTGCAGCACGTGCTCGAGCGCTCGACGGAGGACACGGCAGCCGGGACCGAGCCGCGCCTGTCCAACGAGAGCGGCGGCGGGGGCAGAAGCACAGTACCCGGGTTCCACCCAGACCCTTACCACCTCCCAAACCGTCACCAATACCACAGCGCTCCCCTCGCTCGCTCCTTTGCCAGCCCCACCCTGCAATCGCAGCTGGTTCCTGGCAGCACCCCACACGCCCGCTCGCACACCCTCCTTGGCTCCCCGCACCTCGGCGACAGCCCCGCCGCTGGCTTCCGCAGCGGCCTCCCGCCGCCCTACCCCCAACACCTCAAGTCGCCCAACAGCCCGGACCCATGGGGCGGAGACGCGACCGCCGCCGCCATGGTCGCCGCTTCCCGCGTTGTGTCCACTGGTGCGCCTGTGCGGCCCGGCACCACGGCTGGCGCCTCCAGCCCTAGCGCAGGCCAGTCGTCCTACCCGCATCCCGACGGCGCGGCTGCACCCCGCCCATGCAGCTGCCGCCCCACCTGCACCAAGGCCTACAGCATCAGCCCTGGAACCCTCTGGAGCCTCCTCACGCGCGGCCTGTGAGCGCGAGCCCAGGCAGCGCGTCCCCAATGCACCAGGGCCACGGCCAGGGCAACGCCCAGATGCAGATCCCCACGGTTTTTTTCGATGACCCCATGGACTTGGAACAGCCCCGGTCCATGGACCAGGGGCCACAGCACCAGCACCCACAGGCGCCCAGGGTCCAGCAGCCCCCAAGCGGCATCCCCAGCCGCTTCGGGCCCCAGAGCTGGCGCGAGGGCGCTCTCGGCCCCTTCCCACAGCCCACGCCGCGCAGCTCCGCTGGTACGGACCAGAAGGGGGTGCCGTACCCGTACGGTGCTCGCTACATATACGGGGTGCCGTACCCCCGGCAGCCGTGGGAGTTGGAAGTCAAGCAGGGACAAGGGCTGGGGCATGCGCAGCAGCTGGGGTCGCCCTTGGGCTCGGCGCCTCCGCGGGTGTCTTCGGTGCCGCCAGCTATCGTCATCCCCCCTTCGCCGTACCCAGACGTGCAGCACTACAGGCACCATCAAGCTGCGCTGTGGACCTCTCGCGGTGGCCCGGGGTCTGCGGAGGTGGCGCCATCACCCATGGACGAGCAGGGTAGCCGTGCGGCAGGGTGGCCCGCCCCGACGCGAATCGTACCCGACTCCCTCCCCAGCCTCCGCCTCTGCCACTGGCTCCGGTGCGGGTCACTACACCGGGACTGGTGCCACGGGTCTGCCCACCGCTGAGACCCCTGCGTCCCGGGCACAGCCCCCTTCGCTGCCTGGCCCAGCGCCGTGCGACGAGGGCCTGCCTGGTCCAGGTGATGACGCCCTGCACCCGCCGCCCCACCAGCTGCGTCACCCCAGCACCAGCAGTAGCAATGTGCTGCACCAGGGGCTGTCAAGCCCCGCCTGGCACCCGCCACCGCCGCCGCACTCAGCCGGCCGGTCTGGCTACCCCCCGCGCCCCAGCCCCACTGTGCCCGGGCCCAGCGGCACTGTGCGGAACCCCAGCACTGGCAGCAGCAGCAGCCTCCCTATGGCCGCGCCAGCAGGACCCTGGGAGTCGCCGTACTACAATGACGGCGTCGGCCCGGCGCCGGCCCATACGAGCGGCGCCGGGACGCATCCGGCGCCTGGTGGTGGCGGTGCAGGCATGCATCTGCCGTACACGCCCGTCAACACGCCCAGCCACACCCCTGTGCCCACGACCAGCATGCCTGCCGGCGCAAGGACCCCCGCGCCAGGCTCCGACCAGCACTCCGCCCCTCGCTACCCAGGGTCTGCGCCGGCAGGGGCCGGGTACCACGGGTGGGGTGGAGGCGGCCTGCCGCCACGGGCCGTGCCTCCATTTCCGTTTGCGCCGCCTCCTTTCCCGCCCCCATCACAGCAGCAGCACCCAGTGCTGGAGCAGCAGCAGCAACAACAACAGGGCTGGGGCCAGGAGCACACGTGGTCCTGGGGTGTGGTAGGCAGGCCGCTGGCAGGCGGATCGCACGGTGTTCAGCCTCCGGCCTCGGAGCTGGCACATACCGAGCAACACCCAGGCTCCTTTGGTGCGCCGCAAGGCACCTCGCTACCCTCGCCGCTGCTTCGCTCTATCCAGCCGTCGGATCAGTACCCCCAACAGGGCAGGAGGGAGCAGCAGGGCAAGCAGCAGCAGGCCCATGGCGGCTTCCGCCCTGGCGCCCACGCTGCACACCGAGAGCAGCAGCAGCAGGGAGGACGGATGTCTGTGCAAGGCTATGGGGCACCTGCAGGGCCGGCTGCAGCGGAGCCAGCGGACAGGCACATGGAGGACGCACCTCCACTTGTGCCTCCAGAGCAGAGGGCGCAGCAGCAGCAGCAGCCCAGCCCGGCCGTGTCTGCCTCCGCGGCTACGGGCGCAGCAGCACCTCCGGGCCCCCCGGACCAGGCCGCACCCGCTGCAGCCCCTGCCCCTGGCCCTGCTGCCGCTGCCTTGTCCGCACCGGGTCCATCCGCTGCTCCTGCGCCTTTCGTCAAACCCACTCTTACCAACATCCCTACGCACGGCAGCGCGCTGGACCTGATAGCCCTAGGGCTGGAGCCCATTTCGCCGTGCTACGAGGACCTCTTCAACTTTGAGACTCCCCGCGAGCTGCGCGGCGTCAGCCCTGGTGGGGCGGCGCTGGGCCACGGCCTGCCTACGCCGCCCGGCTTCCGCGGGTCGCTGCCGGGCTTCTTCTCATCTGCGGGGACCCCAGGCGGGCGGGCGGGGAGGCAGTCCCCGAGCGGCAAGGCTGCGCAGGCTGCTGCGGCCGCAGCCCAGGCAGATGTCATGCCTTTTCGCGCGCTGAGCCTCAGCGGAGCCGAGGTGGACGTGGGCTTGGCCCCGCAGTTGGGGCGTGCCAGCGTGCCCGACGGCGCAGCTGCCGCCGAGGCAGCGGCCACCGAGGCCGCCGGACCCCAGCATGGCCAGCAGCACGGCTCTGCGGCAGCGACGCCGCTACAGTGGTGGCCCTCGGCTTCCCCACCGCCGCCGCCGCCCTCCCCGCCGCCGCTGCCTCCTCCCAGCGCCGCGGCCACGGCTCCAGGTGCGCCCCATGGCGCGGCTGCCGGCTCCAGCCCCGACGCGTCGCGGGGCGTGACGTCCTTCCAGACGCCAAGCGCAGCTGCTGACCCGGTGCCTGCCGCCCAGGGCAGCCGCCCGGGTGTCACCATCTCCAGCGGATCCACGCAGGTTTATGGAGCACACCTTGGTGGCCACACCGACTTCCGCGGCTTCCCCGCCGCCCCCGTCAAGCGCCCGCCAGGACCTCTGCTCCCCGTCGCCACCGCCCGGCACCTGCAGCACCTGGCCGCCCCATGGGACGACGACACCCCCACGCGCCACACGGCCAGTGCAGCTGCTGCCACCAGCCTCGCCAGCCAGGAGCAAGCAGCCCCCGACGCACCGGGCGGACATGCTCATGCTCCGGCGATGGGCATGGGGGTGCAGGTGGGCAGCAGCAGCAGCTACATGGGTGGACCTTCGGCGTCTGGGGGCCATGTGGTGGAGCCTTCTGTGGCCTCGCATCCGGGTGGTGGCGGGGAGCCCAGCTCTGCGTCGCGCGGCCTGCGGGGCAGTGAGGGCTTTGCATCCCTGCCGTTGGGCGATGAGGGGCCGGTGGTGCCCAGCAGCATGCAGCTGATGGCGGACAGGTCCTGGTCTGCCCCTGCATCTATGGCCGGCTTGGCAGCACTCGTGAAGGAGGAGGGCAACATGCAACGGCAGCAGCAGCAGCAGCAGCTGGGCCCAAACCCTGCCGCGGAATCTTACGGGGCATGGTCTGTGGGAGGCAGTTCCGACGCTGACAGGCAAGTGGTCGCAGCGGAGGGTGCCGCAGGCAGGGTGAAGTTAGAGGAGCTTGCAGCGCCTGGCGGAGCAGGACCCAACCTAGCGCGGCCGTCCTCATTCACCATTACAACCCAAATCAACCTGAGCCCTGGCCTTGCTGCTGGTCCCGCAGAGGGACGCGGCATGGGTCCGCCCAGTGGGCTGCCGCGAGGGCAGGGTGGCCGGAGGAGCAGCGGGAGTGAGGCGCTGGCTGCGGCGTCGCTGGTGCCCACGTCCTCTGCGAGCAGGGCACACAGCTCGGGTGGAAGTGGCAGCAGGAGCAGGAGGCGCAGCAGCGACTCTGCGTGGTCGGGCGATAGCAGGGATGCACAGCGGGCCCGTGGGTCGGCGGCAGGGGGTGGGATGGGGGTAGCGTGGGCAGGGCAAGGGGGCGCGGCGGGAGCAACAGCCTGGGGCGATGGACAGGCGGCAGGAGCGCCGGCCGCGGGGGCGGGCTCCAAGCCGTTGCTATCGCTCACATTCGGCGCACGCGGGCCGTTGGCCGGCGGGCTTCATCTCCACTTCAACTCGTCCACCCAGCAGCAGCAGCAGCACTTCCAACAGCAGCACGCGGCGGAAACAAGTGCTGCGCCTGTGGACCCGCGTCAGCTGGTTCCTTCGCTATTGCCGCCATGGGAGAGGCAGGGGCAGTAGCTACGGTGACATGTGTTCGTTTGCAAATAGGCTTCGTTGGGGTGAAGTGTTTGGTGAGCACAGCGCGCGAGGTATATGATAGCAGTGCCTGCCCTTAGTGTGGTATGCGGGCGGCGGCGGAACTGAACTGCTTTGCGCACTTGATGCAGGGGTTGGCGAGTCTAGCACACACTTTGACTGCACATGACACCCATTAGACTCCGTGGCGAGCGCAATTAATTCTTAACGACACGGTACATAGCTTATTACCCTAGATGCCGTCCGTGTGGACGATAGCGGAGTCTCTAGTTTTCACCACATCCAACTGGCATGGCCTCAACCACCCATGACGCATATCGCTTCTGCGTGAGGGGTTACTTGCTGCGTCTTCCGTCTGCAATATGAGATTACTGCCAGGGCCTGGGCCCGTACCATGCAAGGGGGCTACACCGCCCGGCAACGCTCTTCTCTCGCACGCATTCATGAGTTCTTGTTCTCTTTCCTAGGACCCTGGATGCTGTTCCTGTTGCAGGGGAGAGTGCCCCGCGGGGCAGCTTCGGGCCTGGGGCCTTGGAGTGCGCACTTCTGGCGTTGCAGTGGATGACAGGGTTGCTGGCTAGCGGGTCGTGTTCCTCTTCAGGCGTACGGTAGTAAGTGTTGACGTTGTTTCCCGGTTGGTGGTCGTTTGAGGAATGGAGGCCTACCCTGGTGTGGCGTTGCGTGCAGGAGGGCGTACGGATTGGTAGGTTGCAAGTGATTGAGCTTAGGGGGTGCTTCTGCAATGCGGCACCGGATTGAAGCTGCACACTGTGAAAGGGCGTGCGCACGCATCTGTGCTGAAATAGTTACCAGATGGAATGTAGTCGTGTGCGTCCATGTAGCAAGTAGCGTGGCTAGATGAAAGCTATTGCATGCATTGTGCTAGCCGAGAGAGGCCTTGGAGCGTGCGAAGGCCTGCAAAGGCGAGAGGGTATGGGGTGTGAAGTCCCAGCCCCAGGTACCTGCTGACTGGTTCCGAACGGTGTGGAACATGGATGGAAACTATTACGCGCAAACACGCTGTAACGTGCTGGCAAGCTTTTGCAAAACTTATGTCGTGCTTTGCAGGCCATCATACTCAGTGGGTTACAGAATTTAAGCGGCAGTTTGGGTCAGAATCTGGGCACTCGGGGCACCTCAAGCAAGCAAGGCAAAACCCTACCACTGCGGACGTGAAAATGACCGGAGCTGCGAAATGCAGCTTCCATCTAGGTCTGGTCAGACTGCAACACAACACAACGAACATGAAGGTTTTTGGGAGGAACAGGAGGGGCAGTTGGCGTAAACCTTTATACGGGTCACAACGGGCGATGCTGAAGCGTTTATTTTGCACAGAAATGGAGATCTCCTTTTACATGCGGAGTCTGGCATTTTCCTTCGCCTGGCCGTAGCGCGTAGGAGGCCCTGGAACTGGAAGCGTTGGCGCGAACAGTCGCACAAGACAACCTGAGCATCCTAGAATGACAAATATGGCCAGCATATCTCCAATGACATATACGTTGTATATTACAGAGGCATAGTCTGCGTGTCAGCGCCCGCCGACGAGCTTTGGCGAGGCTGCCCCACCCCCCGCGCCCGCCATGACATCCCCTGCACAAAATCCGCTTAGCGTGACATGTATGCAATCTTCGACATAAACTGTGACTGCAGAAGTACCTATAGCACCACCGGGCATAACCAAGGGCTACCCTACCTCTTCGCTGCTTGGTCTCGCAGCAGGGCAAGGGGCCCCCTGGCGGCCTTTGACCGTGCTGTGATGGATGCGGTGCAGTGGCCACGTCCAGCCCCCGCCCGCAGCAAGGCCGTTTTCCCCCGTCAGCCGCACTGCGGGGCTGCCAGTCCACACCGTCACGGCCGTCGGCGGTATGCGGCGGTCAAAGACCAACGATTGACGCGGACTTGGGCCCAGCCTGGGCCAAATGCTGCCCAAAAACTGAGTACATGTACATTGCCTGTCCTGTATGGGCTGCCTGCCTGAGGGGGAGGGTGCTTCCATGCGGCGTGCGTCTGTGGGGCTAGTGGGGCCTTTGTTTGGTGGCAGGCTCACGCGTTTAAAAGGGGGTGGAGCAGTGTTCCGGTCTTCAGAATTATTATAATTTTTGCGGCCGTTTCGGCCGCGGTTTAGAATTTTTTGGCCAGGAATTCTGAAGGATTTAGAATTTCCCTTAATCATTGCCGTGGAAATTCTGAGCAGTACCATCAGAATTCGGGGAATGAAGGCGAAAATTATTAGCAGGTCAGCCCCTCCCATTGCCCCAAGTAGACCCTAACTGTACCGCACCTGCATTTCGCTGGTGGGCTTTGCAACTACCCAAGAACTGCCCGGGCCAGCAACCCAGGCCGGCACCCGGCAGTTCCTTACAACAGAACAATTAGAGTTCAATCAGCAAGGGAATGCTTCGGCCTTTAGCCCGCACGCTGGTATACAGGCCCATGCCCTGGGCTGAGACCTGAGAGCACGTGTTGTTCCGCATGGGGGCCTGCCCTGGGCCTGCCTAAAAGCACCTCGGCACGCCGATCACGTAGGACAAGAGGTACTCCCCGGTGCCCGCCCGAATGCACATTGTATTATATCTAGTTGTCGGACAAGAAAATAGCTTCTCAAGTGCCCATATCGCCACAAAACGATCGCCATGCCCGCTGAGGGTCGCACCGTACCCGGTAGTGGATGGCAAGGGGTGGTGCAGGACGACTGATGGTACCGTTTTTGCTGTTGCCTGGTACCGGATACGGCATCGAACGCAACGCTGCCTCCGTGCGAAGATAGAATGCAGTGCTCCTGCTATTTGAATGTTCCGCAGTCATTGGGGGGTCTGGGGGGCTTGCCCCCCAGGAAAAAAATGGAATCATAATTTTTCAGGCCAAAATTATGAGCAGTACTATCAGAATTTTAACTCAAAAGGCCGAAAATTATGAGCGCTCAGAATTTTCCGCCAAATAAGACCGGGACACTGGGGTGGAGCGAAAGCAGCATCCGGGGGGGCGCTTCTGGCTAATTCCCCCGTACAGCTGCCTCGTGTCCGGTTTCCTCCCTGGTAGAAGGGTAGGTGGGGGCCACGGGCAGAGACGCTGTTTGTTCTGTGGGAGTGCGTCCACGGAAAGCCGCGTGAGGGCGGGGCCAGGCTGAGATATGGTGAAACTTGAGGCCCGTTCTTATTGCGGTCTACCAACCTGTTGGAGCTGTTTGGCTCCTAACCGTACAGCGAGAGGGGTAGGAAACCCCGTGTCCCTGATTGCCGGAGCCAGCCCTGCCCCGCTTTGGGACGAGGCTGCGCCCTGGAAGGGGGCCAAAACTGTAAATCCATACATGCAAAAAAGCTGGAGTCTGCGCACGCATTCTCAGCTGTGTCATGTACGATTGTACGGTATGCTTCGGTGGTGAAAAGATGTACCCGCGCACCTCCACCGCTGCACATGTTGCCGTCCGTGTGCACCTAGGTAACGTCATGTAGAACGTGAGTGGGGCCGGACTTACTGTACGACCAGCAACCGGCTCACCGCGTGGGAAAGCAGCGTCCAGGGGCAGCGTCCACCCGTCCCCTGAGCTTACAGGCGCCTGAGCGCACTGGTACGACTGAAATACGGTAGGAAACTTCAACGACCGCCACCTCTGCTCTCACGTCCCGTTGTTAGTGTTATGGGCATACGGCACAACAGGGCTGGGGCGTGGGGCCTTGCCACGTTCTGACACCCAGGGTCTCCCCTGTACCCAGCTACAAACCATGCGTCTGGGTCGTGGGCATGCAGGCTTGTAGCTTTGCATGTCCGCCAAGCAGGCAGTCCGGGTATTCCGACCGTGTGCCCTCCCTGCTGAGCCCGACTCTGAACGACTGAGCTATGAGCCACACCTCCGCTAGGCTGAGGCGTGAGGGGCTTAGCCACAGGCCCACAGCAAACGCGTTTTCGCCGTTCTCCAATTCTTGAGCACCTGGAGCCCTAGAATCAGCCCCAGGCCCCAATCCACTACGACTCACCTCACGCCATTCCCTCTTGACCATCCCACAGCACAACCCACAGCCACCCACTATGCCACTGACGGTGGCGCACACTGTACAGGAGCCTATGCCTACTTCATCTAACGCCACCTGAAGGCGCATGGCCTACCTGTTAATTGCCTCATTCCCTGTAGCCACACTGAGCCCGCAGGTGTCGTTCTGTGCTTCGTCTCCCCACAGATTGCCCTCACATCAGTGCAACATGCACGAACGGCACAAGAGAGCCAACCATTGGGACAGAAGGACCTGGCACGGCGCATCATGCTAGAGCAAGCTCGGCGACAAACACTGTCCATCGAGTACTCCATGCATTCCCAATGTCAGGGTGCCAAGCCAACGTTCAGAGTCCAGAGCAACATGTGACCAACCAGCTCCAACATCTAGAGGCTAACCAAAAGTAAGGCAGCTACGTCAGGCAACATCAGATGGTGGTTGTCGCTCGGGGCACCAGCTGTGCCATATGCAACAGCCTGCAACCCTAAAAGAGCGTATACGAGCGATAGGAAGTTATTAAGCATTGCGCACGGACAGCACGTGGCGACCACCTGCACAAAGCATCTCCGCAGAACGCCATTCGAAGGTAAAAAGGCAAGTGGCGTGGCGTGTATCCCAATGCGGGAGCCCAAAACCGTGCAGGCCATGGCGCTGACACACAACCCCACAGCACCGTACGTAGCCTCGACGCACAACACCCACTACTGCTGCAACATCCGAGCGAACACGGAGCGCAAACGTACCGGTACGTCCCACCCGTCAAAGCCCACGAGTCTAGAGGCAGCCCACATATAAGTACACGTAAAACGAGGCCAATTTCCTCCTAACACCCCCGACGGTACGTACCGCATCGCCCGGCTCGCCCCGCTCCGCTATGCGAACGGTGTTCTCCCTCCTCTCCGGGCCATCCACAAGCTGTGCCCTTCCCTGCCCCTGAATCCCAAGCCTCCTCCTACTGCTGCTGCTGCTGCTGCTGCACGTCCTGGCCGAGCAGTGCAGCCATGTGCTGTCCGATGACCCACAGCTCCACCGCCGCCGCCAGCAGCCGCCCCGGAACCAGCAGCAGCCCCAACGCCGGGTGGCTCCACACGGTCCCCGGAAGCGCGCTGCGGGATGCAGGGAGCGGAGGCCGTGGCACGGAAGCGTGCAAGCATGGATCAACAGCCTTCGTAGGCATTGGGGACGAGCAATACACGTGGGCACGTTGCATGACAAGGGCACGTTGCATGACGACAACGTTTGGTCCCCGCAGTAGCTGCAGGCGCGGAGCAGCGCAACCCGCCTGCCCAGGGTCGCACCTGCACGCCCAGGCCCACAGCGGGCAGCCCATGAGGCCCCCGATGGCCAGCGCCCCCAGGGGGGAACGGAAGCCGTTCGCCATCACACCACGCACCCAGGCGGGCGCTGCAGGCGCAGCCGCTACGCGCTCTTTCCAAGCGGCGCCGGACGCCTGCCAGGACGCAACACGAGTGCGGGTCACAGGCGGACCGTGAGCAGCTCACTGACAACGGGCTCAAGGCACAGCTGCAAAGCAATGTTCATTTTGCACAGGCGGTTGCGGTTGCTCCGCAACAACTGAAGCTTAGCCCAGCTGTACTGCTACGTGTGCGTCTCAGTGTGCGCCCAGTCCTTTCGCCAAGCCAACTCCCAGCCCACCGCGTGCGTGCATGTGAAGGTCAGTGCCTCCAGCAGCACCGCCGCCAGCCCCGGGCCGCCCGGCAGCGCCCACGACCACAGCAGTCCCCGCGTGGCGATGTCGATGGCAACGTCCAGGAACGCACCAAAGGCAGACACCTGCAAGCCAGACATGCAAGACAGTAATGGCACATGATGCACTTGAGGGCAGCAGTGTCTAGCATCCAACAGGTGCGCAATCAAGGGTGGGCCATGGTGGCCGGCATTACGCACGACACATGCGCAGCAGCGCTGCCAAGTTCCCCTAGGAACGCAGCACGGTAAGCGGTTGTTTGCGCTTCACTCTCTGCCTCAATTCTCACCTGTCCTAATGCTCTCGCCAGAGCTCCGTCAACGCCGTCCAGCACAAGGCTAATGACCAGCAGCACCAGCACCGTGTGTGGGTTAGCAACAGCAGCGTGGTGCAGGCACGCCGCGGCTGCCAGCAGTGCCAGCCGGACGTAACCCACAAGGTTGGGCACAAACAGCAGCACCTCATGTGGGGTGTGGCGGGGCAGGGGCGCCGTCTGAGTTGCCTTGGTGCACGTAAACTTGGGTATCAGTACTGGGGTGCTGCTGCCGGAAGGCCATGAGTGTTTGAATGCTGGGATTGGCGTCGTGGGCAAGGAGGGGGGTAGCGGCAAGTAGGGCTGGGAGAAGCAGTCCTGTTGGTCTTGCATGTGCTGCACATCGTGTGGGTCGTGGTCTTGGCTATCGGGTTGTATCGACTTGTTTTCCCGTTCAGGAAGGGCGTTTCTGCTTTTCAGCACCAGCGCGTTTCTGTTGCGCGGTTGCAAAGACGCGGCGAGACGGGGACACGCGACGGCGGTTACTCGGCCTGGCCGAGCACCCCAAGCGGGCCTCCTTGTATTAGGCATTTGAGTTAAAGCAACTCCCTGAAACGCGCTCCGGTATGGGCTAGATGGAGCTTGCGCCAGTGTGAGGGCAGTGTGAGGCGTGACGCAATTCTGCGCC
Organism: Chlamydomonas sp. KOR1; assembly: GCA_036984285.1. Lineage (NCBI taxonomy): Eukaryota > Viridiplantae > Chlorophyta > Chlorophyceae > Chlamydomonadales > Chlamydomonadaceae > Chlamydomonas > Chlamydomonas sp. KOR1. The sequence goes on along the minus strand of BQMZ01000059.1, from coordinate 88,937 downwards.
GAAGGAGCTTCAGGCAGCCCGAAACGTCGTAAGTGTGCAGTAGCCTCTATTCACCTAAGCAACAATGCCTCGCAAAGCCTCCGTGAGCGCTCGTGCGACCGAGAGCAGTAGCTTGCCTCGGGGCCTAATGTGTCCTTCGACAATGCTTCAGTAATTTGACAACAACATTATTATTTTTGTATAGGATTAGTTATAGCACCCGTAGCGTACTGTCTTGGCTTTTGGGGTCAACCGGCATGCCCTCGCTACCGAACCAACGACCGTCGGTTGAGAGCCTCGCTTAGTCGCTTTGAGCACTGCAGCACATGCGCCAGCCTTATTCTGTACAAAATTGAAAGCATATCATGCCAGCATCGGCGTCCGTGTTCCGGCGAGGAGGGCCAAAGAAGGAACTCTTTGAAGTACTCAATGAAGAGACAGATGACTCCAAGGAACTCGAAGGAAAGCTTAGGGAGCTTGATGAGCTCCTGCATATGGAGAAATCAGGGTAAGCACGGCGGCGCAGGAGCAGCAGTAAGTAGGCACGGCCGCATCGGCAAGCCGGTAAAACAACATATGCACAGAACGCACGCTGTATTCGCGTTGTGATACTACTTGCCGGCGCGTGTGGGTAAGGAGCCTCCCCTGTCCTCGGCGGGTGGGCCCGACTCGTCAGCCCCTTGCTGCACCGTGCCCTGTACCACCATGTACTCATTGCACTGCCACCTGCCGCAGACGAGAGTTCTCAGCAGCGGTGTGGCGTCCGAACCTCTACGCGGCCGAAGTTGTGAAACAGCGCAAGCAAAGTGCAAGGGACATGGGTAGGAGACTGGGAACACCAGGGAGCGTTGACGTTCATCCTTAGCGACTAGCGGCATGCAGGCAACGCCGGCACTCCCAGCAGTCCTGCAGAGAGCAACGCGAGAAAGCGGCTTCAAAGTTCCAAGGCTTACATGCGCTTACTACCGTATGTGTGCAGCATTCAGACACACCCAGGTCGTGGTCCTGCGGGACCAAGGTTGCAACTGTTCCTCCCATCCCCTGCCTCTCCCCCGACCCTCGTGGCTACCGCCCTGGCCTTGCCCCTCAGGCTTCATGCGCGGCGGCAAGCTGTTCCTGCACATCGAGGAGGCAGTGTGAGTGCTGCTGCCAGCATCTCAACCCGATCCCGCCCCTGCCCTCTTCGATACTCCAGACCCCGCCCCACACTGCGCCAGCATGTCTTGTGCAAGGGCACCTCCCACGAGCTAGCAGCACCGCTGCTTACCAGCGCCATCCTGCGTGTGTTGCACCCCGCAATGCAACCTGTGTGGCTTACACCCTGCTGACGCGCGTGCACCTCCCTGGGCCCTCCCGCACCTGTCCGCAGCTTCCTGGTGGACCGCGGGGACCTGCTGCTGTTCGCGCAGCTGGGACCTGAGGGGCGGCAGCAGCTGCTGTCGGTGCAGGAGGCATTCGACCTCATGGTGGGAGGGACACGCGGGCTACAATGAGGTGGCGAGGCCACGGTTCCGTCCGTACGCGCTGGTAGTAGGGGCACATGCAGCATGCTGGGGGGCGCTATGAAGTCCGCGCAAGCGCGTACACGATGGGTAGGCATCGCTGTCCGTGTAGCGCCAAGGCGGTAGGTCTAGGCGCTAGGACTCCTACTGAGCTCGGTGCCGCATCGTGCTGCGCTCCTGCGGGGGCCCTACGCTTTCAGACAACATGTGCCCAAAGGGCTGGAAGCTTCAGGGGTGAAGGGCTGACAGCCGCCAACCACTGCATATTCCTTATTCACTCGTTCCTCCGCAGCTGTCCCAGGGTGTGTCCATGGAGCGCTACCTGCTGCTGTCCAGCCTGTGCCGCAGCGGGTACCTGGTGGTGAGGCACCCCGCGCGGTGGGCGCTGGAGCGTGGGGAGCGGCCGGAGCAGGTGGGGTCGCCAGGGAAGGCGGGGGCGGATCATGAAGTGTACGGGAGGCTTGGGGCCAGGCCGCAAAGATGTTACATGAGATCTGGACGTGGTGCACTAAGGTCTGCAGGAGGTATGGAGGACAGACTTCTGACCCATGCTCGTGAAATGACGGGCTGAGACAGACGGCGGGCAAACGAGTACTATTAACGCATGGAGGATGTGGGGGAGGGGCAGGATGAAGGCGTACCATCGTGCTTGGCAGCTGATGGTAGCCAAGCACCATGCTAGGTGGTGAATCCGCCTGCGGACTCGATGCGATACTTTAACTGGCCGTGGGCAGCTGTCGATGCTCATGCTGCGATGGAAGCTGTCAAATGCCCCTCAAATGTACAAGCTCTGACATGTAACCCTTGCACACGCTTCCCCGATCCCCATGCGCATGTGGCGTACCTGCGGCTACATGTGCGCAGGTGTGGGGCTGCGGCGCGTGGGCTGGGAGCTACGGCCAACAGCCGGAGCTGCCTCGGGCCTCCACCGCCGCACCGCACGATATGCACCAGCAGCCAGACCTGGGCTGCGCGGGTGCGGACGGCATGGACATTGACAGTGGGTTACCTGGCGGACAGCATGGGCCTGCTAGCAGCGGCGGGCCAGCTGGCGAGGCGAGCGACAACGGCGTCGGCGGCGGCGCAGGGGCGTGGTCGTACACATCGCAGTGGCAGGTCCGGCGGCGGCAGAAGCCTGAGAAGGGTGGGGAGCAAGGCGGGGAGCAGCAGCAGCAGGGGAATGCGCAGGAGCAGGGCCAGGGGCAGGCGCAGGGGCAGGGGCAGGCGGGGGCGAAGGTGCATCGCCAGTGGTGGGTGTCCGCGGCGGAGGGCCACCCACACCTCAGCGGTGTGCCGCGGAACTTCTTCGAGGAGATGCCGCCGTGAGTACGCGTGCCGGTATTGTACTTTTAGTGGTGGAACTCAGGAGAGGGACACGACGCATGCATGCTCGGGCGGTCTCTCTATGTGAAGGTGGGAGTGCGCAGTACTTCATGATGTCCAATGCCAACCTGTGATACCAGCGACAGCATCGTCCTGTACGCTGCCTGCATGACTGCGCAACGTGGCCACTTGTCCGCTACCGCTTACTCCGCTGCCATTTTCCACCTCCCGGCCCCTACGCACAGTGCTGTTGTGGAGGAGCGTTTAGCAACCTCTTTGCGGGAGCGCTTTCCCCTTCTCCGCCCACTGGCCCCCCTACGCACCGCAATGGCCGCCGCGGGCACCGACTCAGCCGCCCCAGCCCCCCAAGCAGCCGCCCCAAACCACCACCACCCTGCTCCGCCAGCAGTCACTTCCTTGGCCCCTGCGAGTGACGGCAGCGGGCACCCCGCCACCAGCCACCCAACATCCTCCCACGCATCCGCTGTACCACCTGGCAGTACGGCAGCAACCGTCCCGCCGTATGACGTGTCGCTGCTAGGCCCGCCCCGCCAAGCCGCACACCTGGTGTTTGACGTGTACAAGCCCGGCACGTGTGTGTCGAGGTACAGGAAGCAGGCACCGCCGTGCCACACACACGTGGCAATGTGCTCGGACGCGCCACCCTCCCTGGCGGACCTGCTGGCGGGGGACGTGGCGGCAGCGGCGGCGGGTGCGGGGGAGGGCGGGCGGCCCTCGCCCGTCACGTGGGCTGCCGTACTGAACGGCGACATTGCGCTCTACACCATGGGGCGGGCGGACCTTCTGGAGCTTATGTAGGCGCATTGCACGTGGGCATGCGACCATGGCGTGGCGCAAGCGTCTGCATCACGTACCATCTGGCCAGGTTTGCCTGGGGATGGCACACATATTACCTAGACAGGGCGAGGGCACCGTACACTCGTGTCACAAAAGTGCGGCGTGAGGGCATCAAATTGCGGTGGAGAGGAATGAAGTGAGCTGTAACGTTGACGACTGTGGACCATGTGCTACGTGTGCTGTGTCTTCAGAACCAAGGTGCCCATGTGACCTGCCTCTCTTGTGCTGAGCCCCGGTGCGTGTTGCACATCATGCTGGGTTGCGGCGTCGGGAGAGCCAGGGCGAACCCGCCAGCCAACACGTTTCATTGGCCGGGCGCGTGGAGGCAGTGGCGTCCGGCAGCGGCGGTGGGGCTGCTGCTTGGGGTGGAGTCGTGGATGGCTGCCATATGTACAGTGCTGCATATTTGCTGGGCGAATCACGAAGCCGTGCCGTTGTGGGAGCGGAACTTGGTCTTGGTGGAGGTGTGCTGCATGGCACCAAGGAAACCCTGTCCACATAGGACGAGGCAACCGCGAGGATGTAGTGTATGCTGCACACAAAACACTGCCACTGGCCCCGTTCCATCAGCATCCTGGGCACTGCCCCTTGTGACATCGACAGAAGGCTGCTTGCTGAGGACTCGTCAGCCCCTCATCCGCCTTCGGCAGTACCAGGCAGTACAAATTGTACGAATTGATAATAGTTCTGGAGATCTGTGGCGTCATCGAGGATGTGTGTTGGGCGGACAGGCCACCTTCGCCCGCCGTCCCTGCCTGTGCCCGGTCCCTCGTCTTCGGCACGTGCCGCAGGTCCGCACCCAGTCGTTTGTGTCCTGGCACGCGGGCACGTTCGGTTTGCTTATGGCCTATGCTGTTTACGGACAGCCACGCGAAGTATCGCGTCATACTTTGCTGAGCGTTGCCATGAACCAAGTTGCGTGGCGGAGGAGGGCGGAGAGGCAACAGGAGAGAGCGTGGTCTCACAGCGACTTACGATACAGTGCAGGTGGTGAATGCAGCTGTACATTGCCATGAAGTGATTTGTTCATTGTTAGAATACACATCAACGAACAGGGGCTCCCCTGTTGCAGACACAATTTGGATGCATGGAAGTGCATAACTTCTGTATGGTCTCCTGTGCTAAGGTGCGAGTACCCTTTACGTTTCCCACTTTGCCTTCATTCTTGTTGACCACTAAGCGCCCACAAATGGGGGTGTAGGTGTTCAACCTGCTGGCCCGCCGAGTCTGTCTCTGCCCCTGCACGTTCTGCTGCCGCTAGCTATTATCGTCGGTTTCACCTAGGTGCTCCATATTCTAGGACAAGCAGCGGCTTCGCCACCAGCACAGACAGCGACCTACCGTCTGTCTGAAGTATAATATGAGCGCTGCTGCTCACCTGGCGAGACCGATGACAAATTGCGTGGAGGATGGGAATGAGCCTAGAGCAACACCTCCGGTCCAGACGTCGACGCGCCCAGGAATAGCGGCAGTCTGCAAGTCGCTTTTTGCGGGCGGTGTTGCGGGTGGCTTGTAAGTGGCCGCATGCTTTTGTGATGATAACTATTGCGTCTCGCCGGCTCGTCCTGGGCTAGTTAGGAAGGCATACTGCCGACTTGACGATGACGTTGGGTCGCTGACGAGGTCTGCTCCTTTCTGTGTTGGCGTGCAGGTCTCGTACAGCCGTCGCTCCGCTAGAGCGGCTTAAAATTCTAATGCAAGTGCAGGGCAACGAGCGGATTTACCGGGGCGTATGGCAGGTAACTGATCCCGCGCTGACCCAGGGAGCGTGTGGATATGCCTTCCATAACTCACGCTGAAGCTAAACGATATATGGCATTAATATGCCGGGGCCCATGTGGCTGTGGTCGCTGGCAGGGCTTGGTACATATGGCACGGACCGAGGGCGTGCGCGGCATGATGAAGGGGAACTGGACCAACTGTGTGCGGATCATCCCTAACTCAGCAGTCAAGTTCCTGACATACGAGCAGCTGAGCAGGTGAGCCACGCGAGCTCGGCGCCCCCGTCAGGCACGGCCTCCAGCTCAGCACGGGCCGGGTGGACCTGTACCTGAGCCACCGCACCCGCCACCCCCCATGTTTTACGCGTACCCGCCAAGCCCCATGCCGCCCCCACCATCCCCCCACATGTGTCTTGCAAGCACAGCGCACATGCCCTTCAAACTCACTGTCCGCCCATCGTCCTCTTGCCCCTCCTGCCTGCGCCTTGCACAACGCCAGGGAGATATCGGACTACTACCGGGCCACCACGGGCAGCGGCGAGCTGACCCCCTCGCTGCGGCTGCTGGCTGGCGCGTGCGCCGGCATCATCGCCATGAGCGCCACCTACCCGCTGGACATGGTCCGCGGCCGCCTCACGGTGCAGGAGGGCAAGAACCAGCAGTACAGGGGGATAGTGCACGCGGCAAGGTCAATCATCGCGCAGGTGGGGCTGCGTTCGGTGGCCAGGAGGGGTGCCTGATGGGGGCAGGGGCAGGGGCAGGGAAGGGGTGCCAGACGGGAAGCCGTTTGGCCACGCCGCTGAGGGACTCCTTTGGTGGCATGGTGCACTCGTGTGTTAGCAGTGCTTGCTGGGCGCCGTGCGGTGCATGCCCTAGAAGGGGGCTGCACGTTGGCTGCTGCCAACCGGGAATGCCTTGCAAGCCGTAGGCAACTCTAGCCAATCCTAGCCACGTCTAGCCAACGCATCGTGGAGCCATGGATGACGCCGCGACAGAGCGGCACGCGGGCGCGCAGCCACAGGAAAGGCCATGCAAGGGGTATTCCCCTTAGTGTATGCTGCTGCCGATCATACTGCGGTCGCTGCTGCAGGAGGGCCCGCTGGCGCTGTACAAGGGCTGGTTGCCCAGCGTGATCGGCGTGGTGCCGTACGTGGGGCTCAACTTCGCGGTGTACGAGTCGCTCAAGGCGGCGCTGCTGAAGCAGTACGGTGGGTGCGGGTCGGGGCAGAGAATCCCACCGTCCGTTGCCGTGTGCCGAAGCAGTCGCTGGGTCTAGCTGCGCGGCTCCCTGCCTTCTGCTGCGCCCGAACCCGTATGGTACAGTGTCCGTTGTGCCGTTGTCTGTCTTGGTTATTCAGGGTGTATCCATTACCTTGCCCGCACACGCAGGCCTCCGCGACGAGCGCGACTTGAGCATCGTGGCGCGACTAGCGTGCGGGGCGGCGGCGGGGTCCATGGGGCAAACGGTGGCGTACCCCTTCGACGTGGCGCGAAGGAGGCTGCAGGTGGGGCCGGCGGACATCAGCACGCACTTAGAAAGCGGACGGGGCCCTCACGTGCTGCAGCTCAGGGCTGCACAGCTGCACTGTTGCATGGCGGCTGCTTCATTGATTGAGTGGTGCTGGCGAACAGTTAACACATGGTTGAGCGGCTAAAGCAGCGCTGGCCGTGGTGTCTCGGGGAGCCTGAGCGACAAGGGGCCGCAGAACATGTAGGAGTGAACAACGGCAGAGCGGGGCTGCGTACCGCAAAGGGCTTCACGTACTGGTATGCTCCACTTGAACGCCCATCCGCCGCTGCCGCTGGTGCAGGTGTCCGGGTGGCAGGGGGTCAAGGAGCTGCACAGCCACGGCGGCAGCGTGGTGGCGTACACGGGCATGGTGGACTGCTTCGCGCGCACCGTGCGGGAGGAGGGCGTGCAGGCGCTGTTCAAGGTGGGACCGCTTAGGGCCGCGTTGGGCTTTGGATGGTTGAGGGGGGCGTAGGCGGGTGCTGCTCGAGCGATGGGTGCGGGATGCTAGGTGCTTCGCAGGTGCGATGGTTGCATATATGTGCTGGTGACAGCGTTTCCATCACGCGAAGCAATGAGGCTGAGAGGGTAAGTTGCGTACTGGGATGGCGGGTAGGCTCCGGTAGATGCCCTGGCCGGAGCACGGGTAATGCTTTGCACGAAATTGGGCAGGACGCACACAGAATGGAGGGTCGGCAGCACACGTGTCAAGTGTCTCGGCAGCAGCTGCCACCATGCTGTCGCTGCGCAGCACACGCTGTGCTCAAACCATGTTTGTGATGGCACCATCATGCTGCCTCGTGGTCATCGACCGCTCCCCGTGATCCCTCCCTCCCTCCCGCCTCAGGGCCTGTGGCCCAACTACCTCAAGGTGGTGCCCTCCATCGCCATCGCCTTCGTGACGTACGAGCAGGTCAAGGAGTGGCTGGGCGTGGAGTTCCGCATCTCGGAGTGAGGAAGCAAAGGCGGCGGATACAGGGTCAGGCGGACAACGGTGGTAGCAGCAGCAGCAGGAGCCCCTCTTACACTTTGGAGGGGTTGCGGAAGCCTGCGGACGGGGGCCGAGGCGGCGCATGGGTGCGCAAGAGGCGGACCAGGGCGCGAAGCGCCGCTCGGACCAACCGCTTTCCTGGTGGGAGCTGGGGCTGCTGTGCTCGCTACCAGGGAGGCAGCTGCAGCGCCGCGACGTTGCGCTGGAGGTGTGGGTAAAGCGTTGGGGGCGTGCAGCCACGGACCCAGGTGGCCAGTGTGCGCCCTAATTAGCGCACTTCCGCAAGCGGTAGCAGGGGGCGGTGAGGCCAAGCAACCTGGGTTGAGGCTGGTTCGCAGCATGACTGTACAGTTGAGAAGCGCGAAGGCGCCTGAGGGTGATGGGTGCGGAGGACAGCAGGGCCGTCAGTGTGGGCGGCTTCTGCGAGAAGAGAACCGCCGTGGTATGGTTGTAAACCGTGATTAGATGGGCAGAGTTTCCCACGTCCAGCCGGTGCATGTCCGCGTGTAGGTGTGCATGTGAATGTCCCAGATTTTGACCTTTTGTGTCGTCCGTAGGAGAGAGCGCTTAGCACGTATGCACGTGATGTGGGGCGGAGCATGGCGCGCCCAGGGAGTTCGGTGCTCCTTCTGAGGCTTGCAGCTGCAGTAGTGAGGGGGGAGCGTGGCTTTGGTCAAAGAGTGCCGCGACATTGGGAGCTTCGCCGTCTTGTAGCGGCGAACGTCGAGCGCTTTTTGGAATCCGGACCAAGCCGCATGTGCTCCCAGCATGCGAGCTTTGATGTGCGGTAGCAGCTGTACCAGGGGACAAGTGCGGTCCCGGTATGGCAAAGCAGCCTTGTTCGGCAGGCGTGTGCCTTGGCCCTGTGGTGCATTTTGGCAGGAGCAGCTGCTTGTTGGCAGATGTACAATCGTACACTTCGCCCCTGTTGTACTGGAAGAATAGAGGCTGTTGCCGACTGTTTATACGGCACGTGGACTGTGCTGGGGTGCGCACGGTGGGAGCAGGTCGCGTTTTATTGTGTTGGCGCCTGCAATGGCGTAGGGGAGGCTGGAGGATGTAGTGCTGCGGGTTGTGACGACGTTGCGTGGGCTGCCCCAGGCTAAGCTGGATGTGCAGGAGAACGCGAGGGCCCGTAGCCGGGACGACTCGGCAAGCCAGGCGGTTCGCTTTGTTGCCAAGCAAGGGTGTACAACACGTGTGTATACTGTCTGTTAAATGTTGAACGGTACAGCGTTACAGCCAGCGGCTTGGCTGGCTAAGAAGTCGAGGCCTTCGTGTGCATACCAGTCAAGCCACGTGTCACAGATACCCTGTGGTGGCCCATGAGCCCAGGACAACGAAAGTCGCTTGCGGCTGTTTTGGATGATGGTGTGAGCGGCAGCGCACGCACACTGTGATCCGGGTTGTAATTATACCCCTAGCATGGGGCAGCTGGTATGCCAACGAGGCACATGCAGGGGGGCTCCCCAGTGTCCCGGTCTTATTTGGCGGAAAATTCTGAGCGCTCATAATTTTCGGCCTTTTGAGTTAAAATTCTGATAGTACTGCTCATAATTTTGGCCTGAAAAATTATGATTCCATTTTTTTCCTGGGGGGCAAGCCCCCCAGACCCCCCAATGACTGCGGAACATTCAAATAGCAGGAGCACTGCATTCTATCTTCGCACGGAGGCAGCGTTGCGTTCGATGCCGTATCCGGTACCAGGCAACAGCAAAAACGGTACCATCAGTCGTCCTGCACCACCCCTTGCCATCCACTACCGGGTACGGTGCGACCCTCAGCGGGCATGGCGATCGTTTTGTGGCGATATGGGCGCGAGAAGCTATTTTCTTGTCCGACAACTAGATATAATACAATGTGCATTCGGGCGGGCACCGGGGAGTACCTCTTGTCCTACGTGATCGGCGTGCCGAGGTGCTTTTAGGCAGGCCCAGGGCAGGCCCCCATGCGGAACAACACGTGCTCTCAGGTCTCAGCCCAGGGCATGGGCCTGTATACCAGCGTGCGGGCTAAAGGCCGAAGCATTCCCTTGCTGATTGAACTCTAATTGTTCTGTTGTAAGGAACTGCCGGGTGCCGGCCTGGGTTGCTGGCCCGGGCAGTTCTTGGGTAGTTGCAAAGCCCACCAGCGAAATGCAGGTGCGGTACAGTTAGGGTCTACTTGGGGCAATGGGAGGGGCTGACCTGCTAATAATTTTCGCCTTCATTCCCCGAATTCTGATGGTACTGCTCAGAATTTCCACGGCAATGATTAAGGGAAATTCTAAATCCTTCAGAATTCCTGGCCAAAAAATTCTAAACCGCGGCCGAAACGGCCGCAAAAATTATAATAATTCTGAAGACCGGAACACTGGGGCTCCCCTGGGCACCAGCCAGGCCGCCCGTCCTCCATGCAACATGTGCCTCGCTCTGGCCCTTCCACCTCTCCCTCGCATACAGCACCACAGACCCCAGCCTCTCACACCGCTGCCCACGCACCCCGCCCAACACACACCGCCCCCGCACACCAGCAGCCAGCCTACACGGAGCTTCGGTCCCCCCCCCCGCCCGAAACGGGCGTCATGTGCAGGGGGGCTCCCCTGGGCACATCCACCAGACCCCTGCAGGCCCTCTGCATGCCTGAGACCCTGCCGCACGCTGCAGCAGCCCCCTTCACTCCTCGGTAGTGCAGTGTGAGCGCCACCAAGGTAATGGACATAGCGGCTGCCTGTCCTGCTGCTATATCAAGTGTTGCGATCCTGGCTCCGAAGCAATGGCACAAAGACGTGGGTAACAGCCGCGCTCCTGCTGCTTCTCATAAATAAGTTCATGCTGTGCTCTAGTCGACAGTTGTTGCCTTGCATATAGCGGCAATTATGAGCGCTCGTCGCCTTGGCGGGAAAGGACCTCCTGATCAATAATGACACGGATGACGGCTACTTATTGTTTTTAGTGTATTTCAGGACCCGTGGAAAACTTGACAAGGCGTCGTTAACCTGGTTGCTCATGGCAGCGGGGCGGGTATACCTTCCGGGCCCTGCAGGCCGGCTTCAGGCGTTGCGGGACGCCGGCAAGCAGGTATATGAAAATAACTCGGATACTCAGTAGTTGCGAGGCTCATCTGGGCGCTCCCAAGGGCTCCTGTTGACGCCGCGTCCCTGCACCTGACGCTACACCCTTCCCATCTGGAATGCGACCCAGATCACTGTTGCCAGCCTGGGCCTGGAGGATGGCTCCGCAGGCGCCGGGGGCCGATCGGCAGCGTCCGGGTCAGACGCTGCGCTGTTGGGCCTGGGCTTCGGGCTGCTGGGTCCTGATGGCTCGGACCCGGACTTCGCCTCACCCGCTTGGCGAGAGGCGCTGTCTACCTTTGACGTCGAAAGCTTTGACGGTGGGTGCAATTGGTGCATCCAGCTGCTTTTGCGCGGAGGCTATGGCATGCTGTATGCCGCCCATGCATTGCTGGCGGTACTCTGAACTTGTTGCACCTTGCACGATGCCTGCCATGCGGCTGGCAGACAAAGGTGCTGTGGCGTAGGTGGTGCAGCTGCATGTGCCAGGCCTGCACTCCGCTATGCCCATGCTGCACAGACATCGCCAGCTGGTGTGAACGCTGTCGTGCGGCTAGCGCACACGGCTGTTATGACACTGCGCCTGTGCCGCAGGATACACAGGGCCGACATGCATTCATGTCGTAGTCTACGATGTGTTAGTTGCACAGGCACGGGTGCATGCAACCTTCCGTGCATCGCCAGCACCTTGGAGCGCACACATCTTGCCGCTGCTGTCCTCCCTGTCCTCTTGCACAGACCTGCGGCTGCTGCTGCCGCACACGTTGCGCAGCGCCGCCAGTCGGCCCTTCCAGCGGGTGCCCAAGGTACGGCGTTGCGGGTGGCCAGTGGTGCATGCCCCGAGTCACAACCTGCTGCACAGCGACTTGAAGCCGCTGAGGTTGATTAGTCTTCGCAGTGGCAAGGTCACCAGCTGCGCCCTTGCTTGACGCTGACACGTGAAAATCTGTGTACGCCCCCCAGCTTGTAGCGCACGGCTAGTTGTACATGAGTTGTGCATACTGGCCACCAGTTCACAATGATTCTTCCATATGAGCCAGCAGGCCGCTCAAGGGTGCTTGCAGTTGCCGTGTCGCTGAGCTTGGCCCTTCTCGAGGCTACCATCAAAAGTCCGTCTGCGCTGCCTCGGGGCACCCACCCACCCCACAGCTGCTGGCGCTGGTGACGTCCCTCACACCCTCGCCCAGCGGTGACTGCTACGCACAGCTCAAGGTGCGCGTCTACGCGTTGTTGCCACACCCGTCCTGTTCCCGTTGCCGCGGCGGCAGTCTACACGTGGTCAAGACTCGAGCGCCCATGAAACGCTTGCAGCGAGCACCCATGCACTACCTGAATGCATTGGAACGCCACACGTGTGGGCCCACGCCCCTCACGCCCTAACCGACATCCTTTCGCCTCCCCTACTGCAGCTGGAGCTTGCTTTACACCTTTGCATGCGGAGAGCCGAAACGCCTGCGGCCTGCGGCTTCGGCATGAGCTAGGTGTGGCTTGGCTGCATAACAGTTACCCGGCATGCGAAACCGGTGCGGTGCTGCCCGCAGGACCCCACGGGCCAGATGGGCGCTGCGCTGCACGTGGAGGCGGTGGAGGCGGCCACGGCGTGTGGCCTGGCGGCAGGGGCTGTGCTGCTGCTGCAGCAGGTGTGCGGCGTGTTTTATACCTTTCCACAGTTCGTGGCAAGTGAATAGAGGACAAGGAGGCACCTGCGGACGGTTGGTGGCGAGGGCAACAGCTGAACCGTTGTCGCATGCTTGGTCGACACTGCTGCTGTGTGTGCCTGCGTGCAGGTGGTGGTAATCTGCCCCAGCCCAGGGCTGCACTACCTGTGCGTCACAGCTGACAACATCATGCAGGTGCGTTGTTTGCTGAACTTCACCCTAACTCGTGATCCCTGTTCCCCGGTGTCCTGACGGTGCGTTGATCCTGACCGGCCCGAGTGTCCCCCCTCCGCTTACCAGTGGCAATGCGCAGAGCCACGTGCACTTGCCTCTCGCTTGCGCTGCAACCTGGGGTACCATTTGAGATACAAGAGAGCGGCATCAAGTATGGAATGTTTACAAGATAACGACATTAAGGGGTCCCACGCCTCTGCCGCAGGTGTTCCCGCCAGCACAACGACCGCCGCGTCCGCTTACCGCCCCAACCCCCGCCTTCCAACAGCGCCGGGAGGCGTCCTCCGGCCATGTAGCACCCACACAACCCACGCAGCCACAGCAGCCGCAGCCCCATCGCCCTTTAGGCCGTGCGGCCAACGGCCCGGTCGCGACCCGCGAGCTGTGCCCGCCCCCGTCCGGCCCACCCGCCGGCAGGCCCGCGTCCCAGCAGCCCACACAGCCCACACAGCCACAGGTCCCGCAGCTGCGCCACCCAGCCGGCCAGCCGCCCGTGCCCCACGCGACCCATCGGTCGGCGCGTGGCAGCGGCCCACAGCACTGTGACCACGACGATGGGCCCATTTCCTTGGAGTATGATGACGAGGACATCGCTGACAGGGAGGCGCTGTTCCGCAATGCCCGGCCCAGCCAGGCGCCCGCGGCGCTAGGGGCACCCAGCAGCGTGGCACAGCCGCGTTTGCAGTTTGCTGGCGGAGGGCAGCAGCAGCAGCAGCTGGGGAGGCAGCAAGGCGATGCACAGCCTGCAGCTGCTCTAGGCCAGCTTAGGCACCAGGCCCCAGGAGGTCCCGGCGGAGGCCCCAGTGGAGGGCCAGGTGCAGGCACAGGTGCAGTGTGTGCAGCGCACACGGCGCAGCTTCCGCGCCCCGGGATCTCGGCGGCCGGTGTGGGCGGGCGGCAGGGCAGGCAGCTGGTGGGGGACCTCCTGGGTGGCGACGGGGACGGAGATGACGACCTGATGGACCTGGACGAAGTCCTGGGGCTGGTGGGCAGGCCAGCGCAGCCCAGCGCTGCTGCCGCGCCGCCGCCCGGCCCTGTCCTGGGCCGCGGGCCGGGAGGGCCTGCAGCTGAGCAGGCTGCGCGGCAGCAGCCGGGTACGGGCCCTGCACAGGGAGCCCCGCTGGGCCCCAGGGCTGCGGCTCTGGCTGCCGCTGCTGCAGTTCCTGCGGGTGTGGGTGCGGGTGCGGGTGCGCGCCCTGGGTCTTGTATGGCAAGGGGCAGGGAGGCAGCGGAGCCTCCGTCGGGGTTGGGGCTGCGTGGGGGCGTGCTGTGGCCGGGCGGGGGGCTGGGCGGCCCGCGGCCCACGGCCAGCAGCGGCAGCTGCGGGCCGCCCGCCGCACCCCCGAGCGGCAGGAAGCGGGTGTTCGGGCTGGACGACCTGGATGAGGACTTGGAGCTGGACCTGCATGACCACCACCACCCTGCGACACAGCCAAACAACCACCAAGCGCCCATGCAGCAGCAGCAGAAGCAACAGGGCGCTAACGCCGGCGCGCAGCAAGGCCAGCCGACACACTTTCCACGTCCACAGCAGCGACGGCAGAATGCAGCCGGGGGTGCAGGCTTGTGCGGCTCGGATGCATCAGTGGGCATGGACCTAGACTGGTGTGAGCGTCCGGCAGCACGCAACGTCGAAGCCGCGCGAGCCTTGACGCATGACCCGCATGAACAAGTGCACCAGCAACCCCACCAGCAACGTCGACCAGAGCAAACGCAGCACCGCGTGGGACACGGGGCGGTCCAGCAGCGCACTGAGACCGAGGAGGTATCCGCGGCTGCACTGCACGGAGGCGGGGGCGAGGCCGGGGGCGGGAGGGTGACTCCGCCGGCCCCTGCCTGCCCCATGGGTCCGGCAGGCCGTGGAGGCAGCGGCGAGAAAGGTCCCAGCAGCAGGAGCCCTGCAGCTGCAGAGGACCGCTCGCCCGCGCCTGGCAGCGGCGGGAGCTTGTTTGCGCGGCTGCGGACCACGCCTCCGCACGTTGGGGGCGGTGGTGGGGATGCAGCAGGCAGGGCCGTCCAACAGGGCCCTCACGTTGGTGCAGCACCCACAGCTGCTGCTGCCCTTGCTGCCGCCCCAGGAGGCCCTCCCGCTGGTGGCTTGTTGCCAACAGCAGCAGCAGCAGCGCCGACACAGAGTGATGATGAGGACATGCTGGAGGACGACGAGGACGACGGCCACGCCGGACAAGCGCAAGGGCAGGGGCAGGGGCATGGCGGCTTGGGGGGTGCGGGCAGGCAAGGGCGGGGCGCCGGTGCCCCGGTGTTCAGCCTGCTGGGGAAGCGGCCGGCGGTTGGCGGGGACGCTAAGCGACCAGGGCCGGTGGGAGGAGCTGCGAACGGCGGGAGTACCAATGGTGGCGGCGGGAGCGGGAGGAGGGAGCGGGGGCTCATGGCGCCGCCGCCGCCACCAGGGTCGCAGCAGCAGGGGCAGGGGCAGGGCGTGCAGCGGAGGGGAGGCGTGTACATGCCGCCCCTGAGCCAGGTGAGCAGCAGGGGCCAAGCGGCACCCCGCTATGCGTCACATGTGCAGCAGCAACAGCAGCAGCCCAACGACCATGGCGCTGTGCAGCAGCCGGCCGGCAGTGTGTTGCACGCGGCGGCAGGGGAGTACGACGTGCAGCCGAGCCAGAGCCAGGGTCCAGGGAGGGAGGTGGAGTCAGGGTTCCGGCCGCCAGGGCACGTGTCACACGGCGCAGGAGCTGCAGGTGGCGGGCGCAGGGCAGGTGGCGGCGGCGGAGGGGAAAGGCTAAGGGCGCATGCAGGTGACGGTGAGCTGCGGGATGATGCACTGATGCCGCCACCATGGGGAGGCGGGGAGGCGGCGGGCCAAGGGCCGCCGCGGCCCATCACGAATGCGACCGACCTGTTCTACTTCTCGCAGCCGCACTAGGCATGGAGCGGGTGAAGGATGTGATGGGTAGAGAAAAGTCATCACTGGGACATGCAGCGGGCGCAGGGGTGCTTACCGGTACGTGCGGCGACGGGCTTATTGGCATGTCAAGGGTGTTGGTAGTGCGTTGCAGGACTTGAGCGCATTACGTATGAAAGGAGTCGCAGCAGCGTGCAGTCGGAAGGCGCGCAGTGGCGGCTGCGGTTACGACAGTGCATTGAGAGTAACCCTAGCCCTGGCTGGTGTAGGCCGTTGCGTTGCAACTGTTTATGCTGTAGGTTGATGTGAACTGCCGTACGCAGGATAGATCGCTGTCTGAAATTGGCTGACACTGTCCTGGGGTAGCTGGCAAGCTGTGATAGGTGCACCAGTTAATGCCCATCGTACATGATACGTGCTGGTACGATGTGAAGAAGTTGCCTAGCTGCGGACATCCAAAGGCAACCCCAAACAGCGGTAGTATGGGCAAGATCTCCACAGTAAAGCTCCTCGCTTGCGTTACAACGGGATAGTTGTATGGCGGAGCGACAATGTTTGCAATTGTCCTTTGCATGCCACCACCAGTCCACCTGGCCACCACGTGCCGTTGCTAATGATACAGCATGAAATGCACGTACCAGTACCCATCAACGTTGCGCCCCAGTCTTCACACAGCACTTATGCAGACTTGCAGTACACGCCATGTAGATCATGAAGGTGGCGAGGTTACTCCTGCACACCGCTGCCGCCTGCCGTCCTGTTGCGACTGCCACCCACATGTACACAAAACCAAACTTTGGGGCAAAAGATGCACGCTAGTAAGGTTCAACTGCTTACGCATACATAATATGAATGTTTAGCTTCATTATCATTAACAACATGAATGCGCACACTGGACCACAGCACGACAGTGTCCATTGCTCTGTTCCTGTGATAAGGGCCTACAACGCACGCTGTGGGAGCCTACCCAGCATCCGTCTGCCGTACTCTAGATCCTCATTTGCGTGTCCGCTATACCCTAGCTAGGCCTCACTCTACGCGCCCTTGACGGCGATACGCTTGGGCTCAGGCTTGGCGGGGGGCTCCCTCTTGGGCACGGTCACCGTCAGCACGCCCTTGTCCATGCTGGCGCTGATGGCCTCCGCGTTGGCAGTCTCAGGCAGCGTGAAGGAGCGCGCGAAGGAGTAGGAGGAGCGCTCGCTGCGCCACACCTTGCCGCTGGCGTCCTTGTCCTCGCGCGCCAGCTTGCGGCTGCCGCTGATGGTAAGGATGCCCTCGTGCAGCTCCACCTTGACGTCCTCAGGGGTCATGCCGGGGGCATCAGCGTGCAGCTCAAAGGCGGTGGGCGTCTCCACGATGTCCATGGGCAGCTGAAAGCTCCCGGCTTGTGCAGTGCGAGCGCGTGGCCCAACCGCTCCCGACATGAGCATCGGCGAAAGAGCCTGGGACGCAAGACGGTCGACCATCTTCTCCATCTCAGAAAAGGCAGGGTCATTGAAAAAGGTCAGAGCCATTGCCTTTAAGAATACGCGGAATGTACCTAAAGGAGCAGCGCTGGCCTGTGAGTGTGCAAGCTACAGAAGAGAGTTAAGGATAAATTCGCGTGAGTCGCACGAGTAGGTCTCTATGCTGGAATGGTTGGTGCAATCGTGCCTTATATGCTGTTCCGCGGCTTGCACGTTGCAGTCCTGCCGTTCCGAGGCCTCTCGAACGCTCCCGCAAATCCACCGGTTCTGGAGCCGACCAGAACCGTCGCGACCCTCGGTTTTGCCCTCATTCGTGCTCCACATATCGTGAGGAGTAGCCCACAAATATTACAGCGGCAACTCCAAATGATTTATCCATTGACGAGCATGCGTAAGAGTTTCCCACAACGAGCAAGACATGCCCACACTTGACAAGGTACCGTATTATAATAGCTCTACACCCCCGCTTACAACAGCATACAACGTGCTCCATCCTTGTCTCACTGCTCCATGGCAACAAGCAATAAGCATCGCTCCCTATGGTCTGTAGCTGAGACGAGACCTGGCCTGCTGTGGCCTGCGCGTTCGCCTCATCCCATGGCCATGGGAGGAGCTTGCACCATGGCCGCCTTTCAGGCATGTGGTTGCGTTGATGAAGACTATGCAAGAGGTGCTGTTTAATTACGTGGCACGCACTCTGCTGCAGATGCAGTGATGCATGGAGCTGCCGTACGGGGCTCACTGACCCTGCGCACCCTTACGCACCCTGCAAGCACGTGGACCCGTCACACCGGTTTGTGCCCTCACTCGAAAACAATCTCACAGCAGAAACGGCAGAGCGGCAGGAAACATGCATCGCCTTCCCAGCCGCAACATGAGCCATGTTGCATGTGTTGTTGCTGCACCCTACTACAAAGGGTTAGCCGCCTTAGCCCCGCCCTCGCTCGCTCGACCCTACGCCTTTTCCCACGGACCAGGCAGCCTGTACAGTGTGTGTTGATTGAGTCAGGAGTTGCAGGAATGCGCTGGCACCCGAACACACCGTCTCCCTATGCACGTTGACCTCTCCGGTCAGCTCCGGTCTCCTGCTCTCCTCCCCCCTTTCTCGTGCATGCCCAATTAGTCAGGGTTGCTTGTTACGTTGTGCAGCGGCTTTGAGGCTCAGGCTAAGGAAAACAATGCATCATTGCAAACGTCGTCGGAACCAAACAGAAGCCTGCGAAGGTGAGGACGCAGTGCCGACACCAGGGTGACCCATGGGTCCTCATGATGGGGGGATGTAAGCGGCTAAATGCCCAACCCTGCCTTGCATGGTTTCCCGCTGACACGGCCCTCATCCACCTTGTACTTCTGATGCTGCGACAGCACCCTGCTGCCCCTTACGCCTGGCGCGCATGTGGACGGATCTGCCTTGGTAGAAATGCAATGCCCATCCGACGCCCTCCTCACAGCTTCTATCTACTCACGACAACGAAATACGCTAACGCCCTTGACACCAAGCCCCACAGTCAGCATGGCCGCACCCAGGCGGCCCCAGCCCTGCCCCTGCCCCTCACGCATCTGGCCATTCCCTCCTCCGCACACCAGTCTATGGTGCAGCAGTTGACGAGGGAGGGGAAGCGCCTCAGCCCCTCCCTGAACGCGTCCCCGGCGGGACTGAAGCACAGCACCACGTGCAGGCAGGCGCGGCAGCGGGCCAAGAAGTGCGCACACAGCGCGGAGGGGGAGTCGGACGCGACGCGCGGAGGCGCGCAGTGCCTCGCAGATGGTGGAGCTCCCGTCGTGCGGGAACAGGTTGGGGGCCTGGGTTGTACATTGGGAGGGCCAAGGACAAACGGGTGGGCCCCGCGCAAGTGCTCAAAAAACAAGAAGAGAGGGAATGCGCAGGCCAGTTGGAGCAGTAGCCATTTTGCCTGACCATGCTGCAAGGGTGACCTCTCCAAGGGAGCTCCCCTAGACCTCTCCACGTTTCTTTCCGCGTCCCACGGTGGACGACCCTTCCCCTCCCCGGCTAGGTTCTCAACCCGCCGCACCTCCCCACTGTTGAGCAGGCTGTCAACGTCCTCCACGAAGGCCTCCTGCGCGCTGCTGTCCCCGAACAGGAACGCGGTGGGGCGGCCCTCGGCAACGGCGCGACGGCACAGCCGCCGCAGATCGTTGCGCCACTCGCTGCGGCCTTAGGAGCGGGAAACCTCCACCTGGGGGCGGGGCAGCGGGGCAGGGTGAACAGTGCGGAGGGTGGTGACAAAACGTTGGGGCGGGTCACCGATACGGCGTTCCGTCTCCTGCTCCGGGGGTCTGCAGCAAAGCCGGATTTGGCAGGTTGTATCCATGTACGCGCTGAAGGTAAGGAAAGGGGACGAGAAGTTGGAGCGACCCACTCACAGCTTGCCCCTGCTTTCTTGCCCCCGCGGTCGCACCATATCAGCCCAACTCTCCCTCTTGCCAACTGTCCCTATTCTCTGGTCCTCCGCACCTGGAAATCCTCCATGCCGCACACGAAGGCCGTCAGCTGCGCCCCGCTGCCGCCCACGCCCACGCACAGCACGTGGCGGCCCTCCTAGCACGCTGGCACCTTGACCCAAACCGCCAGAAATTTAGCAAGACTCTAAACCTGACCGCCTTTGTGTGCATATATGCAGGTATGTTTATGTGCTGGGTGGCATCTGACGCCTCGGTGACTCCTCCAAAGGCGCACCAAAGCCAAGTGATGCCAAGCGCCCTGCAACCTGGGACCAGAGGTCCGGGGCCTTACCATCTCATACACCATGAGCCAAATAGTTTCCAGGCCTGCCGCTTGGCACCTACGGACACTCAACATTGACCTCGCTGTACTGCGGTAAAACGATGCAACGACCTACTTTCACATACTGTCACCATGTTCATCACACACTGTTACCAGTCAGCTACAATGCAATTGCAATTAGTGCTGTCAACCTAGATGCGTGGTTCGCCCCGGTTTCACTGACATCGCGACCGCTTTGTTTGAGCAAAAGGCATGACATGGCTTCCCGCATCGCATATGTGGCATCAATGCCATCATCCTATAGCAACTATCCGCGCGCGGATGCCTACCCACAGCCGCTGCGTTCCAGGCTGCGTTCCGCAACGGTGAAGTCGTTGCATGGCTGCTGAACCACAGCAACAGCGATTAAAGAAAACAACAGTTTCTTATACTTCTGCAGCAGTGCAACCAACGGTCACGGATCTGCGCTGCGCGGTCTGACCTGCCACCTGGTGTGTGCGTCTGCAGGCCGGCGGTTGGCAGGTAAAGTGCAGGCCAACGTCCGCATATGCTGCTCATCAGGACCATTCTGCTGGTGCCGGCGGTTTGCCGCCATTGCCGCCCCACCGTTCAAGCGGCGGAACGTCAGACCCTTCCGACGAAGTGAGGGCTTGGGCTTGGCTGATGGTTGAGCCGGAACATGATAGTGTTGCGTTGCAATCAAATGTTAAGGTGCCAAGTGTGTTGTGTAATACGCTGAGGCACGCGCTATGCTACGCTGCGCTCGCGTAGTTGGCGTGACCCATTTTGTAAAGCGACATGCCTACTACATGCAACTCGCAACGTTTGCTGCCAAACTTCCCTGCCACAGGGGCCATTTGGGGCTTCAAGATGGGCTAGCAGTGCAGGGGGCCACGGTGCCTGCAGCTTCATCGGCGGCATCGTTGTCGCCGTCATCGATAGCATCGCCAAGCTTGGCACAGCCATTATTGGCTTGGGCCTGATGGCGATCGGCCCA
The DNA here is from genome assembly GCA_036984285.1 of Chlamydomonas sp. KOR1. Classification (NCBI taxonomy): domain Eukaryota; kingdom Viridiplantae; phylum Chlorophyta; class Chlorophyceae; order Chlamydomonadales; family Chlamydomonadaceae; genus Chlamydomonas; species Chlamydomonas sp. KOR1. The sequence goes on along the minus strand of BQMZ01000059.1, from coordinate 68,031 downwards.
GCCATTGGGGCTGGCCTTCAGGGGCTGGGCACTGGCGTGAAGGAGGGGTTCCAAGGAGTTGGCCTTGGCGTGAAGGAGGGCCTTCAGGGGCTGGGCGCTGGCGTGGAGGAGGGCCTCCGGGCGTTTGGCTCCAGCGGAAAGGAGGACCTTCAGAGGTCCGGTGCCGGCTGGGAGGACGGGCTGCTAGGGGTTGCAGCGGCAGCTGAGGCGGGCAAGGAGGCAGCTGAGGACGCTGCACCCTCCGTGGGCAGCGGTCCCAACCTGGCAGGGATGGAGCAAGCGCCCACTTCCCTGCGGGCTGGCCGATCCTCTTTTGCGGCCAACGTGAGGCAGGGGATGCAGGGCCAAGGGGCGGAGCTCTGGTCGCGGTCGGCGGGGCCTCCGGACCTGAGCCTGGCACAGGCCATCCTGCGGGTCGGTCGTTGGGCCGCCGCTGCTGCCGTTTTGACGGCATGCATTAACAAATTCGGTGGCAGGGGGGGAAACAGGTAGAAGGCGTGCCCTTACCCTTGTGCATGTCTCTGCCTGGGATGATGCACGCAGAAGACTTATGGACGTGTAGGAGGCTTTGCATGTTGCAGACTCAGGGGTGGGAGGCTTTGCATATTGCAGATTTATCAACAGGATCATGTACACGCGGCCTGGGTACTGGATGATGCACGTTATATGGTTAGGACACGGTATTGGATAGCCCAGTGGCCCGGACATGGGATGGGTGCGGTATGCCCAGTGGCCCTGATGGGGCAACGGTACGGGCACCAGAACCATTGGCGTTGGGTGTTTCCTGACTAACTTGAAAGACAGCAGCAGATAGATGTGCAATGTGGGCATATTTGTGGCGGATTGGTGTGCTAGCATGGTGCCTGGGTTGAGGGGTCCGGTCTAGTTTGGCGCACCTGGTCAGAGGGTCAGGTATACCGGTACACCGTCTTCTGTTGAGAGTTAGCCCTTGCAGATTTGGGTTGGTACGTTAGCTGTGGAATTATGAGGTGGGTCGGGGACATAGGAACGGACCGGGGAAATGATTTGTACAGGGGGGGGTTAGAAAACTCAGAAAGTGAACATATGCTGGAAAATAAAGAGCTTAATACGAACATTCCAATGGTGATTTCAAATTTGAAAACGGTGTACAACACAGGAAGTTACGGGGTGTCAAAGTGGGTTGTACGGAAGGGGGTGGGGGGCGGGGTCAGGCCCCCCGGAATTCAGTTGGGACCCCCCATGGAACTTTGTCCTGGAGACGCTTCTGATTACGCCGCGTCCCTACACCTGACGCTACACCCTTCCGTCTGGAATGCGACCCAGATACCGTAAGTGGTGCCAGCCTGGGCCTGGAGGATGGCTCCGGAGGCGCCGGGGGCCGATCGGCAGCGTCCGGACCAGACACGGCGCTGTTGAGCCTGGCTTCGGGCTGCTGGGTCCTGATGGCTCGGACCCGGACTTCGCCTCACCCGCTTGGCGGCAGGTGCTGTCCAGCTTCGATGTCGAAAGCTTCGACGGTGGGTGCCATTGGTGCATCCAGCTGCTTGCGCAAAATGGGATGCTGTATGCATTGCCCACGGTTCTATGTTACGGTGCATGTTGCGCTGTGCACGATGCCTGCCATGCGGCTGGGACGCACGCGTGCTGTGGTGCGGTTGGTGCAGCTGCATGTGCCAGGTTTGCACGACGCTGTGCCTATGCTGCACAGACGTTGCCAGCTGATATGTACGCTTGTCGTGCGGCTAGCGTGTTCCGCAGGACATGTGAAGCCGATTTGTCGTAGGCTATGGTGTGTTAGTTGCACAGGCATGAGTGCATGCCACCTTCCGTGCATCGCCAGCGCACACATGTTGCCGCCGCCTGTCCTCCCTGGTCCCTTGCACAGACCTGCGGCTGCTGCTGCCGCACACGCTGCGCAGCGCCACCAGTCGGCCCTTCCAGAGGGTGCCCAAGGTACGGCCAGGCGGATGATCCGTGGTGGACCCCCCGTGCCACAACCTGCTACATAGCGAGTCGTAGCCGCTCATCTCTAGTCTCTGCAGTAGCAAGGTCACCAACTTTGACGCTGACACCTGAAAGCGCGTCTGCGCCCTCCCGCCTTCGAGCTTGTGGCGCCTGGTGTCAGGTGTACATGAGTTGCCGCATGGCCTGCAGCAGGTCAGACTGAATATTTGTTTAATCCCCATGAGCCAGTACGCCGCTGAAAGGTTCTCGCAGTTACAGTGTCGCTGAGTGCCGTGGCCCTTCTCGCGGCTGACCATCAAAAGTCCGTCTGCGCTGCCTCGGGGCACCCGCCCACCCCACAGCTGCTGGCGTGGTGACGTCCCTCACACCCTCGCCCAGCGGTGACTGCTACGCACAGCTCAAGGTGCGCGCGTACAGGTCATTGCTACACCCATCCTGTGTGGCTGCAGCGGCAGCCTACACGTGGTCAAAACCCGAGCGCACAGCAAGCGGATGCAGCGAGCACCCACGCACCACCTGTGTACAGCGGACTGCCACACGTGCGGGCCTGCGCCTGTAACCGACGCGCTTTCGCTTCCGCTACGGCGGCTGGAGCTCGCATTGCACCGTTGTATGCTGAGAGCCGAAACGCCTGCGGCCTGCCACTTCGGCAAGAGCTAAACGTGGCTGCGGAACAGTTATAGGGCATGCGAAACCGGTGCGGTACTGCCCGCAGGACCCCACGGGCCAGATGGGTGCTGCGCTGCACGTGGAGGCGGTGGTGGCGGCCATGGCGTGCGGCCTGGCGGTAGGGGCCGCGCTGCTGCTGCAGCAGGTGTGCGGGGTGTCATATACATCTCCACATTCCGTGGCAAGTCGATAGAGGACGAGGGGTGACCTGCGGAAGGACAAATGGCGAGGGCGACAGCTGGGCCGTTGTCGCAGGCTTGGTTGACACTGGTAGTGCCCGCGCTTGTGCTGCTGCGCTGTGTGCCTGCTTGCAGGTGGTGGTAATCTGCCCCAGCCCAGGGCTGCACTACCTGTGCGTCAAGGCTGACAACCTCATGCCGGTGCGTTGTTTCCTGAAATCAATCCTCACTCTTGATCCCTGTTCCCGATGTCCTGACGGTGCGTTGATCCTGACCGGCCAAGTGTCCTCCCTCCGTGTGGCCATGTGCAGAGCCAGATGCACGTGCCTTTCGCTTGCGCTGCCACCTGGGGTACCGTTTAACATACAAGAGAGCGGCATCAAGTATCGACACTAGGGGGTCCCACGCCTCTGCCGCAGGTGTTCCCGCCAGCACAACGACCTCCGCGTCCGCTTACCTCCCCAACCCCCGCCTTCCAACAGCGCCGGGAGGCGTCCTCCGGCCATGTAGCACCCACACAACCCACGCAGCCACAGCAGCCGCAGCCCCATCGCCCTTTAGGCCGTGCGGCCAACGGCCCGGTCGCGACCCGCGAGCTGTGCCCGCCCCCGTCCGGCCCACCCGCCGGCAGGCCCGCGTCCCAGCAGCCCACACAGCCCGCACAGCCACAGGTCCCGCAGCTGCGCCGCCCAGCCGCTCAGCCGCCGGCGCCCCACGCGACCCATCGGTCGGCGCGTGGCAGCGGCTCACAGCACTGTGACCACGGCGAAAGGCCTATGTGCTATGTCCTTGGAGTGTGATGACGATGACACCGCTGACAGGGAGGCGCTGTTCCGCAACGCCCGGCCCAGCCAGGTACCCACGACGATAGGGGCACCCGGCAACGCGGCACAGCCGCATCTGCAGTTTGCTGGCGGAGGGCAGCAGCAGCAGCAGCAGCTGGGGAGGCAGCAAGGCCTTGCACAGCCTGCAGCTGCTCCAGGCCAGCTTAGGCGCCAAGCCCCAGGAGGTCCCGGCGGAGGCGCAGCGGGCCCTTGTGGAGGGCCAGGTGTCGGCACAGGTGCAGTGTGTGCAGCGCACTCGGCGCCTCCTCCGCGCCCCGGGAGCTCGGCTGCCGGTGTAAGGGCAGGCAGCTGGTGGGGGACCTCCTGGGTGGCGACGGGGACGGAGATGACGACCTGATGGACCTGGACGAAGTCCTGGGGCTGGTGGGCAGGCCAGCGCAGCCCAGCGCTGCTGCCGCGCCGCCGCCCGGCCCTGTCCTGGGCCGCGGGCCGGGAGGGCCTGCAGCTGAGCAGGCTGCGCGGCAGCAGCCGGGTACGGGCCCTGCACAGGGAGCCCCGCTGGGCCCCAGGGCTGCGGCTCTGGCTGCCGCTGCTGCAGCTCCTGCGAGTGCGGTTGTAGATTCGCGCCCTGGGCCTTGTATGGCAAGGGGCAGGGAGGCAGCGGAGCCTCCGTCGGGGTTGGGGCTGCGTGGGGGCGTGCTGTGGCCGGGCGGGGGGCTGGGCGGCGCGCGGCCCACTGCCAGCAGCGGCAGCTGCGGGCCGCCTGCCGCACCCCCGAGCGGCAGGAAGCGGGTGTTCGGGCTGGACGACCTGGACGAGGACTTGGAGCTGGACCTGCATGACCACCACCACCCTGCGACACAGCCAAACAACCACCAAGCACCCATGCAGCAGCAGCAGAAGCAACAGGGCGCTAACGCCGGCGCGCAGCAAGGCCAGCCGACACACTTTCCACGTCCACAGCAGCGACGGCAGAATGCAGCCGGGGGTGCAGGCTTGGGCGGCTCGGATGCAGCAGTGGGCATGGACCTAGACTGGTGTGAGCGTCCGGCAGCACGCAATGTCGAAGCCGCGCGAGCCTTGACGCATGACCCGCATGAACAAGTGCACCAGCAACCCCACCAGCAACGTCGACCAGAGCAAACGCAGCACCGCGTGGGACACGGGGCGGTCCAGCAGCGCACCGAGACCGAGGAAGTATCCGCGGCTGCACTGCACGGAGGCGGGGACGAGGCCGGGGGCGGGAGGGTGACTCCGCCGGCCCCTGCCTGCCCCATGGGTCCGGCAGGCCGTGGAGGCAGCGGCGAGAAAGGTCCCAGCAGCGGGAGCCCTGCAGCTGCAGAGGGCCGCTCGCCCGCGCCTGGCAGCGGCGGGAGCTTGTTTGCGCGGCTGCGGACCACGCCTCCGCACGTTGGGGGCGGTGGTGGGGATGCAGCAGGCAGGGCCGTCCAACAGGGCCCTCACGTTGGTGCAGCACCCACAGCTGCTGCTGCCCTTGCTGCCGCCCCAGGAGGCCCTCCCGCTGGTGGCTTGTTGCCAACAGCAGCAGCAGCAGCGCCGACACAGAGTGATGATGAGGACATGCTGGAGGACGACGAGGACGACGGCCACGCCGGACAAGCGCAAGGGCAGGGGCAGGGGCATGGCGGCTTGGGGGGTGCGGGCAGGCAAGGGCGGGGCGCCGGTGCCCCGGTGTTCAGCCTGCTGGGGAAGCGGCCGGCGGTTGGCGGGGACGCTAAGCGACCAGGGCCGGTGGGAGGAGCTGCGAACGGCGGGAGTACCAATGGTGGCGGCGGGAGCGGGAGGAGGGAGCGGGGGCTCATGGCGCCGCCGCCGCCACCAGGGTCGCAGCAGCAGGGGCAGGGCGTGCAGCGGAGGGGAGGCGTGTACATGCCGCCCCTGAGCCAGGTGAGCAGCAGGGGCCAAGCGGCACCCCGCTATGCGTCACATGTGCAGCAGCAACAGCAGCAGCCCAACGACCATGGCGCTGTGCAGCAGCCGGCCGGCAGTGTGTTGCACGCGGCGGCAGGGGAGTACGACGTGCAGCCGAGCCAGAGCCAGGGTCCAGGGAGGGAGGTGGAGTCAGGGTTCCGGCCGCCAGGGCACGTGTCACACGGCGCAGGAGCTGCAGGTGGCGGGCGCAGGGCAGGTGGCGGCGGCGGAGGGGAAAGGCTAAGGGCGCATGGAGGTGACGGTGGGCTGGGGGATGATGCCCTGATGCCGCCACCATGGGGAGGCGGGGAGGCGGCGGGCCAAGGGCCGCCGCGGCCCATCACGAATGCGACCGACCTGTTCTACTTCTCGCAGCCGCACTAGGCATGGAGCGGGTGAAGGATGTGATGGGTAGAGAAAAGTCATCACTGGGACATGCAGCGGGCGCAGGGGTACTTACCGGTACGTGCGGCGACGGACTTATTGGCATGTCAAGGGTGTTGGTAGTGCGTTGCAGGACTTGAGCGCATTACGTATGAAAGGAGTCGCAGCAGCGTGCAGTCGGAAGGTGCGCAGTGGCGGCTGCGGTTACGACAGTGCATTGAGAGTAACCCTAGCCCTGGCTGGTGTAGGCCGTTGCGTTGCAACTGTTTATGCTGTAGGTTGATGTGAACTGCCGTACGCAGGATAGATCGCTGTCTGAAAATGGCTGACACTGTCCTGGGGTAGCTGGCAAGCTGTGATAGGTGCACCAGTTAATGCCCATCGTACATGATACGTGCTGGTACGATGTGAAGAAGTTGCCTAGCTGCGGACATCCAAAGGCAACCCCAAACAGCGGTAGTATGGGCAAGATCTCCACAGTAAAGCTCCTCGTTTGCGTTACAACGGGATAGTTGTATGGCGGAGCGACAATGTTTGCAATTGTCCTTTGCATGCCACCACCAGTCCACCTGGCCACCACGTGCCGTCGCTAATGATACAGCATGAAATGCACGTACCAGTACCCATCAACGTTGCGCCCCAGTCTTCACACAGCACTTATGCAGACTTGCAGTACACGCCATGTAGATCATGAAGGTGGCGAGGTTACTCCTGCACACCGCTGCCGCCTGCCGTCCTGTTGCGACTGCCACCCATATGTACGTCACACCAAACTTTGGGGCAAAATATGCACGCTAGTAAGGTTCAACTGCTTACACATACATACCGGTAATATGAATGTTTAGCTTCATTAACATTACAACATGAATGCGCACACTGGACCACAGCACGACAGTGTCCACTGCTCTGTTCCTGTGATAAGGGCCCTACAGCGCACGCTGTGGGAGCCTACCCAGCATTCGTCTGCCGTACTCTAGATCCTCATTTGCGTGTCCGCTATACCCTAGCTAGGCCTCACTCTACGCGCCCTTGACGGCGATACGCTTGGGCTCAGGCTTGGCGGGGGGCTCCCTCTTGGGCACAGTCACCGTCAGCACGCCCTTGTCCATGCTGGCGCTGATGGCCTCCGTGTTGGCGGTCTCAGGCAGCGTGAAGGAGCGCGCGAAGGAGTAGGAAGAGCGCTCGCTGCGCCACACCTTGCCGCTGGCGTCCTTGTCCTCGCGCGCCAGCTTGCGGCTGCCGCTGATGGTAAGCATGCCCTCGTGCAGCTCCACCTTGACCTCCTCAGGGGTCATGCCGGGGGCATCAGCGTGCAGCTCAAAGGCGGTGGGCGTCTCCACGATGTCCATGGGCAGCTGAAAGCTCCCGGCTTGTGCAGTGCGAGCGCGTGGCCCAACCGCTCCCGACATGAGCATCGGCGAAAGAGCCTGGGACGCAAGACGGTCGACCATCTTCTCCATCTCAGAAAAGGCAGGGTCGTTGAAGAAGTTCAGAGCCATTGCCTTTAAGAATACGCGGAATGTACCTAAAGGAGCAGCGCTGGCCTGTGAGTGTGCAAGCTACAGAAGAGAGTTAAGGATGAATCCGCGTGAGTCGCACGAGTAGGTCTCTATGCTGGAATGGTTGGTGCAATCGTGCCTTATATGCTGTTCCGCGGCTTGCAGTCCTGCCGTTCCGAGGCCTCTCGAACGCTCCCGCAAATCCACCGGTTCTGGAGCCGACCAGAACCGTCGCGACCCCTTCTCGTTTTTTGCCCTTCATCGTTCTCCACAAACCATAAGTACCAACCTTTAAATATGTCGTACTCAAATGGAGTAACACACTTACGGCTTGCCTACGAGTTGCCCGCAACGAAATGTGCACTTCAGTGCAAGCCCCCACGGCCCACGCTCGACCTTGCAGTGAATATCAGCGTGCGTCAACACCAAAGTTGGTATCATGGCCACAGAATCCTCGCTATTACTGATACTATTAGGGACACAGGGTACGGAAGGGGTCTGGCCTGCGCATTCGCTCCCATCCAGCTGCCAGGGGAGGAGCTTGCTTCATGACTACCTTTTGGGCATTTGGTTGCATTTATGAGGACTAAGAAAGACGTGCTGTTGATTATTGTGGCTCGCACTCTGCTCAGACGCAGTGTTGCATCAAGCTGCCATCAAGCTGCCTCCTGGCGGGCTCACCCGGCGCACCCTGGCGGCTGGCGCACCGTGTAAAGCAGGCCCTGGTCCCCTGCCCTGGTGCAAAGTCATGTGCAAGAGCACCGGTGTGTGCCCTCATTTTAGAAACAACCTCACACAGCGGAAACTGCAGGGCAGCAGAAAACATGCATCGCTGCCCCAGCCGCAGCATGTCCATGTCGCATTTGTTGTTGCTGCACGGTAGTGTATAGCAGGGTAGCACGTCCGCACACGGTCCGCTGAGGCCTACGCTCTTCACTTCCCAGAGCGCCCGAATCAGGCCACTGCTAGCACGTGCTTCTGAAGCGGTACAATAATGTGCTGTTGAGGGCAGCCATTGCCTGAAACGCGCTGGCACCCAAACACACCCTCTTCTTGCACCCTCCCCCTGCGCACGTTGACCTCCCATTCCCTTGCTTATGATACCCAGGCAGTCAGGGTTCCTACTTGCTCTGTTTGTGCGGTGCAGCGGCTTTGAGATTCATGCCAAGACAATCATTGCCTTACTGCAACCGTCTGCAGAAGGAAGCAGACGCCTGCGAAGCTTAGGGCGCAGTGCGGTTGGAGCGACCCACGGGTCAGTCAGCTGGCCAGCAACAGCTGGAGAGCAAGTGCACCCCGCTTTGATATAACACTGTACAGGAACCAAGCACTAAGTATTATCTTTTGATACTGCATCCTGACAAAATCGTTGCTGGGAATCGCCTAGGGATTGCGTAAGCGTACAGGCGCAGCACTCAAAAGCCTCGTCCTCTCGGTGGGGCGTTTTCACCGCCCTCAGCAGCGCACGCAACTTTGTGACTCTATTCTACAGTTCAAAGGCGATCAACTTGCACTACGCATAGAATTGACAGTTCAGACCTTAGGCGGCACGCAAAATGCAAATCTTCATTGTTCGGAGCACCCAGCCGTCGCTGGCGGCTCGAAGCCAGCCCGCCGCTTCGGTGGTGCCGCGACCAACTCAGTTGATGCAGGCGGCAGCCAACGGAGTGTTGGGCCCTTCACTGCCTGCTCCGCAACGGCAGGGTAAGGCGACGGATAGGCGCTAAAACGCCTTGCGTGCCACATATCCAATGGACAGTAGCCGTCCAGAGTATTACAGAATTCAACTGGAGCCACCGGTCTGGGCGCTTGGCAGGCCTCGAGTGAGCGCCGATGCCTGTGGCGAGCAGCACGGTCCCTTGCATCTGCGATAGCATGGCCAAAACACCTATGACACATCTGTCTAAAACTGAGTAATGAGCTTGTGCTGCAATATCATCCGCAGGCCCATCCGGCAAGGCCCGCAGCGTGCTGGTGCGGTTCCGCGAAGACGACGCCAAGACGCGTGACGCCACCCCGGCCGACACGCGGCGTGTAGCCGGAGGTGGGAACGTGAAGGCCAGCCGTTCTGGGAAAATGCAGCCCTTTAGAGAAGTTCGAGCTAGGCCAGGCGATGTGTAAACGCACACTGCAATTTGCAGTTGGCCGGCCTTCCGCACGGCGTAACACACGGTGCACGCACGTGCACAGCTACCAGCTACATTACCATGGCGTCGCCTGTGTACAACTTGCGTTGCGCCATGGGCCCACGCTAACGGTATTGAAGTGCCCAGCCAAGGGTGCAGCATCACCAACCTTCGTGCCCATGTGCGACTCGTTGACACTCACCTGCACTTATCACCCACCGGAGCGAGCCGCTGCACAGGCCCCTTGCCCATGCGCCTGGCGGCCCCTGACCCTTTCTGCAGACGGCGCCACCACACACCTGGTCCCTGTGGTGCTCAAGTACGGCAAGAGGTGCAACTTCGGCGAGCACTTCGCTGTGGTGGGCTCGGTTCCGGAGCTGGGCAGCTGGGACCCCACCAAGGCGGTCACCATGAAGGTACGGCAACCAGCATGCGCATCCTGTGAGCACCACAGAGTGCAAGGGCAGTGCATGACTACTGCGTAAGCCGCAACGAGATGTGCTCTAGACAGCATGCGTGTGGAGAGGCTGTCGTGTCCGTGCGCCGCTCACTTGTATGGGCGTCACTTATGTCGCGGTGCTACCATCTCGCAGTGGACCCCCGGTGACGTGTGGACGGCGGTCCTTCGGCTCCCCGTCAACACGGAGGTGCAGTACAAGTACATCCGCCGCAGCGACAAGGGCCACGTGGTGGCGTGGGAGGGCAGCGAGCAGGGTGCGTGATGGCGGGCTTGGGCGGGCGCACGTGCGGGCTATCACGCAAGTTGTTCGGCAGGGGAGTGTCAGGCGGAACGGGTTTGTCGGGTCTGTCTGCTGCGCAAAAGGCTGAGTCCCATTTCGTCGGGCAGGAATGACATGAATTATAGATGGCGGCGTAGCTTCCGTGCTAGCTGATACCCTGTGACAGGGACTCTCCGCGCCACCCGTGCCTGCCCGCAGGTGCCGGCGGCATGGGCAACCTCAGCCTGACGGTGACCCCCGGTCAGCGCTTCATCCACGGACATGGGGTGGAGGTGCACCACACGCTGCCGTCAGGTGCGCGACTTCAGTACCGCAGTACACACCTAAGACATGGGTTCGTTGCACAGGCACGACGTAGGGCCCCACACGGAGGTGCATCGGCTGGCAGGTGCTGGGTGCTGGTGGGGTACCCAGGGCACGTTCCTGAGAATGCCTGAAGCTCCGAATTCATTGAGGCCAGGGCTGCATGTCACATCACACATCCTATTACACACCCGTGCACGTGCACTGCTGGTGCGTGCAGAGTACGCCGACATCGCTGGCTGGTCGCTGACCGGCAGCTCCCCATCACCACCGTCACGGGCGCCACCGCCGGCCCCGCCTTCACCGGCACCACCGGCTACACCGGCGCTCCTGGCACTACCACCGCCACCACGGGCAGCGGCACCGTTGGTAGCGGTACCCTGTCGGGCGTGGTGGGCGCAGCACGCGACAAGCTGGCGGCGCTCGAGTCCAAGATACCCTTCATCGGTGAGCTGTGGGATCAGGCGCTCACCACACGGCACAAACACGCATGAGAGAGGAACCAAGATGAGAAAGGGTGACAAGAAAATGGTGTCCTGTTGCACGGTGACCACGCGCCAAGCCGTGCAGCAGAAGTGCGTCACAAGCCTCGTGTTGTGGCGGGCGCAGCGGGGCTGGCGGTGTGTGCACGCCTCGTCGCATGGCCTGGAGCGCCAACCTCGTGATTGGCATGTTACAAACGACGATGGCCCCTGTTGTCAGCTGCTTTACTGCTATCTTGTCACCTGCAGGGCACCGTGGCGAACACACGCCCACCGCGGATGACTACCCCGACACCGCCACCACGCCTACTGGCGGCATCGGCGACGCGCTCGCAACCGGCAGCACCCCACCTACCACCGGCGCCACCAGCACCGCCACTACAGGCACTGCAAGCACGGGCACCACCACTGTCCCCACCGGCAGCCCCACCTACCCCACCGGCCCCATGCCCACAACCAACACTACCACCGGCACAGCCGTGGACCCCTTCACCCCCACCGCTCCCACCGCCGGCGCCTACCCCTCCTCCGCGCCCGCCCCCGCCGGCACCAACATCCACTACCCCCCCACCGCCAACACCGGCAGCAACACGTTCACCGGCACCCAGCCGCCGGACCTGACCGTTGGTGACGTGGCGGCTGCTGCCAACGCGCCGGGCACCGTGCCGGGCGCACACGTGGCACCCGCGCAGGCTGACGTACACGTGGTGGGCGCCGAGGCCATCTCGTCGGCCGACCTGGCGTCCTCGCTGATCGCCGCCGGCCCGGCGGCGGCGGCGCTGTCGGCGGCGACGGTTGGCCTTCCCGCCGATGAGGCGGGGAATATCCCGTTGGTCGTTACGCCGCCTGGCGGCCACGACACCGCGCCACCGCCGCCGCTGACCACCATGTCCGGTGCTTCTGCCACCCTGGAGGTGGGTCGTGCTCGGTTCAAGGCACGTGAGCTGTCGTTGCTGTCGCTGTGCCCATCTTAGCGTGGGTACAATGTGCCACTTTATGTGAGAGCGCTCCAACATGATTCATCGGTTCGCTGTATACGGGATTGTATTGCCGCCAACGGCCCGACACAGGACTTTGCCGCCACGCCCCCCGACGCGCCGTCACCCGTCGCCTCGCCCGCCAGCGCCGCCGGCGGCCCGGCCTACGGTGCCGCCGCCGGCGACGCCGCCACCAGCCCCGCCGCCGCCCCCGGCTCTCCCGACACCAGCGGCAACGGCACCGGCGGCGGTTTCAGCAGCTTCTTCAAGCGGGGCAGCCGCCGGGGCGGCAGCTCGTCGTGAATCGCGGGGTGGCTGGACCAGGCATGGGAGACCCTAAGAGGTGTTGACAGGAAGGTCAGGGGGCTAGAAGGGGAGCAGCAGGGGCTGGGGGAGCAGCAAGGGGGCGTGCCAGGCAGTGTGGAGGGTGCTGATGGCTGGCCCCCGGATGGCTGATCCCTAGCCGTGGTCCAAAGCAAGTTGAGGACCAAGATCGTTGCTGCATCTGAAGCGGTCGCTCGTTGAGGCCGTGTTGCGAAAGGGAAGATTTGCAAGTGCATTAGGCGCATGGCAGTTGGAGAAGTGTTTGAGACAGGGTCTCCCGGAGTCGGCATCCAGCCACATACGCATCCTCCGCAAAAGTATTCGCACTGTTGACGCAGCGCTTGCCAGGAGGGTTCTGTCGGAGTATTTGGTCAGTGAAGAGGTCAGTACCCAGGTAGAGCATCATCGGGTACTGTCAGTTGCAGCCTGTCTGTTGGGAGGCTTGAAAGTCAGGGAGTCTGCTTGCGCAATGTCTTTAGTATTATGCAGGCCTTTGCATTGGTTGCAGGCTGTTCCAAATTGTAGCAGTCTGTAGCAAATGTCCCACCTCCCACGTTGCTGTACTGCGTGTCGTGTCCTCACTAGGTGTCACTAGTCTTGTACGGGTATACCTGCCCAGGAGCTCGCTAGTGCGTAGCTGCACGTGTCGTACGGTAGAGAAGAGCCGATTGTTATCCATTGTACGCTTGCTTGCCGTTGCATGTTGATGCGCTGACGCAGTGTTGACGCCTTATTAGCGTGCACGTTCGTGGTACATACATGCGTGGGATGTGCGAATCCGGGATCACAGCCAAGCACTTGGGTAGTCGTACCTGTCCGTACACTGTAGCGCCTGTCCTTTCCAACCTGATATTCTTTTCCCGTTGATGATCTTGTGCCTGGCAGCATTTGCTTGGGCCCTTGTATGTCCTGTATGTACCGTGCGTGCTTGCTTCTGTAAACGCAATGCCAATAATGCCGCCACTTACTGTCCTTGTCCACCCCTCAGAACCGGGTCAAGGTGCCTCAGCCAATCAGGGGACAAAACGTCTGGCTGGTTCACTCTCCGCTTGCATCACCCCTACAGACCTTTCCCCCCCACATGGCTCCGATCCTTCCAACCGACGACGTACATGCGTGCTAGCCAGGCTCAGTACATACCCTCCTTACAACAACAGCTATCCCCGGAGCGCACCGGCTACACAACATAGCACGCACAGCATTAGTGTGTAACACGAATCCTGCTCCCATGGTGTGCACCTGCTGCCAGGCCACCGACCAAGGCGACTGGGGCCACGCGGCCCACGTGCGTGTTGTGATGCCGTGCGCTGCGACTACCTCATTGGTAGCGCGTGGCTCCAGGTTCCAATCGCCCCTGAACGGCGCCGTCCACACTGACCGTCCAGTCGGTCAGTGGGACATGACATGTGAAGGAGGACACCATACGACCAACAGCAACCGTTGCAAGCTTTGCCCATATGCATGCGCGAGTGTCGAATCGGCAAACGCTGTGCCCCGCCACGCCGTCCCACACACGTGTGTTCCGCGTCTCAATGCTTCAGGCCACGTGCCGCCTTGCGTACTTTCTTGCTTTACCACCACCGCATATTGGCTCTCATCTCCTGACAGCAAACCCTTGCTGCCACGTCCACCCAGGAGGCTCGTCGCTTTACCCCCAGCCTACAGAGCGCTGGAACATAGCCATGCTAACCCCAGCCACAACAGGAGAAGCTCCAGATGACCTCGCAATCGCCCCCCTGCGATTATAGCCTTGGCTGGCGGCCAGGGTGTCAGCGTCCGCAATCCGCGCACTCCCGACGCCGCCCTGCCCTGCCCTGCTGCACTCCCGACGCCGCCCTGCCCTGCCCTGCTGCACAGCCTCCTGCACAAGGCCGCAGCTGCGACAGCCGCCACCCGCCACCAGTCACCTGTCACCCGCCACCCGTCACCCGGCGCCGGGCGGCCTGCGCGTGGGCGTGTTCCCCCCTGCCTGCGCTCCCTTGGTCCCCCGGAGTATAGCGGTGGTGGGTGTGGAGGAGGAGAAGCCGCGGGCCTCCTCCAGCCGCTGGTTGGCGGTGGAGCGCTGAGGGGAAGGGAGGAGAGCAGAACGAGGGAATGGAGCACGGTTGCAGGGTTGACACGGGATAGGATGCGTGTTGGTCGTGTGCGTGTGGGGTGGATGGTGCGCGAGCACCAGGGGCAGCTGGGCGGCGCGGCGCTGCACACGGAGCTCTGGCTGCTGCCAGGCAGGTGCGAGTGCGGGAGCGAGGCCCCGAGGTGACCGCACGCGCACACGATACGCCAACTGCGCCCCATGTCGCCATCACAGGAGGAGACCTCGACGCACTCGGACGCAGCTCAGGCTATGGATCCACATCAACAGCGACCCCGCACCCTTGCACCCCGCAAATCACAGGCCCCGCTCTTACACCCGTTCGCCCCATCCATGTCCCACCCGGCCCAGACGCCGGATCCCACGCCCGCCCCCACCCCCGCCCCCACCCACCATGAGCTTCCCCGCGGTGTGCCTGCTGCGCTGTATGAGCGCCCTCGCTTCCGCCTCCAGGTCACGCACTTTGCCGAACTCCGAGTCTATCTGCGCAGTGAGGTGGTCTCGCAGCGCCGTCTTAGACTTAATGGACCCTTCCAAACGGTCCTGGGGTGCAGGGGGTAGGGGCAGGGGCAGGGGCAGAGGTGGGGTCGGCAATGGAAGGCAGCATGGCAACTTAGGTCGGCAAGGTGACAAACGGAAGCTATGGGGCGTCGAGGTGGGAACTTTCGGGGCAGGTGCTTGCGGGATGTGGAGGATGAGGGGACGTGTACTGGGGTACAGGCATTGGCGCACCAAGGCAGCAGCATCACAGCGCCCCGCCTGGCGAGGTGCAGTCAGGAGCCCGCTGCGGTCAGCACCTGGCGCCTGTGCGGCGCCATGCAGTCTGACCATGTTCCGGCTGCACATCCCGCCCTCCACCCACCAGGTTGGGCTTTATGTGCATCTTGATCTGTTCGTTGATCTGCTCGATTTCTTTCTGAAAGGTAGGGGTAGGCAAGCGAGCGGGCTAAGGTCAGCAGTTTTTGGTGTAAAGTGGCTGGCCGGAGCATGCAGTATCCAGATGCAACCACCGCATGACAAGGTGGGTGACGTGCCTAGTGCGAGCATTCCTTCGCTCCTTCCGACCACTCCTAACGCCCACGCCAACGTGGACGCTGGTCACCCCATAATACCACAGGACCGGGCCGCCCGAGCCGTGTACTGCGGTCAGCAACCCTATGCAATTGGCCGTAGGCTGCTGTACTGACGTCGTCGCGGCAGGCAACCTGCCCCGTTCCCCCGCAGCCCTGTCCCCACCTGGGCGTCCACCATGTGCTGCATCCGCTTGTGCTTCTCCAGCATCATGGCATGCATGTTCTTATCCAGGTCCTGGATTTTGATGTTGAGCATGGGTGTTAGAATGTCGGTACCATGCACGGGGGATGGGCGGGTAAAAGCTGCACCGCACCGTCAGCAAGCAACCATTGGTCTCCCGCCTTCCCGCTACTGACACGAGCATGACCAGCAGGCTTGAAAAACCCACCGAAATGAGACGAGTGATGAACTTGGGGTCTCGCCGCATGAGTATTTTAATCTTCTCCGGGTCTTTGGTCAGCGACCCAGGGTCGAGTTCCCCTTGCCCCACGCCACCCCCGCCTGCACCACGCGTGTGAGCGTAAGCGTGTCAAGTTTGACACAGAAGCAACAGCTGCACTGTACGCCGCGATCATAAGGCAGCTTCACTGGTGCAGGAGCCCCTCAAGGTAAACATTGACCCAGCAGAATGTCACGAACTCACCGGGTGGCATGGTGCTGGTGGCTTTCAGTTCGCTCGGTCAAATCGCACCCAGCAGAACGCTTCACAGCAGTTGATATTCTCTTACGTAAGAAGCCTATGGAGGTTTGCGCGAAGCTCTCCGTTCAGCTACTGAGCTTGTGGCAGAGCATGCATGCCTTCGTCGGCGAGGGGTCCGTCGTCTCAACTATGCATTGACATATAATTCATAAGATGCTTTGATTTTGTGAAGGAGCAGTTAGGGTTCCGTGGCAACCTCAAAGAGCCTTCGGTCGCTGCTGCTCAGCTGCTGCTGCTGCCCCTTGCGAAAACTGAAGGAGAATTGCTACACAGATTGAAGCATGTGCATTAACCTCTGCATTGTGAGCCGGATGAGCTCGTCGCCATCCGAGTATGATGAGCGAACTCCCGGGGGTGTCCGGTCGACATGGCAGCCCGGACATGCAGCCCCCCATGCAGCCCCCAATCGCAGAACGGGTGCACTGAGACTCAATTGGAGACCTGTTTCAGCGCATCCCGTATAGACGCGCACTCAGATACAAGTAAGACAAGCAGCGCCCAACACTACACGCGTGGCTGTGCTGGTCGTAACGTCCTTTCGGAAGGTTTCCAGGTCCGGGCTCCGCCTGGACTCCAGTAGTCGTCCCGCAACCCAGATTAAAGTGCTAAACCCTCCATCTTTCACAGCACGACAGCAGTACATAAGATGTCGAGCTTGGGACCGCTTGGGCCTCCCCCAACTGCGCCAATTGTCAACCCCGTCATGTGGGCACCTGAGCTGCCGAGCAACAGACCGCAGGTGGATAAGTGCCATGGGTGTCATCAAGTTATTGGTTGACTGGGTTTCAAGGCTACGATCCTACCGATGAATCGTTGGTGTTTCTCAGTCTCAGCGCGCGTTTCAGTCTCAACGCCGCACGGCCGCACCGCGGTGTTGAGACCGGTTCGCGAACAAGCATTGATCAGCTCTTCACCACGTCTGATGCAATCGACTGCGCCGTTGGGATTGTGTCTCAGGCGACGGTTGGTGGTGCCGCGCGTCTGGGCATCCACCATGTTGATACGTCATCCGACCCGCGGGTCGGCGTCCACGGCAGCGACATGCATTCTCACGACCCTCCCCTGGACACGTGCTTGCCCAAGTGCTAAGACACCTCTATTCCTCCTTCAACACGACCCGGCAATGTCTTCAAGCGGACAACTCCAAGCACATTGCCACCACAACGCATCCCACACTGACGGTCCGTCATGCATCTCGCATTCCCGCCCCCACTCCCTCCCTGCACGCAGAACGCCAACGCCGAGGCACTCCCCAGCACCGCCCACAGGCCCGGCGCCCGGCCCATCGCCGTCGGCCCCCTGCGCGGTTCCATTGGTGCGGCCGCCACCCCCGGCGAGCCAGGCGCCGCGCTATCCGCCTCCCCCGGCTCCGACCTGCACCCCGGCGCCGTGACACCCCTGGAGGTGGAGCGCCGGGCCGCCGCAGTGCAGCGTTCCCTGCACCCCAGCCACCACCACCGCCCCATGCACGCACACGTCGGCGGAGCGGGTGGGTAGACTGGACATGCCCCTCGGGGTTGGTGGGTAGGCTGGGGTGCTATCGTCCCTGCACCATGCCGTGCTGGCCACGAGGCACTAGGGACCAGGTACCAGAACTAGTACAATCCAAGTCTGAATGTTCGAAGCGCAATGCCAACTTCAGGCGGTTTCCGCAATACAGCGCAAACGAATGCATACCAGCACAAATAACTACACGTACGTGCCTTTGCAAACAAGCAAGCATCCATATCATGCATGCCTTGACGGCCGCCGTCTTGCCGCTGTCTGCCCAAGACCATGCGACTAGTTGGAGCCGCGCGGCACTCACCGTGCCCAGTCAGCCATACATGGTGTGATGGCAACAAAACTTTCTGCCCTGCTCATGCACCGAGCCTCGCCGCCATTGTTGACATAAGCAGCTCCAGATCCGATGCCACATTATTTGCGAGCTCTGCACCGCCACACGATCAGACCACATCGCGCACTTATCATCTTGTCCAGTACCATTTGTCCCTACGCAGTAAACACGTACCCTGTGCCCCTACCAGTGGACTAGTGCCCTGTGTCCCTACCCGGTATACCCGGTAGGCCAGCACCCTGTTCAGCGCCACTGCCCAAGCCACTACGCCCGCAAACACCACACCCGCAGGCGCCTGGCTGGAGCCGCACGACATCGAGGAGCCCCTCACCGCTCCCGCTGCGCAGCCCGCCGCCGGCCCAGCGGCCGCCGCCGCCAAGTCCGCCCAGCATGCCGGGCCTCACGGTGTTACTGTGGGCCGCAGCGAGGAGCAGGAGGCCACCGACGGAGGAGGCGGTGCCAAGACTGTCAGTGCTGCCGCTGGTGGCGCTGGTGGTGCTGGTGCTGGTGTTGGAGACAGTGTGGACGGCTTAGGCGATGGGAGTGTTGCTGAGGCTATGGAGGTGCTGGAGCAGGTCCGGAGCCAGGGCAGGGGCCAGGGAAGCATGGAGGAGAAGGCGTAAAGGGAGGCTAGGGCCGTGGGGACGGCAGGAGAGGGGATTGAAGGTGCGTCTTCCACGTAGGACGGGGGACAGTGGGCGTAAGCACGAATTGTAGTAACCTCGGGGTGGTTGGAGTGTTGCCGGGATTTGGTGGGGGATGCTTTCCTGGCTGTCATAAAATGGAGTTGTTGTATAGAAGCTGCCCGAGAGATGAAGGCTGCGGCGTGTAGATGGGGCTGCTGCTGTAGGCCAGATTGCTGGCATCCCAGCCATTCGGTGAATGAGTTGCATGGGTCGCTGCCAGTAGCCTCCTGTTGCTGCCACACCCCTGCCATGTCGGCCATGGACGGCGTCCGCGGCGCCACGCATGCACGTACAGTGGACACGTGTCACAGCTCAGAAGGGCTGTAAGGCTGTCCGGTGAGGCGCGTGAGCAGGGCTGCGGAGTAGTGGCGGCAGTCGTTGCGGCCCAGGGCCAAGGCCGTGTCCCAAGAGCTGGGTGCAGGGGAACAGGGTAGGAGGAGAGCGAGGCGGCGCATGAGGTCAGTGCTGGAACAGTTGTGCTGGCAGTTGGTAGCTGTGGAGCCGTACTTGGTCCGTCTTGGTGCTGTTCCGCTTTGGTGGAAAGCGGAGGTCTGGCATTGCACTCCTGCTCTGGATGCAGGTGTGTCCGCAAACATGTGCATGCACTTGCTCTGCATTTCTCGTTGGTAGGGCAATGCGGTGTGAGCGATGTGGTTGTAATATGGCGTAACGCATACAGCACAGCGGCTGCGGCATGACGAGTTGTCCTTCTATCCTCGGCGTTAGAGCCCACCTGTTAAACTCTTCCACCAGCCCCACCACCTCCTGGTGGCTCAGAACAGGCCGCAGCGGGGCAGCCAGACTGCAGGGGTAGGGGGGGCACCGTCAGATTGCCGGGAGCGGGGTGAGCTGGTACGGATAGTGCATCGCACAAGTACGGTTGTATCAGCGGAGCTAGCGGACTACCCCTGGTACTGACTGGGGACGAGCAGTTTGTGAGGGCTACAGGGCAGACCACTGCGCACACGGATTTGCGACGCTTGCTGCGTGTACAGGCTCCGCCTGCGAGTGTGCCTGTGGCAAACGCCAGTACGCCATGCGTCTATGACCTGTGGCCCATACCCAGGCTCCGACTGTTTGACTTGCCAGCATTTTGATCTATGGGCAGCCGGTAGCACGATACCGTGTGCGTGCCAGGGACCTGCAGGGACCCACCGGGTGCGGGTGGCGCGGCCCCGCGGCCACCTGTCCAAGCGCCGCACGCGGAGGACTCCTGACATCGGCACATGGCAAGGGACACACAAGCTGGTAGCAAATGGAAAACGCTACATCAATCCATAGCCCTATGCAAATGCTGAACTGCACGGTTTGTAGGCATACTGGCCTAACATGCCTGTATGGCAGCACGCCGGCATGGCGCCCACGTGAACGCACACCGGGGCCGCACACCTGCCTTGATCGCAGCCATGCCGCCAGCCCATTCCCTGTGCGTCACCCCAAGGATCTGCCCAACAGGTCCACGAGCTCTACACTGCAAGTGACCGTACTCATGATCTTACTGCGCAAGACCTTACCTGGTGTGCTCCCTCCCGTGCCCAGAGCAAGCGCAGTGGCTGGGTCGGTGGGCCGTTCGGGCAGAAAATCCAGGACCAGACACTGCACAGCAGCGGGAAACAGGGTCAAAGCAGTGCCTCTTGCCAGGTGTCTTGCATTTGATTGTTATGAATATCTGCAGTAAAGCATGCTAGTAAACGTGGCGGATTGCAGAGACGTGACCTGATGCCCCACAGACAAGCCCGCCCCCACACACACCTGGCTTGGCTGCGAGCTGCTTCCTAGCGCCACAAATGAGTGCAGTGCAAGCGGACCGCTGAGAGTGCTAGGCAGAGCCTCTGCAACGTCTTCAAGCCCCACCATGGGCATCCGTCCTATATACGCCAAATCCCACCGCGCCTCATCAGGGGCCACGGGTGGCAGTGCGGGTGGCAGTGCGGCCTTACTAGCTAATTCCCGCTGGGCTGCCTTTACGATTGTTGCTTCAACCCTGGCAACAGGTTTGTGCCATACGCCCTGTTGTTTGCCCTGGCACACGGTGTGCCGAGGAAGGCAAGGCGAGAGTGTTGATGGCCGCCCGCAGCCCCTTGTCTGCGAGCACCTAGAAGCACAAGCTTGAGCAGTCATCCTGGTGCAAAGGATTGGGCATGTCCGTGCGTAAGGATAATCTGAATGGAAAATAAAGATAGCAACAGCCCCAACGGCCAACGGTCTCACCGTTGCGTCTTCGAGTTTCTGAAGAGCAGCTGTACCACTGCCCACTACCTTACAATCGCGTTCCTTTGGCCTACGTTTCAGTTCCTGCTGGTCACTCTAAGAGATATCCCCATAACGACGAGAGTAGACTACACCTGGGCACACCGATACACATACGCAACAGCACTGCCACAAGCACCTAAAATACTTTGCCAAAGTAGCGAATAATGCAGCACTCAACTATAGGGTGACACGCTTTATCGGGAAGCGGGGCAGCGCCCCCGCCTCCCAAAAGCCCCTGGGGCCCGTCATATAATTAAGCAGCTAGCATGCCTATCTACGAGGAAAGCTCCGCGGCTCCAAGCCATTTAGCGCAAAGCACCAGCGATGGGCCCGGAAATGGGGCTAACCCATTCCATATTCCGGGCGACGAGGAGATTTTTCGGTTTCGCGAGGAGGAGAAGGCTCGCAGGGAGCATCAGAAGGCGATGGCCATGACTATGGGTGTCGCAGACAAGACGACATTTGCAGCCCAAATGCAGGCGACAGCGACGACAGACGCCCGGGCGCTGCTTCGCGAGCTCCGGCCGCCGAAAGGCGCTAAGCCCGCAGCAACTCTAGCAGCAACCTCTGTCGGCGTGCTCGACCGGCGGAAAGAGAAGGAGAACATGGCAGACTTTATTGCCAAGAAGCGCGAAATCTTCCTGCTGCAAATGAGTCTTGACACGAAGCGTGCCGAAATCAAGAAGCTTGAAGAGCGCGCACGCCAGCGTGAAGAGGCCCTAAAAAAGTCGGAGCAAATGCTCGAAGAGGACGCATTGCGCTTCGACGCTTTCCTCAAGGAGAACGATGAGAAGGTGCAGGAGGCCATCAAGCGGGCCGAAACGGAGGCCAAAGCGAAGCAGGATAAGGTGCTGGAGATTAAGCGGTTAAACACAGCCACAGCAGCCCTCCGCTCTGAGCTGAACAAGTACGAGGAGCAGCTTGAGGACTGCAGGCGGTACAAGGAGTTCTTGGACAGCATCACACCTCCAGAGTGGTTCGAGCAGCAGGCGGCCAAGCTGCAAGTGGGTGACACGCCTGGCATGGCTCCAAATAGGGGCCATTGGGGATCGGGGTGGCAGCGTACGGCATTGCTGAGCTGCAACTTTGGCCCTGCCGCTATCTGACCCAATGGCCCAAACAGCAACACTTTCCACGCCGCACACGGTATATTGCAAGGCATGTCCACATCATCCCGCAGCCTGCTGGCCTAATGCGCCGACTTCAGGCCTCCCGCTGGCCTCTGAATGCACGTGTGCCCAACCTCGGGCCCTCGCCTTTCTGCTGCTCCCCGTCTGCCCCCCAGCGGCGGAAAGACGCTCTGGTGGCCGAGTGGCAGGCACAGTGCGAGGCGCTGCGCACCCGGCGGGAGGCCGCCATGGCCGCCAAGGCGCAGGCGGAGAGCGACTACGCCAACGCGCGCACGCAGCAGCAGGCGGAGCGGGCGGAGCGGGCCATTAAGGACAGCGTGGCCCACCTCAAGGTAGGCCTTGGTGGAGGGCACGGGCGAACTGCTCTGCCCTTCTGGACTGCGGCTGGGTAGCACGGAGGGTAGGGAGGTGGCACAGGCCTCGGTGCGCCGCGTGAGGCGCCTCCGACCGGCTCCCAGCAGGCTGCCGCGTCCGGGAGGAAGCAGGGACATGGTTGGGCCAGCCGGGCTCCGTACGCACACTTTCCTGGGCAGGCGCAAAGGGTCGATGCGTGGTACAGGGTGGCGGCGATGGAAGTCGTAGTGCACGTGGCCGTATCCTTGTCATACGGAGCGGAGTGGGGCAGTGCGGCAAACCTGAAAGTCTAGTGTGGCCGCATCGCAGTGCACCAGCATACGGTAAGGGGTTACCGCATGCAGCTAGCGTACTCACGGACTGATCCTTGGGCGCCCACAGGAGATAATGAAGGAGAAGGAGCCCCCGCCTCCCAACCTAGATTTCCAGATGGACCCGGAGGAGGAGGAGATGTATTTCCAGGTACGGGGCTGAGGCTGGGGCGTAGGTGCGCGGGTGGCTGGTCGACGAGTACCCCTGAGGCGCCGCATGCACGGAGGGCTGTCCTACAGACGCCAGGGCGAGGAGGCCGACACGCGAGGCCTCAGCGCTTAATGCACAGGAAGGAACACGGGGAGTTGCACTTGACGGGGGCTTACTGGTTCAAGAACAACAGGAGGAGACTGTGCCGTATGGGGTACTTATTGGCCGGCCTCCTGCCGTTGGGGCGGGCTCTGCCCAGGCTGCATGCTGCACCACTATCAGGCGCACAGCCAGCGACTTGCGCAAGGGTAAACTATGTACCAACCCCCTGCTGCCCTGCCTGCATTCCCTACTTGCGTGCAGGACCCGGGGCAGCTACTGTCTGTGTATAAGCAGCTGGAGGAGTCCAATCTGTTCTACATCCAAAACGCACAGGTGCGGCACACGGGGCTCACTCCTGGCTGCCAGTGCCTGGGTGGCAGTGAGAAAAGGAGGCCTTGACCCCGCCGTCAGCCATTACGGGCGCCGCAGCAAGAGTCTGCGTATTTCATGGGTGGCCTCCACGGATGACGAGGCATCCTGCGGGTCGGCCCCTGCTGTCGGACACTTGGATGGCCTGAGTATGCACGGCGCGAACTGTTCGCCCTTCCAGGGATCAGGCGCTGCAACTTCATAGCCAAATTGCCGTCATCAGGCGTGAAATGCTGACGTGCGGTCCTTGCCCGCACCTGTAGGAGACGGAGGAGGCGCTGGAGGAGCTACGGCAGAAGCTGCGCGACACGCGGGCAAAGATGGACGCCGAGGCGCAGGGGTTGCAGGTGAGAGATGTAGACGTACGGTAAAGTGGCCGCAGGGAGGACTGACGCACGAGTGTCGCCTGCAGCATGAGCATGTGCCCAACGCAGCCTCAACGTGCATACCTGCATGCAGTTGCACAGAGTTGCCGGTGGTAAAGCGGTGTTGCACCCTTTGGCTCATTCACCATTTCAGGCTGTCCGCACGAGTTCACAGGGCTAGTCCCGGTGTCCTGGCTCACAGGCTGTTGCACGCCGGGGCCTCGGGCCTGAGCCGTTGCAAGTGCCGCCTTGCAAGTTTGACCCACGAGCCTCCCTCGCCGCCACCCGCCCTCCTATCCTCGGCACTACCGCACCTGACGCCTAACACGTCGTCCCTGCGGCCCACGCCTACCCCCAGGGCCAGGTGTCCACGCTGCAGGCCGCCATCGTGGCCGCCCGCGAGAAGGCCAAGCGGCTACGCGACCGCACGGTGGAGAACATGGGCGCGCTGACGCTGACCATGGGCAACGGCCCAGCGGGCGGCGCGGGCGGCTCGCCCAGCCACCACATGATGGGCGGCAGTGGGTCGGTGGGCGGGGGGCCGGTCAACCTGGACCAGCTCAGCGCCAAGGTGCGGGCGGGAGGGCGGGGATAGGCGGTAGGGTGGAGGGCAGCGGCACGGGTTGCTTCGGGGCGGACGGCGCTTGTGGGGAGGGAAGCGGCTGGTGGTCATGAGCTCATGCATGGGGGCCGGCTGGCGGGGCTGAGCGGGAATGTGTTGGTGTTGATGCTGTGTTCGTACAGCTGCTGGTTGCCGCGGACTGCCAAGCTGTACAGCGTCGTGCGCTTTGATGTTTGACAGCGCTTGCAACAAGCTCGACCCTCGGTCTAAGTAACGCGCTTAACTCCTTGCCTCGTTGTAACAGGTGGCGGAGGTGTACGTGCGGTGTGGCTTCGACGCGGACGCCTCCATCAGCACACTGCAGGTGTGTCCTTGCAGCTGCTCCTGGCCTTGGCACTGGGTGGCAGGGTGTGAGTGCACGGAGCTCACCTGCAACGTGGCTGCGGGGTGCCTAGCTACCAGCCAGCCATTTCTTCTTGCCGAATGGTGTTGGCGCCCGGCATAAATTCCCATCTCTGTTGCACCCTTACCAGAGGCGGAAAGCAATGCATGGCGGTAGTAGAACTGCAGAACCTTGAGACTAGCCATGCAATACGTACCGGCTGTAGCTCGCAAGTAGCTCCGTTGCCGCACTTCCACCCAACGCCACGGGCACAGCTACCTCTCCATGCTCCTTGTTTTGCACCACCACACACTGTCCTCAAACGTTCTCTCTCACCCCTCACCCCTCCCCACCGCCTTTCAGATGCTGACCAATATCGAGATGAAGCTGGAGGAGTACCTGGCTGCCGCGGAGGTCATGCCGCAGGAGTTTGTGGAGGGCATGGAGAAGGGCCGCGAGAAGGAGCGGCGCAAGGTGGCGCGCGACGACAAGCTCAGCGCGCAGCACCGCGAGCACGAGGCGCGCATGGCACGTGCGCTGGAGCGTGCGGCTGCGCCCGTGTTCAAGAAGACGGGCAAGCCGCTCATGTTCCGCTCTGCGCCGCCGCAGAAGAAGGTGGTGGTGCAGGCGGATGACCGGAATGACGAGGAGGCGGAGCTGGAGGCGTACCTGGCGCAGGACATGATCTGACCATGCAGGGGTTCCGGGGAAGTGATGAGCTTTCAGACGCAAGAGGCATGGCCTAGCAAGGATGCATCCTGGGACTGTGGACCAATGGCTGGGAACAGTTCCGTGGTCCCGTTGGCGGGGCTTGGATACCTGGTGGAGCGCATGTGCCGTAGCCCGAAGCGGCAGGAGGTGCATGGGAACAGGGGCTTGCACCGGCTGGAGGATGCACGCCATATTAGGCACGGTACCTGAGCGTTGATTGTTGTCAATGGGTGCACTCTGCGGCGAATGGATTGCGGCGAAAGCCTGGCAGGCCACTCGTTGCATGGCGAGATGTTTGGCAAGGCATATTAGGGCACTGCGGTTTGGCACCCAGGGGATCTCCCCTGTGGCACCAGAGCATGACACTCCTGTGCCTCACGGGCCTCACCACATGCCGTCCTTGCTGCAGTATAGGCCATGCACTAGCATGACTATACTGGACTATACCACAGCCTTCAAGAGTCCCTAGTGCGCTGTAATATTCAGTGTATGTACGTATGGTTTTACAGTTTTGGTCCCCTTCCAGAGCCCAGCCCCATCCCGCTCGAGACACAGAGCTGGTCCCGGCCATTAGGGACACGGGGTTTCCCACCCCTCTCGCTGTACGGAAAGGAGCGACAAGCTCCATAATTCAGTGTGATAAGCACGTCCTGGACTGCTCTTGGTACAGTCTTGGCGGGATGGAAACCGTAACGGTAGTGTTTGGCTGTTTGCTGGCACGTGCTCTACACCTGGCTGGAGGCTCAACTCCACAAGCGGTGCAGCTCATAGCGGCTGGGCCCTGGATCCCCACGACAGAGCGTGCGCAATGTGTCACGAGTTGCGGTGTTGACGGTGTTCAGCTAGGCGCAAGGTGTTGCATACCGGTACGCAAACAGCTGTCGCGCGGCATGCACACCCCACACCATCGACCCGTGAAACTGACAACCTGAACAGGCTTGGCACGCCTTCACGAACTCTTAGAGAATTCAGGCGGTGAACGTGACGCGCATCCAACCCTTTACAGTATGCGCTGCCAACAGTCAGGGTGCAAGGAGCTTGTACCTCTGCCGTCAACCTAGGACAAAAGCAGCTTTCCTGCCTATAGTATTGGTCTGTCCAAACACGAAGCCGGCCCTTAATGTAGACTGTCTTCATGTTATGCATCCTTCATGCTTGTTGTACATGCTGTAATCGAGAAATAGCACGGGAACGGGGAGTACCAACCCGGCATCGGCACGTGGAATAACCTAGTCGCCGATACGTGGGGCCCTAGTCCATGACAAAACCGAAGCACCACCACCCTCAGCGCAGCCTTCACGGACCCCAACCTAAGCAATCTGTACGCCAACATGCATATATTTAGACATGCGCCTCGATGGCAAGTCGTACCCACGCACTTCTAGTCAAGCCACGTCTAGGCGTCAGCCGCACACGCCACCCGAAGGCCGTTCCAGAACAAGCCCACCAACGCGTTTAGCCACTCGCAAGTGTAAAGACCCTGCTTACCCGGTCGGTCACATCAGTAACAACCAAAACAAATTGCTGGCACGGCTTACACGGACGCGGAACCCGCTTCGGCCTGCCCCGACTACCCACATCCACCACTGCTCGCCAAACCCTCCTCCCCCGTCCCACCCTTAATACCTCGCATCCTGCACCCCCCACTGCGCCCCTGCGCATGCCCAAAGCAGCCCTCGCATGGTTCCCTCACTGCTGCGTCAGCACCCCCTTCGAGCTGGCAATCTGCCCTGCTCTCCGCTCGTCGTACTCGCAGGCCCGGCGCAGCGCGCGCGCAAAAGCTTTGAAGGTGGCCTCCACAATGTGGTGCGAGTTCTTCCCGGCCAGCTGGCGGATATGTAGCGTGGTACCCGAGGTGTTTGAGAAAGACATGAAGAAGTGCTCCACCAGCTCCGTGTCAAAGTTCCCAATGCGCTGGGCGGGGATGGTGAGGTTGCACGACAGGTGTGGCCGGCCCGACAGGTCCAGAACGACGTGGGTCAGCGCCTCATCCAGAGGGGCGCTGAACTCCCCGAAGCGGTGGATGCCCTTGCGGTCGCCGAGGGCCTGCGACATTGCTGTGCCGAGTGCCAGCGCGATGTCCTCAACGGTGTGGTGGTCGTCAATCCAGGTGTCACCAGTGGCCTTGACCGTGAGGTCGAAGAGGCCGTGCGAGGCAATCTGATCGAGCATGTGGTTAAAGAAGCCAACTGGTGTTTCGGCGACGCAAACGCCAGTGCCGTCCAGGTTAATGGTGACCTCCACCTCAGTCTCCTTCGTTTTCCGCTTGACAGTGGCAACGCGCATCGGCTTCCCAGTGTAGCTAGAGATAGGTGCACCGTTACCGCTAGTGGAAGGGGCGTGAGTGGGCGCTGCTGTGGCGGCGACGTGAAGCATGGTGCGCTTGCCGCTGGTGCGGAAAGGGGCTGCACACCTATTGGCCTGAACCTTCGCAGCTAACATGGCTCAAATATGATTTATCCTCAATGGATATGGGTATGTCAGGGTGTTGCGACAGCACGACTGAGTCGTCTTTTACGTTGGCGTCTCGTGCTGAAATGTTTGATCTAACTTCTATAATATAAAGCTAGTGAAAATAGACGCCCCTTGTATAAATCGGTACTTACTGAAGTGCGAACTCGCCTGACTGCATGCTGTGCCCCAATGGCGCGCAGCGGATACGGGAGAAATTACACACTCCGCAACAAAACGATGTAACATAGGGCACACCACGCTAGCATGCTGACGACTGATGAGTTAAATACGCTCTGCACAATAGTGCGGACATGCTGACTACAGCAGTCGCGCTGGGGACAGACCGTGAGCACGCGAAACACTCTATTCCAGCGCCGCTATAATAGACGTGTAGTCTATACTCCAAGGCGCCCTGTCGCACTCGGTCCAGCCGTCCTGGTCCGCACCCTACCTGGGTTTTTCTTTCAGTGACCAGTCTAGGGGACAATCTCAATCCACCATTCAGCAGGATATGGTACAGATTTCGTGAAGCGTGAGCGGGGCTCACTTGCGCGAGGCAAGCGCAACTTTGCACGGGCAACATGCTCGTAGCCCCGGCGCATTCCTGGTGCTGACTGCCGTTGCGGCCGGCAACACCTGTCCACTCCACCACCAGCACAGGGCCCCAACGCATTCTCCACAAACTCCGATCCCTTCAACCGCCATGGAAGGCGGCAAGGGCTCCATGGTACACCTGCGCTCGGGGCAGCGCAACTCGATGCTCCTTGACGCCGGCCCGCTCGTGGTCCCTCCCCCACCCACCCCCATCAAAATCCTCACACCTGCACCACCACCCAATGGGAGCACCTCTGACCCACATCAACCCGGCGGTGGCAAAGTCGGCGGGGGGACCAACGGCCCCGGCAAGGGGGCCGACCCCTTGGCAGACTCTCCTGGCGCCAGCCCCGCGGTACCTGCCGGAGGCCGTACGACACGTGGCAACGCCCGTAACACCCGTGGCGGTTCCGCAGCCATGGGCATGGGCTCAGACCCTCTTGCAGAGGCGCCTGATGATCCCCTTGACGGCGGTGGCGGTGGCGGTGGCGGTGGCAGGGGCGGGGGCGCCGGGTTTAACGCCGACGAGAAGGAGCCTGGCAAGATCTACATTAGCCACAAGTGGTCTGTGAACAGCCAGGAGTGGATCCAGCGCATGATACAGCAGTTTGAGAACGCGGGGCTGTGCTACATGCAGTCCGACCTAGGCTCTGACGCGTACATCGACGCGCTGGAGTACCACATTGCGCGCTGCGAGTACGTGGTGCTGCTGGTGTCGCGGGAGTACGCGGTGGCGCTGCACGGCCACCAGAGCAGGCAGCACAAGGAGGTGGGCATGGGGCAGCAGTACGGTGGGAGCGTTGTGGGCTGGCGGGGAAGGCCGGGAAGTGTGTGAATCACCAGGGCAGGCAGCACAATGAGGTGGGCAGGGGCAGCCGTACGGTGGGAGCGTTGTGGGCTGGCAGGGAAGGCTGGGAAGTGCGTGAACCACCAGGGCAGGCAGCACAAGGGGGTGGGACGGCCGCCGAGGGATGGGCCCCGCGGGCTCAAGTATCAGGGCTAGCAGCATAGGGGGTTGGGACCAAGACAGTCGGATCCGATGTGGAGGAGGCTGTAAGCTACATGCGGCGCCGGCACCAGGAGGTGTGGTGGGGCGGAGCTATGGTGGTGCAGGCACAGTGAGGAGAGGAGCAGCTGCAACTGAAGGGTGGTGCATAGCCGCACGGATCAGTGGGGCATACCGTCTTTTGAACTGACTTCAGGGGAACTGCTGTGCTAGGCGCAGCGTGTCTGGACTTCTGTGAAGCGCGCACCGGGGCAGCGTGCACTGGGGCAGCGTGATGCTGATGGTCTTGTCGGGCAGCTGAGACGTGTTGGGTTGAATATGCGGCAGCCACCTTGGCGTACTTTCATGCGGTTCACGCCGATGGCGCGCTACGGGAGGGGCTCGGTAGGTGGGAGGGTAGGGTACAACGCACCCCGGCGTTGACCCGCACACGTGGACAAGCAAGCGTGGAGCGGCAAACGGTCCGTGCTGCTGCGATGTCCGTGCTCTCTACTTGACGCCACACCCCTGGACCCACAGCCCCGGCACAGCCACCATCGGGTGCCGGTACACCATCGCCCCTTGCTGCCAGCCTGCCAACCACCTCGACTCCCTCCCTTGCAACCCTCCCCCTTGCAACCCTGTCCCCTCACCCCAGGTCAAGTGGGCCATGAAGCACAGCTGCCGCATCGTTCCGGTGCTGCACAAGGACATGGTGGGCAGCTCGCCGTTCTTCAACCCGCCGGGTGGGTAGCTGGGGCCTGGGACGCAGGAGCGGTGCGATCATCCCTGCAACACGTGGGGAAAACAAGGCTGACAACAGCGACAGCGGCATCACTGCACAGAGCTCGATCGGGGGAACGGAGGCTTCATAAGTGCGCGTTGAACGTGTGCAGCCCTGCCGTTGGACAAAAAGCTTACCATGACCTGGGCTCGTCCTACCATCTCGTCCCGGCTTTCAGGCAGTCACGTGGCGAAAAGCGGCAGCGCGCTGACAGAGGGCGAGAAGAACTACTTGGCGTACGGCTGCAAGCCACTGCAGCAATTCGTTGAAAAGGGTGAGGGCGCGTGGGACAACGTGGCGGGGATTGGGGGCGGGGAGTACAGAGGAGCACGAGCCTTTGGGGATTGCGGTGCGGGGTGACAGGGGGGCAAGAGTACGTCTCGGGTGGGTAGCTGAAACTGGGTACCGTGTTGTGGTGCGGTAGGGGTGATGGGTGGCAGCTGTGACCTGCTCACCGCATTGAGCAAGTGCTTCGGCTCCCATCCACATCCATCTGCGCCCACCAGACCTGCGGGACGTGTTCTTCACCAAGCTGCTGTCACGGCTGGGCCGCAAGAGCAAGAGCTACGACATGACGCAGGTAGGTGCGAGAGAGGAGTAGGGATATGGGATATGGCCTGCGCCTTCGATCGGTGCGGTTGCTGATGTCGGCGCCCCTCATGTTGCCGCCCGAACCGCTCGGGTAGAGACCCGAAGTGAAAGCTTGGAAAGCAACTAGTGGAGCCGGGGGATACATTGGGACCTTCGAACCCCAGTGCCACACACCGGTACTGCCTTCCAATGCGCTGCCACGCCCCAACGTGTTGCATGTCTTCCAACCCGTCCCTGCCCCGGAACCCTACAGGTCAAGGAGCTGCTGGAGCTGGCGGGCCTGGGCCGCGCCTTCGAGCTGCTCACGCTGGGCAAGCAGTACGGCGGAGCAGGTACGGCACCCTAGTGACCCGTACTGCACGACACGTGTGTAGACGGGCACATACGTATGCCTAGCCTAGGCGCACCGTTGATGTCAAACCGTCCTTCTGAGGGCTGGTAACCACCTCAGCCCAACACGCCAATGCTGCACACCACCCTGCGCACTGCTGCCCCCCGACCTCCCTCTAGGCGTGCAGACGGTGTCGGACCTGCGCAAGCTGTTCTCGGAGTCGTCCCACGAGGCCAACGGCAGCTCCACCACGGGGCTCTGGTGGGTGCACGCACCGCCACCGTACCGCACCACCGCCATGCCGCTGCACAGTGCGTGGGCGCTCGCACGTGTTGGCGTTTGCACATGCTGCAATAGGCAGCTGCGTCTCATCTACCCCCGCCAGCCGACGCCCGTTCAAACCCGGTGTCTCCACTTCCCTGCCCATGCACTACACAACGCAAACCACTTTTGCCGTAGAATGCAGGCACCATGCAAGTACTCGCACGCCAAACACATGTGGTCGTTGATGGACATCCTTTGTTCCCACCCACCCCCACACCGACCCCCTTGTCCCCCACTTTTCACGAACTGCTCAGCCGTATGTACCCTTTTTCTTGTTGCACACCTAGTACTTATCCTCAACGCCACCCCATGTCACCCAGGTCCTACAAGCTGCAGCTGAGCGCCGCCGAGGAGTCAAAGCTCCGGGGCACGCTTGCAGGGTGGCACGCGCTGTCCTGCATGCCGCACTGGATGCGCCACGCGGGGGAGCTCAGCGTGGCACTGGCGCTGGCTGGCGCGCTGGACGAGCAGGTGCGGAGGCGTACGGCACGCTCGAGGCGACCCGCACATTGTACTACGCACAAGTGGTTGATGTACGACAGGGCAGCAGTGCATTCCGCACGCCACGCCCGCACCTTGAGGTCAGATGCCGCTGTCTGCAGGACAGCAACAGGTAAGGGCTGCACGGTGCATACGCGCAAACACTGCGACCATGGCGCATTGCAAACGGCTGCCTGTACGTTGGGCCCACGGCTGCGTCCCCGCCCTCAGATCATCGCCCGGCACGGCGTGCTGGACATGTCCTCGCTGGGCGCGGCCGGCTGCATGGGGGAGGGCGGGGGCATGACGGTGGCGCGCTTCGTGGGCGAGTACGCGGGGCTGTGGCAGCGGGATGCACCCAGGGAGTCAGCCAGGGACAGGGCGGCCAACGGGGTAGGCGCCGCGGTCGCCGCCGCCGCCGGCGGTGGCGGCAGCGGCGGCGGTTATGCCAATGTGGCAGCTGGAGGCGGGGTAGGGGGCGGAGGTCAGGGGCAGGGTGGCGGAGGCACCACTGGGAGCGTGCCGCTGCCCGCGCACCTGCTTCAGGCGATGGGGGCAGGGTCAGCGGAGGGAGCGGGGGGAGGGCCGGGGGGCCAGGGGCCGGTGCAGGTGCAGGGGCAGGGGCAGCAGGCGCCAGCGGGCGTGTTCCTTACACACCTCAGCTTGCAGGTGCGTGTGGGGATGGGAGCGTACATGCTGCACCTGCAACGGGAGCCCTGTCAGGTTCCCTTGGTACGATGTCAGTGCGAGCTGAAGTAGAGGCGGGTGCACGGTCCGGCGCAACAGGTGGTCTGCAGCGTGCGTGTGCATGACCGCCGTGGACGTGACGCCAACAGCGGCGTATCATTACGAGTGATCCTCATCACAAGGAGTACCAGCACGGAGTACCAGTTGGTCGCCTGCTGCCCCTTGCCCTCCGCCTCAGGGCTGCTCCATGGGCAGCAAGGGCGCCGTGGCGCTGCTGGACGCACTGTGCGGGGGCAAGGTGGGGCTGGTGGCGCTGGACCTGGCCAAGAACGGGCTGGACCACCAGGTGGGTTGTGGTAGCGCAGAGCGGCATCATGTGGGGACGTGGTGGATGGGGCGGATCAGCGTGGGGGCGTGGGGGAAACGGGCTGGACCACCATGCGGGTCGTGGAGCACACTGGCATGATGGCATGATGGCACGGGGGCGGGGAGGGTGGGTAGGGGGTTGGGGCCTCAAGTTGGGGCCGTGGTGGATGGGACGTGTGGGGGGCATTAGGGGCACGATCAAAGAACGATTTTGGCAGTTTTGAATCCATCCTATCGCAACAAGGGGGCACATGGGGTCATCGTCATAGCTTAGCTCCTACTGGGCACCACCTTGGTATTTGGGCGAG
Source organism: Chlamydomonas sp. KOR1 (assembly GCA_036984285.1). Taxonomy (NCBI): domain Eukaryota; kingdom Viridiplantae; phylum Chlorophyta; class Chlorophyceae; order Chlamydomonadales; family Chlamydomonadaceae; genus Chlamydomonas; species Chlamydomonas sp. KOR1. Next base: position 34,701 of record BQMZ01000059.1, on the reverse strand, counting down.
CTGCCTTTGCCCCCGTTCCCGCACTGCAGTCCGTTCCCACGCTGGTCAAGTTCCTGCGCACGTGCACCACCCTGGAGAGCCTCAGCTTGGCGGGTGGGTGGCTGCGCGGTGCCGTGGGTGGTCGGTCGGTGGTGTCGGGTGTGCGCACAGTACCGGCTGTGGTATACACGTCCGCACATGCCACACCAGCCACACCCAATGCAGTGCGTGCCACGGGCTGCTACCAGCCAAGAGCCAGCGGCGCTTCGAACACTGCGTGCCGAGTCGACGCCTTGCTTCAGCTGCCTAAACAAACCCACAACACTTGCCAGCACCAACGCTGATTACCCTATTCATCTGCACCTTTCATCGCGTACCGCAGACAACCCCGTGGGCGACCTGTCTGGCACCTCCCTGATGCAGTGCCTGGGCCGATACCCGGGCCGCCTGTGGGATCTGGACCTGGCCCGCGCCAACGTAGGGCTGCAGACCATCAAGGTGGGTGCGTGGCAAGACCGGTGCAGGATTTGGAGAGTGGGACCTGCAAACAGCAGGGATGGCTCCGGCCATTCGACAATTGAGATTGAGTTACCGGTACCTGGAAGGAGGAGGAATTGGGCTTCAGGGAACACGGAAGGAAGGCTGCCTTGGCCGTCGACCTGCCTGGCATCCAACGGTGGCACGGGGTGTGTCAGGCCGAATAAACGAGGTACGACCAAGCAGCAGTGCCTGAATCGCGTTCCCCGTGCACGAGTCCCAGTGTATTGTACAATCCCTGCTTAAGCACACCCTACTGCCTCATTTGCAATTCATCCTGCCGGCCGTGGCTACTGCTACGCCCGCATCCACGTTTCCGCCTCCTTGCCGCACACCCACGGCCGCAACCCATGATCTCCCCGCCCACCCCCTGCAGGCCATGGGCACGACACTGTCCACCCACCGCACGCATGCCGGTAGTCCCCTTAACCCACACATACACACACCACTGCAACTCGTGGTCTTCCCGCTGTCCCCCTGCAGGCCCTGGCCACGGCGCTGTCCAACCACCGCACGCTGCGCAAGATCCGGCTGGCGGGCAACGGCCTCAGCGGCAGGGTGCTGGCACTGCTGGCGCCCGCGCTGTACAAGGGTGGGTTTGCGGGCCTGGACCGGAAACGATTTGCACTGGATGGTTTGCTAGGCGGGTCTGAGACGCTGACCTATACAGCAGCTGACTGTTGCCCGTTTATTGTCACTGCATGGCGAAATCCCCAACAGCGCCAGGCCGCAACGGCTGCGTACCGCTTGACACTGTGCACTGCCGTAGACAACGGTACATCTGTACGGCATGCAGGTGGCGTGGAGCATATCGATTTGTCCGACAACCCCGCGGGGCCCGACCTGGCGGCGGCACTGGCCAACGCAGCCGCCGCCGCCTCCGACCCGCCACCTCCGCCACCCCTGCCGCCGCCAACTGAAGGGTCTTCCGCGCCGCCCGCCACCGACCCTGAGCCGCCTGCCGGCCCCACTGGACCCGCCACATTTGTGCTGGCTGACGCCAACCTTGGTCCCGAGGGCATGCAGGTGGGTGGGAAGCCAGGGCGGGCCGGTGCAGGTTGCACAACATGGGTACCACGTACCAGCGGTTGTGTGACCAGGAGACGGCGTGGCGAGGGTGGCATGCACACCAGTACCGTACCCAGACTCTGCCACTTCATCATGCGTCAGGCCTTCACTCACTGTACGTACCGCCAGCTTCGTCTGCTTGGCAACCTGCCCGTCGGTACTTGTTTGTGCCTAATGCGCAACTGCAACAACTGCACCGTGCCGGCAGTGTGTGCCAACAGCGAAGGCGTGTGTTCCGCACAATGTGCGTTGTTGTGCTCACGCTGTCCGAACATTACCCCTGCCTCCCTGCCCCATTTCCCCGCTGCCCCACACCCGCGTCGTCTCCCCTTCTCAGCTGCTGTGCGGCGCGCTGCGGCAGTGCGGTGGTCTGGCGGGGCTGCAGCTGCAGCGCAACGCCGTGGGGCGGGAGGGCGCGGGGGCGCTGGCGCTCGCGCTGGCGGCTGGCGGCCCCAGCCAGCTCAGCGCCCTGGCCACCCTAGACCTGTCGGGTGGGTGGTGAGGCGGCGGCCAGTACCAGCTACTTTTGAAGACAGCACATCGCATGGTGTGGAACTGGGACAGCACATCGCATGGTGTGGAACTGGGACAGCACGATGTCGCTTCCTGCGGCGCTTCACTCATATGCGCCCTCCTAGCCGCCCACAATCCCAGAACGCAGACACTGCTCTTGGGTCTTTCGTCCCCGCTCACCACGCCGCCAGGCAGTTACATACCCTCCGACGGTGTGGTCATGTAAGCTTGATCATTCCGCATTCGCATATGCCTTTCCCGCCGCCCGAACCGAACACCCTGTTGTGTCCTTGTCCCGCCTGGCCCCAGGCAACTACCTCCCCTCTGACGGCGTGGCCATGCTGTCGGCCGCGCTGCGCCGCCTGCCCTCGCTGCGGGTGCTCAGCCTGGAGGGCTGCGGCATGGAGGGACCACAGGTAAGGGCGGCCGCCTTGCCATTAGGAACACCGGCGGCAGCAAAACCAGCGGAAGCGTCCTGGCAACGTCCCTCCTACAGCATGGGAGAGAGCTTGCAGCTTAGGAAATCTCTGGTGCTCTCTTCCTACTCCCGTCCATGCTTTTCCATGGGCGTCCACCATACTCGCACATCATCACCGCGCCCCTGGCAGGTTGCTGCTGTGTGCGAGGCTGTGCGTGTGTCCGACCGCGTGCTGGACCTGGTGGGGAAGGTGGTCACCGGCATCATCAACCCACACAACAGCATACAGGTAGGGAACCGGGGCACAGGGCAGGTGCGGGGGCATCAGGGGGTGTATTAGGAACCAGGGTCCAGCCAGCGAGGCTAGGGGCAGGGGGCAGGACGGAATGGACCATCAGCCCCGATGCCGGATACCTTACAGAACCTGTGCATCGTGCTGCAAACTGGTGTAGTGATGCAGTGCTGCAAGCTGGAGTTGATGCAGACAAAGGTCAGCTGCGCGGCTACAGTACCATTTTTCAGTAACCGCTAGACCCTGTGCTTCACCATTGAAGCCTGTTACCCAAAGCATCAGGACGTCCAGAAGAGGACCCTCCCATTCACCACCCGTCACACGGCCCTCACTCCCCGCCTCTAGCCGTCACACACCCTCATTCCCCTTCACTGCCTGTCACGCGGCCCTCCCGTGTCCCCGTCCACCCGCTCTCCCGCAGACGGGCACACTGGCCTCCGCCCACACGCAGCCCAACGAGGTGCTGCTGGGCCTGCAGGTGCGGGCGAGCGTGCAGGCGTGAGGGTGTGTGGGTGTGAGCGGACGTGAGCATCCACAGGACGATGGTCTGATGATGATAGAGGTCGAATGCCATTGTCGTTTGCAGGTCGGTGCTCAGCGGCGCTCGTCCTGAGTAGCAGTGAATCTGGGCAGGCCTGGCAGCCGGATGCGCCTGAATCTGGCTGTTCGAGGCCAGGGGAAGGAGGTCGGCCTGCAAGTGCGCGACATGTGTGCAGGGCGCGTGCGCGGTCTTGACACACCGGCCTCCTCCACTGCTGTAACACGGGGATTAACACCTCCTCGTTAAGCATCAGCGTTTTCACACACTACAGCTGCCATACATTCCTGCCGTACAGGACAGCATGTTGGACATGCTGGCGGCTCAGGGCGGGCGCTTCAGCCTGGCCAACCTGGAGGCACACGGGGGCGCGGAGGCAGTGTGCGCGTTGCCGCAGGTGAGGGATTGGTGGGGGAGGCGGGGGAATCTGGAGGGACGTCGGCATTACAGGCAGCTTACACTTGCGCCCTTCGCACCAGTCTGCTGCTGTCCCCGCTAGCAAGCAACTTGTACACTCTCATTACATCCCCCTGCACCCTCCGCAACCCTGCCTTGTCTTCTCGGCGGCCTAGACCCTATGTCCTCCCACGTCATTCGGACGCGTGTGCTCCCTGACATGGCGCACCCCCGCTTCTCCGCCCCGAACCCCTTGCGGCACATGTTGCCCGCCACGTTACTGCATCTGCCGCGCCGCCCCCGTCAGTAGTGAGTGCACAGCTGACGGCCTTACGTAAATGGCCCTGTCACGCCAATGTCCTGGCCGGCCAGGGCACATCCCTGCGCGTGTGCACCTCTTCCTTACCACACCCTCCTCACCACGTCCGCTCCTGGCCCCCAGGGCACCTCCATGCGCGTGTACCCCGACACGCCCTCCATGCTGCTGCGCTGGCTGCTGCAGCACGGCCCGCTGCGGGGGCTGCTGCTGCAGGGGCTGGAGGCGCTAAGCATGGCCCGGGAGGGAGACCGCAGGGGGCTGCAGAGGTTCCAGGCGGTGCTGCAGGTGGGAAGGAGGCCATTGCGGGCGGCACCTTGGTGGGCGGGGGCCCGGGGAATGGAGGTCATTGCCTTGCATGCGGCCCAGCAGGGCTTGGGTGTCCAGCATCGTCGTGAATGGTGCCCCGCTTTTCTCGGGCAATTGCCCCGCACTTCGCGGACAATATCCCACCACAGAGGCGGTATGCTGGTGTCCCTGTCATCGCTTGACAACGTGGAGGACCTCATCAAAGAGTGCCGGCTAATGTCCGCTATCCATGATGCGCTTTCGCATCCCCATTTCCCCATGTTCGCTTGCGCCACTTGGTTCTGCTGCAGGAGCTTCGCGGCGACGGCTGCAAGCTGCGTGCGCTCAACCTGGGCCAGAACACGCTGCCTGGGGAGGCGGGCACCACGCTGGCGGGCATGCTGGCATTCAACAGCACGCTGCAGGCGAGTGACTTACGGGCACGGGGAGCGCAGAGGGGCAGCAAGGGGGATAGTGGCGTGCGGCCGTCAGGCGTTGCGGACCAGAGTACCTTCCTGGGCGCTCCCTGTCGTGCGTCCAGGTGGACCCTGATCGACTCGCCTTTTTGATACCCGTCGTTGCCCAGGGTGGCTCTAAGGCACCTGCCGTCCATGGCGCTCTGTGACAGCATCGATGAGCTGCTTTCTGACACCCCTTGCATAATCTCTTACGTAGGACCTGCAGCTGCGGGGGGCGGTCACGGAGACGGCTACGTGGCGGGCCTTCGAGCTGTGGCACAAGGTGGGGCCAAGGAGGGCAAGCGAAGGCGGCTGGCCGAGCCCTGAGCACGCCTTCGGGTCATGCACTCTCCTATCTCCCTCCTGAGCCTTCCCACTCCGTACATATGCATGCGCCTCCCTCATACACGCAACCCACGCACCCAACCCCTGACCGCGCCAAGCACTGTTAGTACCTATGCCTTTCACAGCTCCCCATCCCGACACGTTGACCACCAAAGATGACCCCACGTTTGCCCCCCCCCCCGGCAGGTGATCAAAGGCTTCCAGGAGTCCCTTCCCTGCGCCCCCGCCCTCACGGCGCTGGACGCTACGGCCGCCGGTATCACAGACGCATCCGCCGCTGGGTTCCGCCGCGCCATAGAGTGCTCCGCGGGGCTGAGGCACCTGCGCTTGGACCGCAACAGGCTCAACCAGGCGGCCATGCAGGTGGGCGGGTGGTGCCTGCAGCAGATTAAGGAGTGTGGGGGCGCAGGAGAACGGGGCGGGGAGAACGGGAGCGTTCGGACTGCCATGTAGGCTTTACCGCGACCGCACACCGTGACTCAGCTGGGCACGCCTCCGTTCACCCTTTCCACCCTTGTTCCCCGGGCGCTCGCCCTCGTGCTGATCACGCCCAGACCCCGACCTTTCCCAATGACGCAATCAATGTCATTACCGGTACCGTAACGCCTCAACATTGCGTCCCTCTGCTCGCCCCCACCCCTGTCTACCTCCAGGTGCTGGCCCCCGCGCTCACCACTCAGCCGCAGCTCATCTCGCTGTCCCTGGACCTGTGCTGCGACGAGCAGCAGGCCATGGCGGCGGCGGTGCACGTGCTTGGGGGCAACCTGCGGCTGCAGCGCGTTAGCCTGAGGGGCAACTTCCTGGACGGGGCCATCGGAAAGTGAGTGAGGGAACGCGCAGGCCGGAGCGTGCTGGGGCACGGAGGCAAGATGGGGCACAAGGGTACGGGTGAGCACAGGTGATGGACGTGGTGTGACGTGATTGGGAAGCTGTTGAGGGAGGGAGGAGAAGGGAGTGATGGGGATACGGCTGCAAGCCACCAGCGCTTGTGTGACGAGGGTACCCCGTGAAGATGGCAATGGTGCACACCCGCTTCCACAAGCTTCAAGCTGGTACATGCTACCAGCTTCCATGGGCTTCAATGTGACCGCGTTCTGGTGCAATTGTACAACCCCAGGGCCCTTGCTGCCGCCGTGGCCAAGCACCCCAACCTGGTGTCGCTGTCCATCGGAGGCGCCATGCGCTACAAGCTGGGTAGGTGCAGGACGCCGACCACCGACCGGCAGGCAGGCATGCACGCACCGTCATAAATCACCCCATGCCAGGGCACCCACCTTGGCCACCATGCCCAGCTTTGTCGTTGGAGCGGCACAGATCCACACGGCATTTCAACACGTGTGCTCCTGCGACCTCTCACATAGCCCCGTGCACGCCTTCCCCCCATGTACTAACTCCCTTGAACGCCCACCGATGCCGCAAGATGTGGGCAACACTCTGACCTGGCGCCTGCCCTCGCCCCTCGGTGGTGCAGGCGCCGACGGCGCCCATGTCTGTGCGCCCCACCTGAAACCTGTTATAATAATGTATTATTTATAGTTTGCTGATGTCCTTAATTCAGGTGACGACGGCGCCACGGCGTTGGGTCGGGCGCTGCGCGGCTCGCTGCGCCTGGCGGCCGTGACGCTGAGCACCACGGGGCTGGGGGACGGGGCTGGGGCGGCGGCACTGGCCACGGCGCTGGCCGCGAACGGACGGCTGAGGGACGTCGACCTGGCGGGTGGGTGGCTTATACTGCTGACAGCACCTGTAGCATCTAGTAGCATCATAGCAGCTGGTCTAGTAGCTGTGTCCCTTTTGTGGTGCAACGAAAGCACCGCTTCATGGCTTCGGGTATGCGTGTTTGCGCAATGCAGTGCTGTCCCCCGATCACCACATTGGCCCTCCTGTAACCCCCACCCTCCTGTACCGCCACCACCCCCAGGCAACAGCCTGTCGCCGCACTCTGCGCAGCAGCTGGTGAGCGCGCTGCAGCAACGCACGGGGCCGCGGCTGCAGCGGCTGGTGCTGGAGGGCAACGTCAAGGTGCCTCAGCACCTGCTCAGGGCGGCAGCCAACCTGTGCACGCCGCAGGTCAGGACCAGTGGTGGGGTAAAGCTTATTATGGGCTGAACGCATGGCCCTTGGCGTTTGCATGGCCTGTATGCCGAGGTTTTGGCGAAAGGAAGCAGTGCTGCGTTGCATACCGTTGCTGGGATGTCAGTCGGAGAAACTTGCCTGTCCCGGGGCGGCGCAGCATGCAAGCTGTGCACGTCAACGTGCTGATCAGCATACGGCAATGGCGTGCCTGGTTGTCAAGTTACGCTCCGTACGTCCTGCCTGCAGGTTGCGGAAAGGCGCGATGTGGCGGCGGTGAGCGGCCCGCCGCCGTACGACTGGGGGCCGTACAACCCCATCGGAGACAGCGCCGCCGTCACGTCGGCCGCCGCTGCCGTCGCCGCCGCCACCGCGGCCCCCGGCGGCGTGCCTCCGTCGCTGCTGTTGCGGTCGCGCAGCATGCAGGCGCTGCTGTCGCCCAGGTGGGCACGGGGGAGGGGCGGACCCGCCGTTCACATCCACGAAGCAGTTCGAAGGGGTTCGCTGGTGCGCAGTGCTGATGTCCCACTGCGCCGGCAAGCGCCTGCTGTGCGCGGCAAAGGAGGAAGGGAGGGACGCTGTGCGCTGTGCTCACGACGCAAGCGGCACATAGCAACTGCGCACCGCGTGCACGACGCTAGCTCGGGATGCTCCGCACACGTGAAACCCATCATGCCGCCCTCTCCGCCTGCCCTGTCCTCCTGCAGGTTCCTGCCCACCGGCTCCCCCGGCAGCTCCCCCGGCCTGTCCCCGCAGCCCTCAGCCCTGCGCCCGCAGCTCACCGCACACGCAAGCATGCTCCGACGCAGCGGCGGTGCCGCGCTCCTTAGCGACAGCGGCTACGCCGTCGCCGCCAGCGCCCCCGCGTCACCACGCGGCGGCAGGGGCGGCGACACGCCACGGCACGCTGTCAGCACCTCCCGCGGCCGCAGCGGCCTGGCGTCGCCGCGCCGCCAGCGGACAGCCAACGGCGTAGAAGCCGTCGCTGGCGGCGCCGACGGTGTCGCCGCCGACGCTGGGTACGATGTTGTGCTGTCCTCTGGCGACGTGGGGGCCGACGGCAGTCCGACACGTGGCCGGGCAGGGCGGAAGAAGGGGCAGGGGGCGGCTGGGTATGAAGACCCGCTTGCAGACAGTGAAGGGGAGGAGCTGCTGTTTCACAAGCAGGACAGTGGGTTCGCGTCGCCGGCAAGGCACCGCAGGTTGCAGCAGGTGGCGTGCGCAGGGGCGGGCGAGGGCTGCGGCGGCGGCGGCGGAGGAGGAGGAGGAGGGGGGACCAGCCCGCGAGGAATGGCCCCAGACCCCCGGACTCAGAGCCCGAGTCGTGGGGTTGGGGCCTTGCGGGTTAGCGTAGGGAGTGCGGGTGGGGGAGGAGGTGCCAGTCCGCGGGTGATGGTGGCGGCGGGCGTGGGGTCGGGGGCGGGGAGCCGTGCGCTGTCGGGTTCGGGGCAGCAGCAGTGGGCTGAGCGCGTGGCGGGTTCACCCGGGACAAGCGTGACGTCGTCCCCCATGCGGGACCGTAGCCGGGAGGACTCGTTGGCTAGCCCGAGGTGAGTTGAGGAGCCGAAGCCTCCGCGGCACGTCGGTGTAGCCCTGTGGCTCGTGCTGTCCGTACGGTCCTGCGGGTCTTGGCTGCACTAGCATCCTAACTGGCCAGCACAGCAGTCGCCGGCAACGACAGCCTTGTCAGCCACACCGCAGGCGCCCGCACGCCTTGCTCCCCGACTGGCCTTTCACCTTTCCTCCTCGCTCTCCCTGCCGCCAGGATGCTGCCGGTGCCCGGCCCCTTCCCTCCGTCCCTGCGAGGCGGCTCCTCCCGGCGGCAGCTGCCCACCGCCGACACCAGCCTGCTGGCGGTGCCGCTGTCGCCCACCGCCACCGCCGCCATGCGGTCGCCACGTGGCGGTTCCGGAGCAGCGGGCGGCGGCGGCGCACGGATAAGCGGGTCGGGCATGCTCGCCAGCAGGGGCGGGGCGGGGGACGAGGGTTTGGAGCAGACGTCGAGGCCCAGGAGTGCGGCGGTGGGAGTTTCGCCAGGGAGGGGTGGCAAGCCGAGGTGGCAGTGAGGGGCGGAGGACGGGGCCAAGGATTGCGGTTTGTGCGTATAGTGGGCACTGGGCAGGTTGGTGGCATTGAGCAGCATTGTGTGAGTGCAGTGTCGGTGAGCTCGGTGGCGGGAGGTGAGAGTATGTGCTGGCCAGGCTAGGCCCGATTGCAATGCCTAGGCGGCGTAGGAGGTGAACACGCGTGAACTGACGAAGTTGGTCTGTACGCCAATGAGTCTCGGTTGCATGCGTGGAGGACTGTGGGTGCAGCACTGCGGCGCTTGGAGTCCTGTTGCGGGTCTGGAGGGGCGCGCTAGGCGGTTGGAGGCAAGCATTGCATGGCTGCATGGCAGCATCAGGACTGTCTGGGGCTGGAGAATGATATGCATGAGTGGGCGAAGGTGCTTCCGGCGCATGCGATACCGGTATTACACGCAGGAGCATTGGAGTGTCTGAAGTGAGCTGCGTGTGCGCGTGCACTGCTGCAAGCACACTGTGTCAAGGCTACCGACTTCGTGTATTTTGCATGCTCATGCAAGCGACGCTCAGGCACGAGTGGCGACATGCTTGTGGCTTGGAGGATTTTTGGCATTTCATAGCGTACTCCCGCCAGGTGTTGTGGCCACCCTTGGCCACACAGTTCTAACTGGCCCTGACCACAGTTTTCTGGAACTAGAGTCATGTAAAGTAGCGTGCGTTTGCAGCGACGAGCACACATGCAACTTTGAAAGGGCTTGGATGGCCTGATGGGTGGATAGGCAGTGTGCTTCCATTAGCGTGTGTCGGCTAGGGAAGCCCTGGTATGGGCTCTGGCCCACCTGGTGTGCGGCCGAAGTGCTGTTGGGAGTCCAAGGGACACGTAAGTGCGCCCTGCATAGTGTAGCCAGCAAGGTGGTTGCTCTCATTATCACGCGTTTGTGATGCAGCGAGGTCCAGGTCTCCCCTGGCGAGGTCCACAATCGACACGTCCGGCCTGGTGGGCGTGGCAAGACACCCCGACCCAAAGGGGTCCCTTGTAAACAACCGAACCAATATTCTTACTGCACTGCACCAAAGGCATATTGGGGCCGAAATTGGCCTGCCCGGGCGACGATTTGAACAGGCTAGGTCACAAGCCAGCAGCCCTGCTGCACCACAGCACCAGCTGCTCTGAGGTCTCGGAGCACCAGGCTGGCAGCGCTGTTGCCACACAAGGGGGCCGTCTACTCAGATCGCTCCTTCTATTTACACACACTACTTGTACTAGCAGCGAGAAGCCGTTGCGCAGCACCGAAGGAGAAAGCCACCGCAGAAAGCCTTCGCTTCCCCCTCAAGACAAAGAGTAGCTATACAAATACTGAATCAACATTGCATAATTTATTGTGCGAACTCGCGTTTTGGTAGCTGCAGTATTGTCTCAGACATCAACTCGTCGCGCACTGTAAGCTGCAAGTGCCGCACGTTACGAACTTGGTATAATGTAGCACTCTCGCAGTACGAGCACGTTCGTAGCCGTAACCGGTTCAGGCAGCTGGCTACGCGGCGAACCGCGTGCACGCCTAGGGTCAACCTCCAGTGACCCCAGTGCGTCCCCGCAATGGACTCCAGCTTCCCGCCCGTGCCCTATGCGGTGGCACTGCACCCCAACGGAGTTTTGCTACCGGAGCCTCTGGTAATTGGCCCACAGCCCAGCAGCCGGGCCTGTAAGGCTGCCGCTGCCTTCAACCTGGCACAGCTATTTGGGCTGGGGGAGCTGAGGGCCACCGCGGAGCTGCGCAAAAGGTGTGTCCTGGAATGACAGCCAAGTGCCTGCCGCACCATTTAATGCCGTGCCATATAACAAAGCATCGTATGTCGACCTATGGGACAGAGGCGTACGCTCCAAGCACCACACTTCGCAACATGGAACGTGCGGCAAGGTGCATTGCCTCTGCCATCCCACTACCCTAACCACCAGGCAAAAGCACCGCCTCAACCTCCCGGCATCTACCAAAGCTAACCCTCAGCTTCCATCCAGCTCCCATCATCCCACAATGGCCCCCGGTGTGTACATCAAGGCCCAGCCCGCGCCCATGACCATGGCTCCTGGGCCCATGGGGCCCTCAGCAGCCACAGTACGGCGCGTCAGCGGCGCAGAAGCTCTCTCCCAGCTCCGCCAGAACACCGCTAAAAGACGCGCAGAGGAAGACGCTGAGGCTCTCGCAGTATCTTCGGGGCTCATCCCCTCAGCGCCCATGGGCACCCACACAACGAGCTCCTCCCGACCCATGGCCGCCAACGTTGGCAAGCGGCTGGCCATCCAGCCTCCCTCGTGCATGAGCACCCTGGGCATGAGTACGGCAGCGCCTGTTACGGCGGGCAGTACGACACGTGGCGCGTGCAGCAGCCTGGCGAAGGCGTATGGCGGCAGGATACGAGTTTCGGAGCTGCCCCCAGACTATGCGGAGTGCTTTGCGGGCTTGGAGCGGGATCCGCTTGCGGCGCGGGCAGAGGCGGAGGGCGAGGACGAGGGTACAAGGCGGCTAGGGCGGGGGCGGAAGGCGAGAGCCGGCCAGCAGCAGCAGCAGCCGTTGGGCGCGGAGGGCGCGGGTGCTCAGGCGCTGGGGCTGATGGACGCAGCGGGCATGGGTTTGGGCATGGGGATGGGGATGGGGATGGGCATGGGGCTGGGGTTGGGGCTTGGTGGTTTGCCAGGCGGGGATGCAGTGGGCGTGGGTGGAGCTGCGGCTGCGGGACTCAGCGGGGCACTGGCAGGGGCAGTGGGGGCGGCGGCAGCGGCCGGGGAGCAGGCGGTGGGGCTGGAGTCGTTACTGGGGGGCATGGGCGCGTTGGGCGGGCTTGCGGGGGTTGGAGTGGAGAGTTTGGGGCTGCTGGGGGCAGCGGGAGGAGCGGCAGCGGCGGGTGCAGCAGCGGCAGCGGCGGCGGCAGTGGCGGCGGCGGCAGCTCGTGGAAGCTTTGGGGGTTTGGGGTTGGACCAGGACGATGAGGAGGCAGCCACGGAGACGGAGGATGAGGAGGGAGATGAGGACAGCGAGGCGACGGAGGAGCTGGGCGGGGAGGGGACGGAGGCGGGGGCGGGCGGGGAGGGGCAGGAAGCTATGCTGGGGGATGCGTTTGACGCGATGATGGCGGGGGATGGGGAGGACGCCGGGGGCGCGGCTGTGGATGAGGAGGTGTTCTGAGGAGTCATCGGGTCCCTGATCAGGCGGGTGGCACGGAGCACAGGTGGTAGGCAGCTGCTGTGTGCCGCTGGGATGAGTAACGGCTGTAGGCTTTGGGCTGGCTGTCCGGCGTTCCCGGATTCAGGCGCGACATGGGAACTGTGAACGAGAAGCAGAGACGGTCTTACATCGTGTCGGGGGACACGTACACGAGGCGGTCAAGGAGCATGGCCTTGGTTGTCACGCGGGGGACCCCTTTGTTCTCACGTAACAAGCCCTTAAGACAGGCCAGGGCGGCGCACTTGTACAGTGCAAGCTGGCGCAAGGCTTTCGGCAATGTGGTGGGGGTCTTCTTTCTAATTGTCATGGCATGTACACCCAGTCATTGCATATACACCTAGACTAAGAAAGTGCATATGCAACAAGCAGTACTGCAATGAACGAATGATAATGGAAACCTTGCAACAAGCCTCATCACACCCTGCTGGGAGGCGCCAGCTTATTCTGCACAGTGACGTCAGGTTGCACAGTTTTAAGCTGCACGCTATCCCGTTCCCCGGCCTTCCAAGCACCCTGCAATGCAACCGTGCATGCCTGTCCGTATTTGTCGCCATCAAAGCGCAGTCAAGCCGCCAGTCAAGCACGCGTGCGCGGTCCACAGCAACATGGCACCGACCGACCAGTGACGGGTTCGTCCCTGGCACCGAGCGCACTCCACCGGCACGCGTCAACACGAGCAACAGGCAACCGAGGACCTGACCCGCTTTCCTCGAATGCTGAGCCGTCCTAGCTTCCATCCTACATCCTCTTCTGCGTTTTCTACTCCCGCCGAGACAGTTCCAGGCCCTCTGCACAGCAGGCTTCTTCCGCTCAGTGCTTCCCGAGGCTGCCGCCGTTGGCCTGCTCGTAGTATTTCCGGAAACGCATCTCCGCGAACTCCCCAAAGGTGCTCCCCGGCCGCCACTGGCCCACGCCCACTTGCCGCGTGTCCACCCCATGCGGGCTGACCATCGGCTCATGCACGTTGGGCTGCATGAACACTGCGCAGGTGGCAAGCACGGACGAGCAGGAAGTCACGCCATGGGCAGCAGAACAAAATGCATGCAAAGCAATTAGCCTGCAAGGAAGACGACCACAGCAGTAGCACTGGGCTGGCAGCAGACGCTGGTGCCAGCCCAGTGCTACTTCAGCGAAGCGTTCATCCCGCGCATCCCGTCTGAAGGCCGGATCCTATCCGGATCACCTATCCGGCTATCCCACCTGCAAACGTGTTGCGGCTGATGCCTGCCGCCGCGGTTCCCGACGCGGCGCGCACGTAGTGTGGCGTGGCCAGCAGCAGGCCCCCCGAGTGCACCTGCAGCGCCTCGCCCACCTGCACACAGCACACGCCGGACCGAGGGATATAGCCAGGCATTGCACTCGCGCATCCGCGAGCAAAGTAGCCACGGCACGCAGAGTCCAGTGCACCTATGAGTACCCCTGCCCTACGGAACCTGCATCACTTGCCCTTCCACCAGCCACTTGACCTACTGAAGTGCATCCATACGCCCTCGCGCCCCACCTGGTAGGCCAGGCAGTCCCGCGGGATGGCTGCCTGCACCACCTGGCCGTGCCGGGTGCGGATGTACAGCCCTGCCGAGGGGTCCGGGTTGGGCACCTCCCGGCCCTGCGCGTCCAGGTATAGCGCGCTGGTCAGCCCCGTCAGGCTGCCGTGGTCGCTGTGCCAGCCGCACCACGCATGGGAGTGGTCGTCGGCCCCGGCTCCGGCCGCCCCCTCGCCCTGCGCCCCCTGGTGTTGCTGCTGCTGCTGTTTCTGCTGCGGTGAGCCCTCTGCGGGCTGCGCGTAGTAGTGCAGTAGTCGTGCCTGCGAGGGGAGCGTGCAGGTGTTCGTGGAACAGGGCTGACATGCGTTGGACTGCGGGACAGGGCCGGAGGGACCCAGGGGACGACGTGGGCCATCTCGGGTGCCGGCTGGTTCGAAGCGGTCACGAGACGCATTGCAGCTGCAGTCCATTACTAGCGCTTCAAAACGGTTTGCATGTCACAGGTGTCGTGCTTGAACGTTGCGCACCTTGGGGTTGTGGCTGTGGCGCAGCACCGCCGCCAGCTGCCCCTCCTGCAGCCCTAGCCTTGATGACACGTAGCTGCGAGCAGCAAGTATGAACCGGGCGTCGGGCTGAGTCATCCTCCGTCTGACCTGACTGCACAAGCACCACGAAGCGTGCTTCCCAGAAGCACACCCCCGCGCGGATGCCCAACGCTGACGGTAGCGCTACTGCAAGTGGGGAGGCGCTCACCGGTCGCAGTGCTGCGCTAGCAGGCAGCCCACAGCGCACACCAGCCTGCCCAGCTCCTTGAACGCCGGCTCCAGCCGCGGCAACTCCTCCCGCGGCCACATGTTGGGCCGGTAGTAGCCGGGGTACTGCTCCCGCAGGGCCACCAGCTCGGAGGCCGTTAGCCCTGCAGCGTCACCGCCTTTGCTGCTGCTTCCGCTGCTGCCTTTGCTGCTGCTCAAGTCGCCCAGGTCGTGGGCCGTGTGAGTGTGTGCCAGGGGCACCAGGGGGTGCTCCCAGGGCCGCAGCACGTCGTGCGGCTGGGGGTCCAGGAGGTCGTCCGCCAGGGGGTTGGCGTAGTAGGAGCCTTTGTTGGTGTCCGGCAGGCCGTTTTCGAGGGACTCGCGGCCCAGGGACCACCCCACGCTGCAGGGTCGGACAATGATCAGTGGTGTCGGTGGCGCGGGTATGGGCGGAGTCAGTCGTGATGAGTGCCGTCACTGTGCTTTGTAAGATGCAGGGGAGCGTCGTACCATACAAAGCTCTCCTGGTGCGATGGGCGGCAGATGCAGTCCGGGGTTGGCAGGGTCAGTGTGGGTTTGGGAATTGCACCCCAGGCACTACCTGTAGTGGCTTTCGGGGTCCTCGTAGCGCGCCTTGATGCCGTCGGGCAGCGCGGCAAACTCGTGCGCCAACAACAGCAGCTCTTGCCGCAGGGACAACACTTTCGGCACTCCGGAAACGAGGAGGGCTCCAAGCCCGTCTGGGCCGTATGCCTGTCGATGCATAGAGTTAGAGGGAAGGTTACAGGCCGTCAGCCAACAAGGGCCCAGAGACCCCACACACGAACCCCAGTGGGAAGGGGCAAAGCTGCGACACCAGCATGGCGCAACACAGAGCAATTGCAATGTTGCACACCTTCTCAATCTCCGCACTGAGGTCCTTCCCAGCAATCAGGTCCTGAAACTTGAGCGTTACAAGCCCAGGCGTGGCGGAAGGGCATGTTTGGGAGCGAGGCCCTTCAGAAGTTGCTGCTTTTGGGGAAGGGACGGGCATGCCTGGAGCCTTGTGCTCAATAAACGCGCAACGCGACATGTTTCGCCTTGCTGAGGGACAGGAGCGAAACCCGAGCGCGTCAGGCCTTCGCGCGCCAACATGGAATTTGGCCTGCATGTTTTCGTTATAATTGAATGATGCTAGAAGATTATTTAAGGATCCATGTACACGCATTGGCCTACACCTTGCCTCGAACTTAAAACTTCGGAATTGCAGCTGCTCGTCTCATGCTATGTTCGTGCCCAGGCGCTTCAGCAGGCCTGCTAGAAGTGGTTATCAGCACTGTACATTGTGACAATTCATGATCTGCTTTTCTCCCGCTCCGGCCTATCAAGAACCCTGGTCAACTGCGGACTCCAGAACTTGAACATGCATACTGCAACTCATTGCATGATGACAAATGCTAGGCTAACAAAGATACAGCTACCCTACTGATATTGATACACAGCGGCCCGTAGAACATGCTCGGGACACCATGGACTGCCCACAACTCCAGCTTACCTGCTTACCCTAGCGGGGCATCGCCCGGGGGAGCACAGGAATATGCAGGTGAAACAGCATACCTGCGGGTGCTACGTAGGCATGGCTGGCTTGCAGGGCTCCCAAGGGAGGCTACTGAGAAAGGGGGGCCTACCACCGTGCCCAGGAGCCCCCATGCCGCCATGCCTTCCTTGCGCTCCACCCTGTGAGTTTCTTGAGTACGGGCGCTGCACGCACGTGTTGCGCATTGGTATCCTTGGTCCTGCTCACAGGTACCCCTGGTGCCAGCCCAACCAACATGGCACTTGTCGGGCTGCCGCCAACCCCGGGCAGCCCGCACAGCCCTGGCCGCCAGGCTGTAATCATCAGCGGCGCAGACATCAGCATCCAGCCACTGTCTCCGGCAGGAGCCTTCCAGCAGGACCTGCAGGCGCCCGCGCAGGAGGGTCCTCTTGCCTACTACCCCACGTTCAGCCAGGTTGACCCCAAGCACAAGTGGCAGCGCATCCGCGACTGGGCGTCCCACGACAGTGCCACAGCAACTGGACCTACACCAGGAACAGCAGCTGCTGCAGCAGCGGCACACAGCCACGCTTTGGGCGCTCCCGGGTTCGGAATGGATGTGCCCGGGGCCTATGCATCTGCGCCCGCTGGACAGGTGGTGTACGGCACTGCCCATGCAGGGGCCCAGCTGCCAGACGTACCGGCAGCAACAGCCGGAGGTGCTGATCAGGCTGACATGACAGCAAGCATTGACTCCACGCTACTAGAGCTGGAATTGGAGCGAGCCAGGGCCAGCTTGAAGGCGGCTGCCGCAGCTGGTGGCGGCGGAGGGCCGGTGGCTGGCTCCAGAATTGCTGGGTCGGCCACCAACGTAGCCGCGGCACTCGCTGCTGCTGCCATGGCACCTGGTCCGGCAGCATCCGGGGCTGTGATCAGCCGGCCTGCAGACCCTGCGGCTGCTGCCGCCGCTGCAGCTATGCATCCTGCGCCTGCAAGCCGTGAGGCTAGCTTCGGGTATGCGGCAGCGATGTCTGCGGCCGCACCTTTCATAGCCCCCGCTGTTGGCACAGCCTTGAACAGCGGGGCACAAGGCAGGGCGGATGCGTACCAGGCTGGCCTGACGGCGATCGGGGAGGTGTCGGCCGTCTTCAATCGCAGCCTGGCCACTGGTCTTGGGCTCAGCATGCCCAGCACAGCCTCCCTCAGTGCTCTCCGGGCTGCTGCCGCGGGCGTGCATGTGCCGACCGTGCTCCAGTCGCAGTCTCAGACTGCATCCATGGTAGAGGTGAGCCATGGCCTCGGCAGCGCCAAAACACCTGCATCTGCACTGGTGCGTAAGCTTCATGGATTTGGGTTCTGCAGTGCACTACAGTTGCATCATATGGCGGTGCTGTTCAGGCCAAAGTGATGCTTACAGGTTTCCGTGTGGGTGCCTTTATTCCCTGTTCCCAGCGCACGGCGTTGGAGGCACGGTGCCGTGCGGCGGAGGAGGCGCTGGCGGCAGCAGAGCGGCGGCATGCAGTGGAAGTGGAGAGGCTCCAGGTAGGCCGCAGGCGCTGCGAGCGTTGGCTGATGGCCTTCGGATAGGAACATATTACAGGAGCAAATGGACGCGGCAGCTCATATCTCATACCTTGCAGGGGGGTCGTCACATACTACCCTTACCCCGTCCACAATGAAACCCCGTGGCCGTTTGGTTCGCAGGGTCGTATTGATGCATTGGAGGGTGGCTTGACTTCGGAGCGGCAGCTGTGCGGCCAGCTGCAGGAGCAACTGCAGGTACGGGACTGGGCTGGGCACTGAGCTTGGATGAGGGTGGCGTTCGGAACGGAATCAGACTGGCTTAGGACGGTAAGCTCTTGTGCACATCCCTTGGTGCATTTCCAGCGCCTGTGTCCTGTGACGCAAGCGTATCAAGTTACGCTTGCAACTGGCCTATACACGCCCAGGCGGAGCTGCAGCGGCTGCGCGCTGTGACGGAGTCGGAGGCGTCCGCCCGTGCGGCGGAGGCAGCGTGTCGGGGCATTCTGGAGATGGCCAACCAGGCGCGTACGGTGGATGTGTGGGGATAAGGTGTCGGACGGCAGCGAATGGCGCACCTGGGGATACGCTCAGCAGTCCAGGGTTGATCACGCACGCAGGAGTGCATGTTCGAAGGCCTCATTGTACCCATGTCCACCTTGGCCGCGTGCGCAGTCTTTGGAGCTGGAGCGCAAGCGTTCTGCCGAGGCGGCGCAGCAGGCGGCTGACGCGTCCCGGGACCTGTCCACCCGCCTGGCCAGGGCGGAGGAGCTGACAGCCTCCCTGGAGAAGCAACTGCAGCAGGAGAAGGTGCGGGGCGGTGTTGTGCCCTTCTCAATCAGTTTGGGTCGGCGGCTTTGTTAGTGTCCTTGCTTCAGCTTTCTTGCGCTGTGCCTTGTGACCCATGGGTCTGAGTGTCCGGGTTGCCGCTGCAGGAGGGCTCGTCGCGCCTGGCGCGGCAGCTGGCGGACGCGCAGCGGCAGGAGCAGGCGCTGATGGACAAACTGGGCGCGTCGGAGGGTGCACGGCAGCAGCAGGAGATGCGCCTGGAGGTACGGCTTTGTTTGCACTACCTTGGTGATGGTCAGCCTCCTGCACAACGTACCGCCATAGCGTTTGACCGCTTCCTCGTACACGCAGGCAGCAGCCGACCAGGTGACGGCCATGCGCGGGGAGCTGCAGCTGCTGAACGCCAAGCTGGCAGCACGCGACAAACAGCTGCTGAAGCACGTGCAGGTGGGTTACCCGTAGTGTTGCTGTTCTGGGCCACAGCGCTGCGACGTTATATGCCTCAAGGCAAAGGCTGAAGCCTGCTGCCAGCCTGCTACGATGGTGTTTGTTTCAAAGCCGTTTCCGACGACCGCGATTTGGTTAGGCGCTACAGTACTGGCCTGATTGGGCTGTGAGCTGGTGGGCTAAGGCTCCTCTCACACGTTGCCCGCAGGACGTGGAGGAGACGCAGCTTGCCGCGCTGCGTGCCGAGGTGGGAGCCGGCAAGGCGGCGCTGCAGCAGGCTGAGCAGCAGTACGCCGAGCTCAAGGGGACCCTGGCAACCGTGTACCAGGCACTGGGCCCGCAGGTGGGTGTCCGGCACCAAGCCAGTATGAACGTTGCTAGATGCGGTCTGTCGGTGCATCAGCGGCCGAAGTTGTGTGGCCATACACAGCACTGCACATCGACATGCAACTGGCTCCCGGTGTGTACCCACGCCAACACCTTCTCCCGCTGCAATCAGGCCCTGGCTGCTGCGTTCGGCTACTCGGAGCAGCTGCTGTCGGGCTTCAACGCCAGCGCGGCGTCGTACGGCGCGGTGGCGGACCGGCTGCTAAGCGGCCGTGTGGTGGCGGCAGAGGACGGTGAAGCGGTGGTGGCCCGCGTGAGGGAGCTGCTGACACAGGTGCGGTTAGGGCCGATAGCCCAGGACCAAGTGGCGACGGAGGGTCGCCTGTCTGCAGCAAAACCGTGGGCTTTCTTACTGTGGCCTATCATACCTACCACGTTGCCAAGGCCCTGTAGACCAGGACGGCAGGCATACTGATTGCAGCCTGCCACATGTGCCGTGGCCTGCAGACGCGCAACCTGTACATGTCCTCGGAGCGGCGTGAGGTGGCGCTGACGGCGGAGATGGACAGCGCGATGAGCGCCCTGCGCCAGACCAACATGGTGCGGGGAAGCATCGGACCAGCCAGATGACAGGTTATTTTGAGCAGTGTTTCACACTGCCGTACAGCAATGTGCATTGCGGTTGTACGGTCTACTGGTCTCACCTGCACACCGCAGTTATGCTGCGCGTCCAACTGTCGCGCAGGATGCGGAGGCCCGCCTTGCCAGCTGCAACACAGCTTTACGCGCCGCTACGTCCCGAGTGGAGGAGCTGACGTCCCATCTGGCGGAGGCGCGGACGCGAGGGTCGGAGGCGGCGGCGGCGCAGCAGGCGGCTACGGCGGCGCTGGCGGCGGAGCGCGGGCGCTGTCAGGAGCTGCAGGTGGCTGTGTTGGGGCTGCAGCAGGAGCTGGCGGACCTGCGGGCCAAGCTGGTAGACGCACATGGTGGGTTATTTGCAGCTTCAGTTGCTGAAGAAGGAATGAGCATTGCTGCGGTAGCTGTCCACAGACTATCAATATGCTGCCAGTCTACATTGGCGTATGGAAAACCTGGTTTGTGCCCTTCCTGGTTGGCTGCAGGTGCACAGCAACAGCTGTCGTCCAGCCGGCAACAGGTGGCTGCGCTCCAGCAGCAGGTGGCGCACCTGCAGCAGCAGGCGGAGGCGCTGGAGGCGCTGGCGCAGCGCAGCAAGGAGGCGGCCGAGGTGTGGCGTGACCCGTGTGCAGTAGGATGCCCAGTACTGCACCTGCGATGCTGGGTAGAGGCCATACGGTAACCACAGCTGCATACCGTCGCAGCGAGGATGCAATAGTGTTTTTTCACTAGCACCCTGGATCTCCCTACAACTGTTCCCATGCTGTGCAGAGCAAGGAGGAGCGCATCCGGGAGCTGCGGACCGCCCTGTCGGACGCCATGAGCGGCACCTCAGCGGCCGAAGGGCAGGCCGGGGCACTAGTGCGGGAGAAGCAGCAGGCAAGCCCGCGGCCCACCGCCATCCACGTCTCCGCCTACAAACCACCCTGCCTTCTTTCTGCTCTGCACTGGGTCGAAGGAGTTGCCAACGGGCCCCCTGCCATCGTCGTCTCAAGACATGCACCTGTGACTGGTGCGGACTAATTCTGCATCCCGGTGCTGCATGTCCTGGGGGCCCCGCTTCCACAGGTGCTTGATGCGTTGGATGCTGAGCGGCAACGCAGCGTGCGGCTGCAGGACAGCGTGGCGGAGCTACAGGGGCAGCTGGACGACCTGCGGGCGCACTCTGATGCCGCAGATGGTGCTTTCAAGCAACTTACCCAGCAGGTGAGGACCTCGTTGCATGCCCCTACTCCAGAACAGTTTACCCGGTGTGTCCAACAGCTGGCTTCTGTGCCTTGCCTGACGTGCGATTTGTGTGCGCTGCTGCAGGTGGCAGATGCTTCGCGGGATGCCTTGTCCCAGGCTATGTCGCTGCGAGCCGCGCTGCGTGGCGCCTCCGCATCCCCATTCGGGAGTAACGCCGGGTCATCCAACGCTTCGGCACCCGGACCGCTGCTCCTGTATGCCACCGCCCAGCACCTGCAGCAGGCCGAGGAGGAGGCAGCGTCCCAGCTGGCGGCCTTGGAAGCTGCGGTGCGCCTCGACCAGGAGCACCTGCAGCAGCAGCAACAGCATCGGGGCGTGTCCCTTCCCCAAGCGTGCTCCCGCGCGCTGCTGGCCTGCCTGCGGCACCTGGCCACGCAGCAAGCGCTGACACACCAGCAGCTAATCGCAGCCCGCCAGAGCCTGCAGTCGGTCCGCAGCAGCCTGGCGCAGCACCAGCGCCACGCAGAGGAGGGCGAGGGGGGCTCACCCACGCGCCAAGCTGCTCAAGTATCGTTATCTGGGCGCAGCGGGACGCCTAGCAAGAGGCCCGGCAACGCCTCGAGCTCCATGCGTTCGCCTCCAGGACGCAGCAGGCACCAAGGAGGTGCAACCACTGTCCACGGACCCATGGGTCAACAGGCGTCTGCGGGTGGTGCAGGCGGGGACGCAGGCCAGGCCCAGGGCACGGACAAGGCGCTCTTGCCGTCGGCGGCGTCGCACGGCGTGTCGGGTGCTGCTGCGGCGGCGGCGGTTGAGCAGCTGGCGGCTGAGGTGGCGGCAGCGTCTGCCCAGGCGGTGGAGGACTTTGACGGAGTGCTGCAGGTGGGCTGGCACGTTAGTGGTTGAGGACCGTTGGTCGTACGCAAATGCTTAATCAGCAGCCTGCTTCCTGGTGCAACGATCAGGACGCATATCCCAAGCAGCTGCCAACACACCTAACCCCGACGTATGTAATACGTCCGCCTTATGCAGCTGCTGCAGCGGCTTGAGGACGGCGATACCAGCAAGACCAGCCAGATGGAGGCGCTGGCCAACACCATGCAGCAGGTGGACGGGTGGGCTGGGTGACCGAAACGTCTAGGTAATCTGACAATGCTATGAGCTGTGCTCCAACGCCTCTGCCACCTACTTGTGGGCAGACATGCTGATTTGCCGCTGCCTACCGTCCACGTGTTGTAGTTGGAGCGCCAGCTGCAGGAAGCTCGGGAGCTGGCCGCACAGGTCCCCAGGCTGCAGGTACGGCGTGCGGGCTTCTGATACCAGCGAGCTGCTAGGATGCAATGCAAACTGTCTTGCTCCTTGCAAGTTTTGCCACGCTAACGCAGATCAGAAGCTGACTTGCTGATGAGGACATGTGCTAGGAAAACCCTCACGGCGGCGCAGTCACACATTCGTCACACGCTCGCTCCATGACTATGCAGGAGAAACTGGCTGCGAGTGAGTCTGAGCTGCAGCACGTGCGCGCCACCGCGCAAGCGGAATTCACGCGCGTTCAGGGCGAGGTGGCCAAGGCCTTCAAGGTGGGCCAGGCCAGTGAACTTCGAGCCAACACATGCTGGGTCGTCAGGTTTCCTTGCCATCGCCCCCTTTCTGCAACAGAAACGTGAACTGCTAGCGCCTCTGACGATTGCGACACCTTGCTGGGTGCTCCACAGGCAACTGAGCAGGTCAAAGACGAGGTGGCTGCGGAGGCTGACGCCCGGGTACGGGCGGCCGAGCAGGCGGCGGCACGAGCAATCGCTGACGCTGAGGAGCGTGTCCGAGCTGTGCAGCAAGACCGGGAGGCGGCGGAAGAGCGGCTTACGGCGGCGGAGCAGGCGGCCGAGCAGCAAGCATCCACGGCCTCCAGCGCTCTTGGGGTGCTGCGTAGGGAGTTGGAGGGGGCCCGGGAGGCGCTGGCGGAGGCGCAGGGGCAGTTGGCGGCGCTGCATGGGGAGCGGCAGGCTGGAATGAGGCACCTGGAGGGTCTCCGGGAGCAGCTGCGGCGGGCGGGCGAGGAGGCGGCGCGATGGCGGCAGGTGGCTGCACCGCGGACCCGACAGCGGTTGGTGCTGGAGGCCAGGTGGGCGTTGCCATACGCGCACGACAGGGGCTGTGCACGCAGCCTCACGGCATTGGGCGTTTCCAAGGCCTCAACGCTGCTTGCGACTTATCACGATACTCTGCAAAGGCTGAACACTGACTACGGTACTGTTGCTCCTGCGCGCCGCCTTGCCCCTGCAGAATCCGCGTGCTACGCCGGAAGCGCGCCGACCTCCGGTCACAGCTGTCCGCGGCGACGCTCCGTGCAGAGCAGGCCACCGCCCAGGCGGAGGCCCGAGGCCGCAAGTGGGTATCGCTCCCCCTCGCAGCTGACAAGTCCTGCTTTGCATAGCTGAGCCAACTGTCTGGTTTGCCTGACTTACCTTGCACCCCATGGCGGTGCTGTTGCAGACTCAAACACGGCATCAATCAGCTGCGGCAGCTGCAAATTGACGTGGTGCAGCTCGGAACCAAGCTACAGGTCAGTCGGTTGGGTATCCTATGCAAGCCTGCGTGCACAGGTACAGTGGCCCCGACATCAGCGAACGTAGCCGCAACCTGGACCAGCTCATGTGCACGTTACAGCAACCGCAGACACCCCCCCCATGACATCCTGCGGTCTGTAATATGTGCTACTGAAATGCCGCTGGATGTGCTCTTCTGCTGCCATTCCAGGAAGCCGAGACCCGAGCTGCACGGGCCGACACACTGCTGCCCCGCCTGGAGGACCGCCGCATCGCCCTGGAGCAGGACCGCAAGGCACAGGCCGACAAGGCAGCAAGGCTTGCGGGTGCGTAGCGGAGTACGGCTGCTTGCTCACCTATGCATCCTGCTGAACGTGCCACATTGGCCAGGTTGCCCCACACAAGGTGCCTGTCATCGTGCAACTCATTGATGGGCGAATTGTCACGCGCCTGTCTTGCGCCCTTACACACGCACCCCAGGTCAGCTGTCGGAGGCAAACAAGGCGCTGGATGCTGCTCGCAAGGCGGAGGCGGCGGCCAGGAAGGAGCTGGACCGCGTGCTGAGGGAGCAGCTGGAGCCGCAGCAGGCATGTCGTGTTGCAGCCAGACCGTGTGTAGCGGCTTGGCAGCCACTCGTGACGCATGGGGGCCTACGTAGGTTGGTGCCGTACTCAATACGTCGCCACCAGTATGTGAGCTCACGCACACTACACCTGCAACCAAGAGCTTGTCAATTGCTGCGCTAACACGCGTTCCTATGACACCTGCAGCGGCGGACCGCTACGGTGTTTGAGGAGTTGGAGAACGCTGCCATGGCCCTTCAGGTACGCCATTTGCACAGATTTGCTTGCACGTCGTCCTTTGGATATCTAGCTTGTTGGCCAGCTGTCTTGGCACCTGGGTAGCAGAGTTCGATTGTAAGTGTCGTTTCCTGTGCAGGAGAGCCAAGCCAACGCGACGCGGCTCCTGCAGCAAGGTGAAGCCCTTCGGCAAGAGCTCGAGGTACGGCCCAGGCAACACATGACCTACACGCAGCAACGCAGCCTGCATGGGCTCCGCGTGTCCTGACAGTAAGCACTGTTGCATAGCATAAACGGTAAGCAGTGTTCACCTGGGTCCTTACTACACCCCATCTGCAGGAGGTGCAGCAGGCCGCTGAAGACGACCGGCTGCAGGTGCAACAGCAGCTGGCAGCAGCGTCCCGGGTGAGCGCCCATCCGTTCCCAGCGACCCAGCACACCGCCGCACACTGCACAACCCACACCCAGCCGCACACCCTCTGGGAAGACCTTCAGGCCGCTTGACGCTCGAGTTCGTGTACAGGTTGTCCCTACTCATAACACTGCAACTACAACTCGCACGGTGCCTATCACCACCACCAGGAGATCACCGACCGCGACGCGCTCATCGTGGACCTGCGGCGCCAGGTGTCGGCGGCGCAGGCCGCTGCCGCCGCCGCCGCCGCGCTGCTGCCCGCCGTGTCGTCGGGGCAGCTGGGCGACGCGGCGGCGGTGCAGGCGCACCTCATCGGCCAGCTGGGCCAGCTGCAGGTGGGCCGGTATTTTTTGGCATTTTGTGTTACATTTCAGGTGGTGTGGCCACACGATCCTTACTGCCGGTGGGGAACGGATGGCTCGGGTGTTGCGACAGTGCGGAGCAGCATGTACTGCAGGTTGTGGTAGCCTACAAACAACATCCGGGGTTTCTGCAACGTTGGCAAGAGCAATTGTTTATTGCCTTCTATCTCGGCTTTGTGCGATCCAAGCCTGCACGTTTTCCTGGTCCTTCGCAGGCTGCAAACGTTGAGCTGGAGGCGAAGCATGCGGCTACAGAGGCGGAGCTTGAGGTCATCAGGCAAGAAGGGCACACCTAAGCTTTCCTCCTTGTTAGGAGACCACCGCAGTAGCATCTGCAGTGATCCCCAGTAGTCGTGCCTCTGCCGCCCGCCGATCACCTGCACTGCTTCGCTTCTCTCTGTGTCATGGCACCCAAGGCGCATTCCCACGCATCTTTGGCCCAACGTTGCACCTCCTCTTCAGGGTACGGCTACACCGCACGGAGGCCATCATCCACTCCGCCCGGCCCGGGACAGCCAACACCGTCGCCTCCGCAGGGGCCAGCCACCACCCCCAGCCTCGCGGGGCCCACGTGTCAATGTCCGCCACGCCGCAGCACCTGCACCAGCTGCAGAGCCCGCTGCACGTGGACCATGATATGGGAGCATCCACGGCCCCTCGCAGCCTTGCGAGCCTGAGCCCTGCACCCTTCGGGGCCAGCACTTGGAGGGAAGACGGGGCCATCGTGGTGTCAAGGGGTGAGTGAGCGGCCACAGCAATGCAGTAACCGGCACCGTTGCATACACGACCCTCATGATGTTGCCCCCAAGACCCTGCGATCGTGCCGCGTCTGGGCCCTCTTGGACCGTCGTGCAGGGCGTCTGCTGTCCTAGAGCATTTATCAGTCCGTTGGGGACTGTGCACGTGTACCGTTAAACGTTGGCCCAACACGTATTCCGCAGACCCGGACACGGCCTCCCTGCTGGCCGCCAAGGAGCAGCGCATCAGCGAGCTGCGGGCGGCGCTGTCCTCCCTGCTGTCGGACAAGGGAGCCCTGCAGCGCGAGCTGGCGGCGGCACGGGAGGAGCAGGCGGCGGCGGCAGTCGCAGCGCATGCGGCAAGCAGCGCTGCAGCAGCAGCAGCGGAACAGCAGGAACGCAAGCTGCAAGACAACCAGGTGGGTTTGGCCAATAGTTTTGCGTAACCATTCACCCTTGAACGCTTGAGCTTGGCCAGCATACATTAGGATGGCGTCACAAGCCATGTGTATTCAGAATTGCTGCTCGTCTTCCGGCTTCCTGTCCAGGAGGAGCTCACCCGTACGGCAGCGGCATTGGAGGACGCGAGGGCCGGACTTACAGCGGCAGAGGAGCGCCTTAACGCAGCATTAGCTGTCCATCAGCAGACGCAGGAGGCCCTCAGCAGGGAGCAGCAGGCGGCGCAGGAGCTGAAGGCGTCCTTACAGGCGGCTGAATCGGCAGCCCGGGAGCGAGAGCTGCAGTGGACGGCGGAGATGGAGCAGGCAGAGCAGGCTGCCAGGCAGCAGCTGGATGAGGCTGAGGAGAAGTGGCGGGCGCAGATGGACGAACAGCAGAAGCGGGCAAGGGGAGAGGCGGAGGAGCGGGAAGCGTGGTGGCGGGATGAGGAGCAGCGCTGGCGGGACCAGGGTGCGGCGGTGGAGCAGCGCCTGCGCGAGGAGGTCGAGGTGAGCGTAAACACGTCTCGTTGTGCAGCTGCAAACCACGTGCGCACTGCGATTTGCACGATCTCCCAAGATTCCATTCCCCTCAGTGTTCCCGTACCTGCCGGTCGCTGATAGCTGTGCTCACCGCTGAGGCACAACGAGGAGCCCGTCCTGCCGTATGGCTGCATGCGCATGTAGCACCATGGAGGGCAGCCCCCCTGCGACTGCAACCTAATGTTCCGCGTGCAGGTTGCCCAGCGCAGCGCCCGCGACCAGGTGGCTGCCCTAGAGCGGCGCATGCGGGAGGAGGGTGCGGCGCTGGAGCGACGGGCGCGCGAGGCCGAGCGCCAGGCGGCGGAGGCGTTAGCCCGCGCGGACGAGCGCACCAAGCAGGCGGAGCGGCTTAAAGAGCAGATGGCGCAGGTGCAGGTGAGCACGTGAGCTGCTCGCAACATCACAACGCCATAGCTGCGCAGCACGCCGGCTGGATCGTGCGCAGGACCGACAAGCTGGGCGGTTTCCCATGTGCACCGTCGCAGGCACTGCATTCATCGGCGGAGGCGGCTGTGCAGCAGCTGTCGTCGCAACTGCGGGAGCTGCAGCAGGGCGGCGGCAGCGGGCAGGCCGCTGCTGCGGCGGCGGCGGCGGCCGAGGTGCAGCTGCAGCTGCAGCTGGACCAAGCGCGGCGCGAGGCGGCTCTGCTCCAGGACACCATCACCGCTTACGAGACCGTGAGTGCTTGGCCTCAAGTGTTTTGATTGACAGTAGTCGTGTCCGGAGTGCTGGGAGGTGTGACTTGCAGCGAGCACTGCATGTGTTTTGGTGAGGCTTACAGCTTCTGTCCTTTGCCGTGCGCGTGCTGCAGGAGAACCGCCGTCTGCAAGCCCAACACGAGGCAGCGGTGGCGCAAGCTCGGTCGTTGGGCGAGCAGCTGCAGGTGCGGGGCATGCTCAAGTAACTGAAACTCGACCACGGTAGAACACGCAACTCAATTCTCTCCATGCCGCTGGCTTTAATCCATGCACTCGTCCCCTGAGCTATCATCTCCTCGCCACAATCAACTTCTTTCAAACTGCTATTCCGCAGAGTCTGAGCGGCGACCTTGCCTCCGCCCGCACGCGCATCGGCGTACTGCAGCAGGAGCTGGCGGCCCACACGACAGAGCTGGATGCGTTCAAGCAGGCCAACGCACTGCTGCAGGTTGGACTAAACACACCGCATTTGCTTCACCGGCATCAGCCGGCACTGACAAGAGATGCCATGCAATTGTTGGTGAAGCTTCGCTGGTCCCCAGCTGACCTGTGACCGAGAGCTTGACGCACTGCAACGTCCACACGGCCCTCCGCAATCGATACCCTACCTCCTGCAGTCTGAGCTGGCTGCCTCTGACGCGCGGCACGCGGACGCGGAGGCGCAGCTGGTGGAGGCGGAGCAGGGGCTGTCCCGCCAGCAGGCGCTGGTGCGACAGGTGCGTGGGTGGCAGTAACCAAGTGCTCCCCGCTCCCTTGCTGTTTTACCGATTTCATGGTTCGCCATGTACAGAATGATACCAGTTCTCTGTATTTTACCGCTGCAGGTGCAAGGGGAGAATGAACGACTGCTGGAGCAGTACAACGCGCTGCAGGAGCAGCTGCAAGAGATGCTGCAGGAGCGGCGCGCGGCGGCAGCCCGGGCGGCGGCGGCCGCGGTGCTGGCGGAGGCAGGCGTGGCGGACGGCGGGCTCCTCACGTCACCAGGTGCTTCAATTTGTCACCCAGTCTATGCTTCTGCATACAGCTCACACGATCTACGGACATGTGCGCCTGGACCTATCATGCGCACTTGTCCAGTACGGAGCACGCTGACGCGTCAAGGACAGCACCAGGACAAAGCTGAGCTATGCCACCGTCCGTTCCCCATGCAGGCGTGCCGTCCATGTTCGCCAGCCCTGCGGCGTCGCACGCCCCCGGTCACACGCCCGCCAGCAAGATGGCAGCCCACGCCTCCGGCAGTGCCAAGGACCAGCACCACCCACATCCGCCACCGCATGACCTGGACGCAACTCCCAGGCCCGCCGCGGGCGCCCGCCGCGCACTGCGCCTGGGCTCACCCACAGGGGATTTGGACGCCGCGGCTAGTGCCCTGGAGACCAGCGTGTACGAAGCAGCTATGTCCGGCCTGCAATCCAAGGTTGAGCAGCTGCAGGTAGGGCCCTGCCGCACCGGCTGGCTCACCATGTGGTGAGGGATTCATACCGTACGCCAGTCTTGCCGCCCCCTCGTGCACGTGTTGCCAAAAAGCATTCTTCAGTGAATCGCATTTGGTCAGGATGAATAGAAAATGTTTCGGCAACTGTGCCTGAGCCCCCTTCCGTCAACCTACATCCCAACCAGCGCGAGCTGGCTGGCGCCCAGGCCCGGCAGCAGGAGGCGGAGCACGCCCGGCAGCTGCTGCAGCTGGACGTTGCGTCCGCCGCGAACCGCCTCAAGGGGGCGGAGGCGCAGGTGGCTGAGCTGTCAGCCCGCCTTGAGGTGGGTGGTGCTGATGAATGCAGCCAACAACAAAACTCATAGGTACACGTCCAATAGCTTGGAAGTGCTGTTGGCTCATGATGCTGATGGCCAGCGCCAACGTTAGCTTACCCACGATAAACGTGCAGGTCGTGTCCGCCGACGCCGCCCACGGCACCGGGTCCCTGCGACAGCAGCTGCTGGAGCTGGAGCTGCAGCTGGACGAGCACCGCGACCGCGAGCAGGTCTGTAATAGGAGCTTCATGCAACCTCACAAAAGCTGTGCCTGATTTTCATGCTCCTTTCACGTTGCTGAGCGGCCTCAGCGCAGAGGTGATAAGCACGCACGTACGCTATGCTCCTTGTTCCGCAGGCCGCCCAGGAGGCTCTGTCGCGCTGCAACATGCGGTGCGAGGAGCTGGTGGGGCAGCTGGCGGCAGCGGAGCGGCGTGCGGACGAGCTGCAGCGGCGGTGCGAGGACGCGGAGCTGGAGGTTGGAGTGGTGCAGGTGGGGGCAGGGCCTGACGGTCTGTTGAAGGTCGTGATTCGATCTCCAACCCTTCACATACGACAGGTGCAGCCGGGACACTACCTTTCGCCGGCCTAATACACAGCAACCTTCCTGCTTTCGTAGGCTCAGCTGGCGGCTGCCTCGGCCCAAATCCCGGCGCAGCATGCAGAGGGCCAGCCGCAGCCGGGGCCGCAGCTCGGCACGGCGGCGGCCACGGGCCTGGAGCTGCAGGTCCGGGAGCAGGCGCTGCTAGTGGAAGCACTGCAGGTGGGGTGCCGCAGCTGCAGGGCCGTGTAGAGGACACGTGTGTGTAGGGATTGCCGCTTGCCTCGCACAGCTCCGCAAGGGTGGCATGGTTCATGCATGGTTCTTGCGCGAGAAGTTGGGCCCCACAATGCCTGCGCTTGCCTGTGCTGCCTCCCACATGGCCACAGGCTGACGCCCAAGCGTCTCTGGCAAGAGCGGAGTCCGCCGAAAAGGTGCGGCGTCGTGGCGCCGGGCGGGCGGCGGTGCGGCACGACAGCCACGTGTCTGTTCTGTCAAGTGCGGGCACCGGAGGATATGCAGATCCTCACCGTGAGCTTTCATGCCCCTCCGCAGGAGCTGGCCCGCATGAAGGAGGCAGCTGCTCAGGCCCAGGGGGAGCTAGAGCGGGCAGAGCGCAAGTGCCAGGCAGCGGCGGCCGAGGCGCAGGCGTCATCGGACGCAGCGGCGAGGATGCGGGTGCGCTTTGGCTGGAATCAAGGCTGTAAGGGTCTAGGTGAAGGGGGCTAGAAGGAAATGGTCATGCGTGCAAAAGGTTTCGGGCTGGCAGCCATGCGTGCAGTGTGTCACTGTCGTGAAGACATCATTCGACATGAGCGCTGTATGCGGGTGCTGATTGCAGGTGGAGGCGGCGAACCTTTCGGCCCGCCTGACCGAAGTGGAGGTAAGGCATCGCCGGGTGCAGCCCCCAAAGTACGGGTCTGTGTCGTTGCAGGCACACCGGCCCTGCAACGCTGGCTCACTAGAAGCAGCAATAGCGTCATAATGCAACAAGGTTAGCTGATATCGGCACTGTTGCTACAAGGTGGGCAGCGCTCACACGGATCGTGCTGCGCCATTGCTCCCACCTGCAGGGAGAGCTGCTGTTGGTGCAGGAAGCGCGGGACCGTGCCCTGGCGCAGGTGCGTACGGCTGGTACAGCTGCGTAGGCAAGGCCTTAGAGGCCTGGCACCAACCAGGACACCTTCGCGATTAGGAGTCACCTCAGGCTCTGGCCTACAACCCAACACGTAAAGGTAGCCTGCAGTGCTGCGGAAGCTGGTGTGCCACACTCCTGCATTGCCCATTATGCACAGGTTCGAAGCGTGGAGGCCAGGCTAGCGGAGGAGCAGGCCGAGGGCGTGTCGCTCCGCAGGCAGCTGGCCGCAACGGCAGGGGCGCGCGACGACGCGGCGGCGGGGGCTGCGACGGGAGACGCCGGGGGCTGGTCGCAACGCGCTCGGGACTTGGAGCTCGCGCTGGAAGCAGCCAGGGAGCAGGTTGGTACGTTGGATGCTGTGACGCTCCTGTGGTTACACCGGCGTGGTGCTGCCGCGTTATCAATGCAATTGTTAACTACCATTCACCGTGGGGAATGCCTGGTAACGAACGCTTTGTTACGCTTGCGCAACGCAGGCGGCGGAGGCGGAAGATGCAGTCGCGGATGCAGCTGCAGCCCAGCTCCGCGCCGGCGCCCTGGAGCAACGCCTGCGGGATACGCAGGCGGCGTTGTCGGAGGCGGAGGCGCGCGCGGCGGCTGCGGAGGAGGCGAGGGCCCGCTCCGCGGCTGACCTGGCGGCGAAGCAGGAGGTGCGGACGCCAGGGCCACAAGCCCAGCAGCACAATGCAACTTAGCCCTACAGCCTGACTCTTATACACAATCATTAAGTCATTACATGCCCATGCATGTTTATGATATTTTGTTCTGGCGCTCCTTCATTGTGCAACGCTATGGCTCCCCGTACCTTGGCAGGACGCCACCGCCCTGCAGCTTCAGCTACGCAGCGTCACCGACCAGCTGGGCGTCTGCGAGCGGCAGGTACGTGCTACTTCATCGCCAGACAGATATAGTAGTGCAGTGCCAGATTCCGGCGGTGACGTTTTAATGTCTGTCGGCTGCCTGGCTCCTGCCCGCTTTTACACCCTTGGGTTCCTTGGGAAACGTTGGCGAGCACCACACATGACTTTTATGTGTTGGCAGGTTGGCGACCGCGATGCGCGCCTGGAGGGCTATAGCTCTCAGCTCGCCCTGCTGCGCGGCCAGACGGAGGCGTACGAGGCACAGCTACGGGACGTGCGGAAGGAGGTGCGGGAGCTGGCGCAGGTGCGCAGGGGTCAGGCGTTACGCGGTGAATTCCCGGTCAGCCCGTGCATGGACGAGGCTGATGAGCGGGACTGACAGGGCTTGGTTCAATCCTAAAGCGCGCCCATGCTGCCGCGTGACCGTGCCCTCATGCTTGCAGGAGCGTGACAACCTCAAGCGAAAGCTGACCAGGTTGGTTGGTCAGGATGTGCGGAGAAGCTTGCCCTTGCCCTGCCGTATGCGTGGCACTGAGTGTTCTCTTGTGGCTTGCGATGTAGCCTCGAGCAAGACTCCGGAGAGTCTGCGCGGAACAACTCGCCACGTGAAGCTGCCAGTGTCAGCGGCCTCAGCGTGTCCACCAGCGCGGTATCGCACATGCCCCAGTTTGTGGGTATGCTGTCGGAGAACCGTGACCTGCTCGAAAAGCTGGCCTCAACACACAGCAAACTAAAGCTAGCGAAGTCCAAGCTGGTGCAAAAAGAGCAGGAGTTGCGCAGTAAGGAGGCAGAGGTAAGTGCCGGGTCTGGGGTCTGCCGGGGTTGAGGGTTGGAGGTGGGGGCTGGGCTATGCACCGTCAGGGTATCGTAAACGCCCTTTCTACGCTGATGCCTGTTGGTTAGCGTCTTACACTACTTGCGTTTATCATCCTTTGCTGTTGTGCAGATTGGAAGGCTACGGGCCCAAGTTGCCGCGGCTGGTGCTGCGCTTTCAGGTGCGTACGAAAGTCAAGTGCAGACCCCGACAGATGCTCACGCATGTCTCAGCATATTGTGGCATTGTCGATGGTATCTACAACTTTACAGATGACGCAAAAGAAAGGCGGAGCAGGATGGCTCGACCCCACTGTTGCCAACATTTATGTGATGTCCGCAGAGCCCGGCACAGCGACGGGGCAGGCCGCGAGCATCGACCCATTGGTTGCAACTTTAAGAGCCGAGATGCAAGCGTACAAGGTACGAAGCCGAAAGTTGTGAGACCTTCGCGTGTCGCAACCTGCGAAGCGCAGCGAGAAGCCACCTTGCTGAAGCGCGCGAGTCTGTGTTGATAGCCTTCTGGTAACAGCATTTGACCCAGAACTTTTTCCGCGCCCTTGTCCTGCGACAGTCTGCCCTCGCAGCTTCTCAGGAGGAAGCCGCTGCCTCCGCAGCAGCTGCAGCAGAAGCCCAGGCGCGCTGCGACGCTCTGACGCAGCGACTGCAGCAAGACATGGAGAGACGCGCGTCCCACAGCCAGGCCAGCAGTCGGATTGTGGAGCATGCGTCCCCCGGCATGCTAGAGCGGCTGCACCAGCAGCGTCAGCAGCAGGGCCACGGGTCTCCCCGCTCCTCTGAGGACGACGGCACGATGCAGGCCTTGTCGCAGAAGGTCCGCATGCAGAGGTCGGAGATCGAGACTTTGGCGACCGAGCTGCAGGTAGGTCACGGCTATCCCCATGTGGCCGCTGCTTGCACGGCATCTGGTTGCCATGATGCCCCACCTGGGCTATGCTCAATGTTGTCGGGACACAACAGAAGTGTCTGGACAGTGCACACAGACCTCTCATGCGGCCCCTGTATCTGCACCTGCAGGCTGCCAACTCCAAGCGGACAGACCTGGCCAAGCAGGCCGCTGCCCTCAGTCAGCGGCTTGTGGAGTCAGAGATACGGGTACGGGTTGCCGGTCTTACCTTTGTTGGCCTGCATTGTCTTGGCCAGGCGGGCCATCTACGCAGGTACTTGTCCCTTTGATATATACCCTCAGAAATCCAAACGACTATCTCTAACTTCGCTGCCGCTGGTGCCATGACCTCATTTCCAATAAGTACTCTGATGCCATG
Organism: Chlamydomonas sp. KOR1; assembly: GCA_036984285.1. NCBI lineage: Eukaryota > Viridiplantae > Chlorophyta > Chlorophyceae > Chlamydomonadales > Chlamydomonadaceae > Chlamydomonas > Chlamydomonas sp. KOR1. The sequence continues at coordinate 647 of BQMZ01000059.1, read as the reverse complement.
CGCTGCACCGCAGGAGCGCGACTTGGCGTCGGACCTGGAAACCCTGCGGCAGCAGCTCGCACTTGCGCAGCAGCAGCTGCACAGCCGGCAGGACATCATCCGGCAGCTCACGGCCGCGGGCGGGGACAGCTCTGCGGACGCTACGCTGCCGCGCCCCTCCGGCCCGCCCAGCCCCGCCAGCACCGCCAGGTCGCTGGGATGGCTGCACATGGCGGACGACGCCCCAACGTCGACCTCCACCAGCCCACGCTCTCAGGTAGGCTAGACACTGCCATTTGCTAGTACCCTACCGCCGTTACCCCCGGCATGCTCTGTAATGCGTCCGACGTGTAGCTCGTTAACCCCTTGTCCCTGCGACCAACGTCCCTTACCAGGCTACCCGCGCATACCATTCCACGCTGTCGCTGACTCCTACGCGCTCGGCGGGCGCTGGTGGCGGCGCTGTCGGGGCTGCGGGCCCGGCAGGCGGCTCCCAGGCGCAGCTGGCCAACGCGCAGCAGCATGCGCTGCAGTCCTCCACCCTGGACCGCGTGGTGGCCATGTGGAGGGACGCGTGCCGCGCCAAGGACGCCAAGATACAGGAGCTGCAGGTAACAGGCTGACCAACGGGCGCCGCCGCACCCTCTCAGCGGGGCAGCAGCGATGGG
>BQMZ01000058.1:0-163302 GCA_036984285.1 Chlamydomonas sp. KOR1 | reverse complement strand
AGGCCCGACGTCTGTACACCAACCTGCAGGCCTACGAGTGGCTGTGCCAGGTGGGAGCTGGTCCAGCTGGTTGGACATTAGGCCCTTCGTGGTGACCTGCTGGCGGGGCGGGGCAGGTGTGCGGCTGGGCGTGCAGCATGGCGGGGCCCGCTGGCGGGCCCCATCCTCATGGTCTGCTCATGTTCCCGCTAGCTGCGTTGTAAGTGTTCTGGAACCACGGGTCACTCGATGCATTTCTTGGCATGCTGGGAACTGTGGGCTCCCATGGCCGATACCTGGCTTCCTCGTGCTGTAGTAGTTGAAAATTCGTTTAGATGTTGCTGAAGTATGTTCATTATCAACATATCGACCACGTCATAAAATTTTACGTGATTTAGATTGTGACTTTCATTTAACGGCAATGACAACAATTTATTATGGTTTAGCTGGTGAACTTGCAACTAATGAGGTGTAGCGGCAAAAGCCTGGCGGCCCTGCCTAGCCCTGCACGACCAGCATCCATGCCAACGCCACGAGGAGCGGAATAACCACACCGGGGCTGCATTACCTCGATTCCCTGTACTAATCAGGCGCCATGTCACGCTGCACTATGCCGACATGGTTCAGACAAGTAGCCACCCTCACTGTGACCCGCCACCCGCTACCCGCTCGGGGCAACCGCACAGGTCGCCTCGGCGCTGTCCCACCTGCACGCCTCGCGGCCCACCATCATACACCGCGACATCAAGCAGGAGAATGTGCTGCTCAAGAAGGACCCGGCGCAGGGCGGCAGGCTGGTGGCCAAGCTCGGGGACCTGGGGCTGCACGTGGTGCGTTAACACACACACGCCCGCAGCTCAGGGCAGGAGCGCAGAACCAGCAACAACTGAAATTGCAACATCTGACTCGTGGCACTCTGTCAAATCAGCTGGGAACTACACGCAAAGCGCAGATCTTTACATGGGGCCCGTCTCATGTCCGTGTGCCGTACAGGTTCTGGAGCATGACCGCTCCGTCATGCTACGCTGCAAGTCCCGCCTGGCCACCTCGCGCTCCGTGCACTCCCGCAGCCGCCGGGTGTCCGGGTCCAGCCACCAACCTCCCGGCCCGCCATCTAAGTGCGGCAGCGCCCACGCCGCGATGGGCCTGCGCGGCGACGAGACGCCCTTTCTGGCCGTGGGCGCGAGCACTGCCCCCAGCATCGCCAGCCGCGCGCCCAGCATGACCGGGAGCATCGTGCTGCACGCAGCAGCAGCCGCACCGCGCTCCGGTGAAACGGATGAGCCCGGCTTTGACGTGTCCATCTACAATGTGCTGGCGGAGGAGACGGGCATGGGAGCGGGGGCCCCAGCGCCTGTCGCGGGGCAGGGCGGTAGGGCTGCTGTGGGCAGTGCGGCGCAGCCTCATGCGGCGGCGGGGAGTGTGGGGCAGGTGGGGGCGGTGCAGGGTGCTGGAGAGTGGGCGGGAGGCGAGCATGGACGGTTGGGGGAGAACCAGGAGCTGAGCATGGTGCCCAGCTTTGCGTACAGAATGGCGCCAGAGACAGCCAGTCTCGGACGGGAGGCAGACGAACGGTGGGTTCGCCACGTGCACGGCCCGGATGGAAGTAAAGATGGAACCAAGGGTGTTGACAGCACGCACAGGCAGGGATGCATCTCCTTCAACATGCGAAGCTTGTGGCGGCAACGACGCTGTGGGATACGTTTCATACGTAGCTGTCGCTTCAGTTGCATGCCCACACACCGCCCATTTTCCATGGGCCGACGACGCAAGTAGTAGTGGCCCCGACCGTGCGCTGCCTTGCCCCTTTCCCGCGCCCTGCAGGCCACAGCCCTCGGCCTCAATCCCCTCGCCTTCATACTCGCCATTCGACCGACGCTCATTCGGGGGCTTCACGCCCCCCGTGCCGACACCCACACCGGATCCCAGCCACCACAGCCCGGCGCGCAACAGCCGCAGCGGAGCACCCGTGCTGCCCTCCGCCTTCTCCACAGTCGCGAGCTTCTTAGACACCCGCGCGAGCGGGGGCGTGGTCGACAGCTCCTCGCACCACCAGCACACCACCAGCCACCACGAGTCACAGGCGGGGCTTGGGACGGTGGTGTTAGCAGACCCCGTGGAGGGCGGTACGGCAGAGGGCGAGCGCGGGCGCCCGCCACGGATGTCATCCACCGGCTTGCACGACGGCAGTGGAGCTGGCAGCCCCGCGACCCATGGGTCGTTGGCCCCCCTGTACGGCGGCTGGCGTGGCAGCTCGACAGGGCCGTACGGCACGGCTCTGGGGTTGCGGTCTGCGGCCCTGGTGGTACCTCCCTTGGACACCTCCTGCCCCGCGAGCAGCGACCGGGCTGTGGGCTTAGGCACAACACGGGGCTCTGATCACAAGCTGTCTCCGCTGTCGCAGAGGTCACTGGGGATAGGGAGCGGGGCGCTGAGTCCCGTGGGGCAAGGCGGCGGCGACGGCTGTGGGACGGGGACGCAAGCGGGGCAGGAGGGGCAGCGGACGGGAGGCGGGGTCGGTGGAGAGCAGAGGATGGCGGTGCGGCCGCGGTCTGCGGCGGACGTCGCCCCGCGGCGGCTGCAGTCGTCATCAGGGCGGCCGGAGGCGGTGCCGCTGACGGCACCCAACTCCGCACAGCTGCCCCGCGGAGCGATCGAGTCCCTTGGGGCGCTAATTGAGTGAGTCACGTGCACTACCGTAATGAGATGACATGAGCTGTGCAGGCAGCTAGTGAACCTACAGCGCCCCTGGCAAGGCCTGCCTCGTCTGTGTAGGCCCGGCACTGCTACGTTTACCGCTGCTTTCGCTGTGCTGCGCGTAAAGGCTAGCCGTCGCAACCCCTCTTCTCTTGCCGACGGTCCCTCGCCCAACCCTCCTGCTGCCCTGTGCCCTGTCGTTGTCTGTGGTCCAAACACAGGATGAACCCCGACCTCATCCATCCGGTGCCGGTGCACCCGGACCGCTCCTTCACCAGCGGCCTGCGCCGCGTGCGCAGCGTGCTCAACCAGCTGCGCCAGAACGACCTGCAGCAGCTGCGCCAGTCGTCCATAGAGTCAGTGCATGGGCCTGCCTGGGGTATCATGGAGAGTAGCAACTGGACAAAGGCCTTAGGGCACGGCAGTACTTGGCATGGTAGGATAGAGCACTGCTCGGCACGTGCGTCGGGGCACTCGTGTGCATCTTGAACGTGGGTGGGTGGTGGGTATGCTGTCACAGCCCGAGTGAGCAAAGTGCGTGCCTGGACTGGTGTCCATGCTCGTGCGGGCTGGAAGGTGCCAGCTTACATTGCTGACACGTGTACGCCTGGCTGCCTTGCGCAGGTGGGTGTTCGGGCTCACAGGCCAGGCGGGGTCGTGCATGTACATGGCTCCTGAGGTCTACCGCAAGCTGCCGTACAACGAGAAGGTAAAGCTGCCCACATTGCTCGATGGCTGTAAGGAGGTCGTCGTGTGCTTCTGCTACCATAGATCCATCTTATTAATCCCATCTGAGCGGCAAGATGCCGCATTCCCTTTTGAACTAAACTCCAGGGCTCACGTGCGCTTTGCCGTAGCTATGCGTCAGCCGCGCATGCACGTACCTATGCCACTCCTGTAGAGCATGCAGTGCGCTTACGCCTTGGTTGGCCGCAGGCGGACGTGTTCTCCTTTGGCGTGGTCATGTACGAGCTGTTGGTCCGCGAGCTGCTGATCATCACCTACTTTAACACCAGCAAGGGGGCCAAGCTGGGCATGCACACGCCCGAGGACTATGCTGAGATGGTGGGTGGCGGCGGTTGGCGTGCCATGTGCCATGTGCCACGTGCCGCGCTGTATCGCGCCTTACCGTGTCTCCTGGTCAGCCGCAGTGGGCAATGATGTGCATGCGCTTTCTAAGCTTACAAAGTACCGTATGCGTCATCCTCAAGCTGCCCGCTGTTCACAAGCGCTTAGTTATCTTGCTGCCAACCGATATAGTCCGTCCGAGTACGGCATACGGCAGCTGCTTCTGTACTGCATACCGTATGCTGCAGGTGTGCGACGGCTACCGCCCACCGCGTCCCGAGCGCCTTCCGGACGCCGTGTGGTGCCTCATCGAGGAGTGCTGGCACGACGACCCCGTGCGGCCGCCCATGGACGTGGTGTTGACGCGGCTGCGGGAGCTGAGGGACCAGGAGGCGGCACAGCCCACCGACAGCAGCAGCGGGGCCATGGGCGGGTGCGGCTGCGTCGTGTCGTAGGGGCGGGGCGCAAGCAGTGGGCGCATGCGGGTACGCGGCTGTCGGATTGGTGGAAGGTACCGGTACAGGTGAGGAGTGACGTGTCCTCCTGTTGCGGTCTGTTAGCGGTGCTGGATATTAACCCTGCTAAACACAAAGTCGTGACGTGGTAGTGCGGAACTTGGTCTTGACGGAGGTGTTGGCATGTCCCGCGGCGTCTCCCGAAGGCAGGCAAACAGAATGCGTGCCGCAACTTGGTGCTGGATACTGCACGTGGGGGCACATCACGGCGGGTGGCTTAGGTTGGGGGAACTTTTGTGCACTTGTGCATGGCGCAGGGAAGAGTTGAAGTCTTACTATTGGGCTGAAGGGCGTGGGTGGAGAGGCTTGCGACTAAAGGAATGGAGGCACGGGACCGGTGCGTGTAGGAGCCTTGTGCCCCAGGACTGTGTTGCGCTGAAGCACATGAAGGTGGCCGCTTTGTATTTGGTTTGCATTGCATGCTCGCTGAGACGCTGCGGGCTCTGAACATTATCACGTACGTAGGAAGTGCAGCGAAGCCTCGTACACCCGAGGATGGGGAGGCAACATGCCCCCCTCAGAGGTGGTCAGACCATAAGTGGCAAGTGCACGTGTCGCGTGCTTGCGGCTGGTTTCACTCGCATTCAGCTCTTGCTATTCTGGCTCGCACATGATGTGTTTCGGCCGCTGACACAGAATAGGATCGGCAGGTGGGCTTTGAGCTTTCTGGGGGACGGCGTGGGCTTCGTACGGGGGCCATTGCTTCATACTGTGCATGTCGTGACTTCCGTCAACGCGTTTGTGGAGTGACTGCGTCGTGCTGTTGGGTTGGCAAAGCGTTGCATGCATCACTGCTGCCTGTTGCATCGTTGGTGTTGGCGGTCATGAGGTTGGCGCAGCTTGGCGGCGGTCGCGCACACGCACGAGCGTGCACACCACGCAGGCACGTGGGCGCTGGTCAACGCAAGTCTGCAGTCAAGTCTGCAGTGGCATTTGCGATGACCGCATTGCATGCTCGAGGCGCTTGGGAAGCCGTACATGACGTGCATTGAGCCTGCAGCAAGTGCAGTGACATTGTGATGCGCCTGTCAAACTGCAATATCGCCAGGCCCCGGGCGCCATACTTGTTTCATGTTGTGAAGTGCACATGTGCAACCCTGCGTGGTACATGATAGCAAACGCACATGCGTGTCGACTCTGTGCCGTAATTACGCGTTCATTGGTTGGTTGGGACAGTAAAGCGTTGCGGACTTCAGATCTCGCCTGGTGGACCAGGGCGGACTGTCCCACGCACCGCCCTTACTTGCCGTGTGGTGCTGGTGCAGGCTGATCGCTGGTGTGGAGCGCCAGGGGACGCCGCGGCCCCAGCCTGTGATCAAACCAGGATCAAACATGTGGACCCTGAACCGGTTCTGAATAAACCAGCAACACGATGGCCGCCGTGGGCCTTGCTGTTTGGGCACGCAGGGTTGCATTTGATCGCACATGCTCGTAGTACCTCAATCCACCAACAGCAGTGTTGTGTAAGTGCATTCTAAATCCAGTCTAGTCCAGAGCCGTGCCGTTGTTGTGCAGGCTGTTTTCCTGGTGATTGGTCGTGTGCTTGCAAGCTGCAAACCTGGGTAGCTGGTTCCTGTGTTGCGTTGCCGCGCGCCTTGCACGACTGTAACACGTTATGCCAAGGATCGAATGAGCGGCCGGATTCCCCTGACGAACGACCGGGACCCTCTGACGAGCTGCTGCCACTCTTGGAAGGGCGTGTGTGAAGGCAGCAACCTAAAGAACCTATGCTTGTGGTACCAGGTTGATGGACCATGCTCCACCATGCCATGCCTCAGCACGCTGTCTCTTCCATATGATCAGCCGGGGTTGCATGTTTGGCGTGGCATCACCTTCAAGAGCTCTTCCACGCAGGACTAGGCCAAGCGGTGAAGACGTTGGTAGGATGATGCAGGCCGGTTAGCGGGGTTAGCGGGGTAGCGGTTAGCGGGGTAAACGTTTGCAGCAGCGGCGCTGGTTGCTGAACAACCCATGGTTCCGCTTACTCCAATGACAGTCCACGCCTGCCTTTGAGGATACCATACGATTAGCAGGCAAGGCTTTGAGAAGCTCAACATGTTCAGCGGTAGCCATTACACGAGCATCTCGGTGACGCTGCATGCAAGTTGCTCTCGTCGCCGGTCCTCAGGCCCACAGGGGTCCATATGCCAGCTCTCTCCCAAAACTCGCTAGGCACGACCACTCTCTCCACGTGCTCCGCCGGGTTAGTATACCGGCGAGGGTGCTGAAGGCACGGAGGTCAAGGCGTGCCATGGGCCCCACAAACCAGCCACACCTGCCGGCAGAGCTTGACAGGCTAGCTGGTGTGCAGGGATACCACCACAGCAGGAACTGCCTTCGACCCCATAAAATTCCCTCGTCCACTCGCAAGCGTACCCACTGTAGACAGGGCGTCTCAGGCAGCACACACGTCAACACACACCACCGGACGCTACCGGCAGCATGCTAAGACACGTGTACCACGCCCCAGGCGTCACGCTGTCACAGCCCAGCCTGCCTTGCACTCATCTCAAACGAAATACACAGAACGTCGCAGGACGGATCATTCCTAACACGAACGTCACATGTGCAAACTCCCTCGTGCGTCCCTCCACGCCCTGCTCAGGCATACCGCTCTTCGCCACAAACTCCAAGCACCAGTCCCGCCAGCCACCGTATGCTGAAATACTGGCACAGGGGTCTGGCCAACATGAAAGGTATGTTCACACTCCTCTCCTGCGCTCACTCAAGACCACTAAATAAAACCATCACTCCGCTCACGAACCCCTCATGCCAACCTGCCAACCGTACAGTCGTAGGCACCACCAAATACCTGTCTCGGTCCTCGCACGAAATTTACGACAGCAAGCCTGCCCATCACACAAAAGAGGTAACAAAAAGCAGTCAAGAATATGCCGCCACTCGGCCATTAAAGCGAAGGACCACAGCTTCCCAACTGAGCCACCACCATCAATGTCTCGGCCCCGAGGCAGCCTTCGAACTCCGCACTGTCGGTAGGGGAGATCTCATGCAAACCCGGGTCATACGCCAATCACGTCTCTCACTGTCTCGTTGGTCGCACCCCTCTAACCCTCTAACTCACGTCCTGGTTGCCACGGGTTTAGCATCTGGAGGCCATCAAATTAGGATCAGGCCATGAAATACCAGAAACCACAAAGCAGCCGTGCTCCAACTACTCCACGCCACGTACACTCAGTCCCTCCCTTAGACAGGGAATAAAAGAATATGCAGCACGTGACCGCGGCTGCAAAGCTCACTCATGTTCGTCATTCTTGCGTTGACACGTCCATCCGCTGAGCCATGGCGCCCACGCCTGTGCTCTAGATCAGGGGAGACCCCCTGACGGCCTCGATGATGAGCATGGCGGCGAAGCCAATCCTGCAGGGAGGAGTCAGGGAGGCACGTGGGTCAGGAACCGGTCTCGGGGCAAGTACGGTAACAACCGAACTCCGGTGCACAGAACACCTTAATCCTCAGCTCAGACTGCCTTAGTACCTTCCGTGTGCAAGCCCGCACCCGCAAATCGACTCCCGCAGGTCAACTAAGCCCAGAAGTAGACATGTTGGACGCCATGAGGCGCAGGATCAGCAAGTCGCAGGACACACGCACACACACCACCACCTGTCAGCAGGAACTTACATGGCAGCGCGGCCGTTGATGAGCTCGGCCTGGGGAGTGAAGGGGCCCAGCTTGTCGTCGCGCTTGGTGCGGAAGGCGGTGACCAGGGAGCCGCCCACAAACAGCAGGAAGGCCAGGGCCACGCCGGTGGGCTCCTCCGACCACTGCTTCAGCACAGGCTCGCCGCTAGCAAACTCGGCGGCGACAGCCGAGACGAAGCCCAGCATGGCCAGGCGGCCGTTGACAATCTCGGGAGCGGTGCCGCTGAAGCCCATCACCTCTGCGGGGAGGGCGGGGGGCGAGGAAGCAGCGGGGGCAGCGGTGAGATGGGCGCCCGGGGGTTGCAGGGTGAAGGTTGAGTGCACAACTCTTCTCCACATGATGGGGGATGATCAGGCCATAGGCACGAGATGCCATCGTGTGATGTAGCTGTAAAGGCGGAGACCGTATGCAGCGTTGCGAACGTCCTAAGCTCACCGTTGAAGGACAGAGTGGCAGCGGCAGCCTCAGAAGCAGCAGGGGTGACGGGCTCCGGGCGGGCCAGGCTGCCGCTCTCAACAGCGGCCTTCCACTGCGAAGTCAGGAAGCAAAAGCGCAGCAGTTAAAGAGGTGAAGCGTAGGTTGGCGAGCTTGGGGAAACTGGATACATGTGTGCCCGCGCATGCGCGCAACGCATTCCGAGCGCTGAAGCCCCTTCCGCGATAGCGCGCGCGATGTTGTGAGAGAATGTTTGATAGCGCAAAACAGCAGGGCCCTTGCTGGGTGCAGCAGCTCACCTCCTCGGGCGAGTAGGCCTTGCCACCATAGAACACAGTGCCGTTAGCGGTCGGAGCGGGCGTGTCCTCCGGGGCAGCAAACAGGCGGACAGTGCGAGTGCTGCGCTTAGCAGCAGCCGGGCGCGCAAGGGCAGCGCCACGGCGAGCAAGCGCGACAGTGAAGGCCATTGTTATAGGGTTGGTGGTAATACGCGAACGACTTAAGCGAGACTTATGAAATATACTTGACCAGTGCAGAGCGACGCTTAAGTAGGGGCACGACCAATGAAATGACATCGGATGCGTATCGCCTGGCCATCTAATTTCCCAGTTTGTGGCTGATTGGGCAGGGAGTGTACGGCAGCCACAAAAGGCCCCACAGCCCCTGCAACTGGCCAAGGACAAAACAAACATATCACGCTTGCCATCATTGTCGTTGATTTTCGTTTTTTCGACCAAGCCCGTCGTACGTGCCACCTCGACACCAGGCACGTCGACAGCCGCGCGTTTGGGGAGTTGACAGTTGGACACTTTGGCGCCGAGACTGTGCCACATCGCTTTACCTGGCATCCATCTGCTATTGCCACTTGACATTATTGCAAAATAATATACTTGGATGTGAGTGCCCTTCGCCTGGCTTGGCATTCACAACTTGCCTTGCCCGCTTGTGGCCCTGCCAGGGTGGAAGGAGGCGACCCCTCGCACTTGTAGAGCTAATCAGCAACTAACCGCGCCAAGTCCCAAGTCTATGGCGCAGGAATACCACAGCTCTGCAAGTTGCTCAGTAAGCCAGCCGTTCTGACTGTTTGACTTCGAGTGCCAGCAGCTGCCGACAGCACTAACACGCTTCGCCAATCTTCCGCGTAAACTCTTGACGGCGACACGATGTGCCAATTGAGTTATGTGCACAGGTGTCAACATTCAGTATGGGAGAACCAGGGGAGAACGCGCTGCACAGTGCTGCTGCTTTGACCGCAACGACAGCTTCCCTGGCTTCCACCTGCACCGGCACGTTGTGCGTTAGCCGAAGGCATGCGTGGCCAGGGCACAGCACAGCGTACAGCACAGAACCGGTCAGCAAAGGATTAGTCAGTCTGGGTCAGTCAGTCAGTCAGTTGTTACACTTGGCAGGTGTAACTTCCCATACGAGCCGTGGGGCCCAAGGGATACCGTACCACAAGGCGGAGATATAGCAGTGGACTACGATGCGACAAGGCACCATGCGTGTCACCAACGCATTGCTTTGACCGAATCACGCTTGTTCCAAATGCCCAACAGCAACATAGCTAATGCTCTCTGATCGTCACTACACATGGCTTGCTGCATAAATCATAATAAGGATCAGCGCCTAAGGTGTTCATCGCGTTGACGGCACTGCTAGTAAGAGCGCAATGTTAAACTGGCAGGGCTTACCGCCCTTCAGCAGCTGCTCTTACGTCACGCATCGCCCAAAAGCCTCTGCCGGGCGGCGATCAAAGCGACGGAGGCTGGGGAGGGTGGGCAGGGCAGGGCAAATGGGACCTGCACCGTGACCCAACCCTGCAAGCACGACAGAGCAGTGCTGCCAAACCTCGTGCCGCCCCCTCGCTGCCTGTACGGAGGGCCAGCCGTGACCCTCTCCACTGACGCCGCAGCCACAGTGCGGTGCACTGCAGCTGCAGAGGCTTGACGATAACAGCGGAGCAAGCCATTGAGGCGTGAGGCCAGGTGAGGCCCTTGCTGCCGGCGGAGCACCCACCGGCTGCAGGGGCAAGGCCGTTGCACAGCATGCACGACGCAGACCCAGCGGACGGGACGCTGCACAGCCCCTTCGTGGGTCTGAGGCTCTGAGCTTCAGCCCGGAGGTGCGAGCACAGGTAAGCGCCTCCACGCCGCGCTGCTGCGCAAGCCGACGAGGGGCTCACATGCTTGCCCTGCTTGCCGCGTGCCAGGGGCCCACCATAACCATGCCACCTGCAATTGCTCTGGGCGGCTCCGCTTCACCCCTGCAACACGAAGCGCACAGGGCGCATTGCGGTACCCTACAACCGCAGTCAAATGTGGGGTGCTGCTCTCATGCTTTGCTCTGTAAGGGCCGCCCGCTGGTGCAAGGTAGGACGTCCTACTAGGCCATGCAGCCTACGCCCGGTACTATCGCCTCCATGCGAGCTGTCCAGCACCATCGCCGGTCACACGTGTCCAAGTGCACTCTGGGACCAGCAGTGCGCTCCACACACCACTTGCCCCTGGCCTTCATGTGCCGCCGGCCTGGGCTGCAGCCGCGCCTGGTCCCTCAACCCACGCCGGTCTGCTCGGGTGCAGCTCTGTACGCTGCCACATGCGCAGCCGCGTGTCCTGCCTAGCTGGGTGCTGCTGGCACAGTTGCGTTCGCTACTGTCCTCCACCGCGCTCCTCGCTGCTACTGTAACCCACGTCTTGTCTACCCGAGGCGGCCCCCGGAGACGTTGCGAGTCCGCTGCACAGCTGCCTCTCCTTCCTGGCCCCGTCTTCGGGGCACAGCCACCGCAGACGGGGCCACCGCAGGGAGGGAGGCAGCTGGGCAGCGGGGGCCGCACTGTGTTAGGTAGGTCGGTCGCGCTGCTGTTGGCACAGCCCGCACGAGCATGTCTTTCACTCCGACCGCTCACGTTGTATACAGCTCTTGTTTACGTCCATCCCGAACAAGCGATGAACAGTAGAACTGAGTGAAGGGTTCAGAAACGGAAGAGTTCCGAAGCTTCTGCTTCTCCCTTATAAGTCGAGCTTGTTTAAATGCGGTTTCATGGAAGGAGTATGATTCTTGTTTTTGGCGTAGGTGGCGCTGCTGCCAGGGTCCTTCCCCCATGAACGCGGAGGCCATCGAGCGATCGCCCGAGAAGTCCCATGCCCCTTCCTCCCTGTAATCAAATAGGTCGTAGAACAGCATTACAGGCTGCTTGCAGTAGTTAAGTACCAAGGGCCCTACACTCTTCCTCTTTGCTTGCGTTTTTAAGGCCAAACCCTTTCAGCAAAAATGAACATGGGTGGCGGACAAGACTGGGACACCGTGGTGCTCCGGAAGAAACAGCCGTCTGGGGCAGCGCTGCGCGACGAGGCGGCCGTGAACGCAGTAAGCTGGTCTGCACTCGTGGCGGCCATCTACGCGCTGGTGGAGGCAGTTACTGAACACTGTCACGCCTGACAATCACAATTGCAGGCGCGGCGACAAGGCGCGGCTGTGGATACCATCCAAAAATGTGGGTTGAGAGGAAGGCGCAGCGTCGCGCGGGATCTGGACTCGATGGGTGCCTCACACTCGTGCCCGTTGCCTACTCGCAGTCAACGCCGGCAAGAACAAGCCTGGTCAGCAAACTATTAGCGGCAAGCCAGCTGCTAAGCTGGAGCAGGAGACGGAGGACTTCCACCGTAAGTGCTGTACCCGGTCCTGCCTGGTGCCCTGCCGTGGCCTTGGTCTTGGAGGTTCTTGCACCGCGGAGGAGTCTCTTGACCGTGCATTGCCCCCCTCGACTGCAGACGAGCGCGTGTCGTCGACGCTGAAGCAGCAGATCGTCCAGGCGCGGACAGCTAAGAAGATGACCCAGGCGCAGCTTGCGCAGGTAGGTGGAGGGTTCAAGGGGGCACTAGCGCTTGGTCCGCAGCGCCGAGCACACGTTTACGTGAAAGGAACAGTCCGCAACTATATTTCGCAACTACCGTTTGAAATTGGGGGAGTTGGGATGCAGGGGTGGGGTGAGGTAGATGCAAGGGGAGGCGAGCTGACGTGCGTGTGTTGTTCGTGGTAGGTCACCCATGCATCGTGATGCGATCTGTCACCGCCCTGGGTACACTGCGTGTTACCGAGTTGCAGTGCATGCATAACCACATGCGCATCAGTGTTCTTCGTCGAGTATGTTTGCTTACCTTCCGTGCCCCTCCCTCGCATGCCCGCCCCCAGGCCATCAACGAGAAGCCCCAGGTCATCCAAGAGTACGAGTCCGGGAAGGCCATCCCGAACCCCCAGGTCCTGTCGAAGCTGTCGCGGGCCCTGGGTGTGGTTCTGAAGAAGTAATGCACTCGTGCAAACTGGGGTTTGGGTAATGGGTTTCGCAGGTAGAATGCTTCCGCAGTAGGCTAGCGATGGGTGTGGCGCTCGTCCCGCAGAAGCAGCTGCTGCTTCGTATGCGTTTTTGAAGCGGCTCTTGTCGGTCCACACCTGATTATCTGAACTGTGCAAACAAGGTCCTGTGTGTGCTGAGGGGGAGCGTTGGCCTAACGGCTTGGGCTGCAGCCGTGTGTTGAGGGGTCGCGCACGGCGAGTGGAGAGCGGAGCGTAGGAGGCAGGTGTACTAGAGCTTGGGAGTTGCAGCCGCAGGCAGCCGACTTTATTAGTCCTCATGAAGTTGCCAAGCTGTGTGGCTGGGAAGGCGCGATCGTGATGCCCCCGGCGTGGAGATTGGATGCATGCAGGGGGCCTCTCCTGGTGCATGCGCGGGCGGCGGGCACGCTGACGGATAGGTACCGAACGCCATGTCTCGACTGTAACATAGTAGGTTTACATGCTGCGAGTATGGCAGAGCAAGGCAGGGCACATGTTCAACGACGCGCTGCTCCATCCGAAAGACGTGCAGTACGTCAGGCAAGCGTCATACTGCAGCAGCGCCAACCCGCGCGAACGGCGGGCCCCTGCTTCATAATTAAATCCAAACGTAACGTCCTCCTTAGTCCACACCACCAAAGTCGCCTCATGCAGCCTTAAGAAGCACTATTGCAGCATCATCAGATCTCCACACTGCCAAATCTCCACATGCCAGAGTAAAGAGGCGTAGCTGCCCTTCATCCTGCCGCCCAGGCGCCGCCCATCACGGCACCCCCGCTGCCAGGTGCCTGAAAGTCCTACGCGCTCCGCACCACAGCTTGCCGCGCCCCCCTCATCCGATGTAGTTCCACACCACCAGGTGGAGCACCAGGTTCGCCAGCACGTAGTCAGCGAAGGCGCGCTCAGGGGATATCCCCGCGAACTCCTTGTTCGCCGGGTCCACTTGCATGCGCAGGCACACTGCACAGGGCAAAGAGGGCATGGTGGGGTGTGGAGGAACGCAGGATATGCACGCAGAGCCAGTCCGGTGGCGCTTGCGGGTGCCGTACGGGCAGCATGGGGAAGTGCGTGCGTGATGCCTGCAGGGGCATGGGGGACCGCTTTCCACGTCGTGTGAGAAGCGGGGTAATTTGTTTGCGAAGGGCCATGCAGAGACCGGCCCAAGAGCCCCAGCTGTCGGCAGGGCACGTGCATGCGCGTGTGCAAGTGCATGCGTATGCCGTGCCGAGGGCGGCTGCCATATTGGCACTGTATAGCAGAGGGTCCCCCGCTCCAGCTACAGTAGTTCTCGGGGCATGGTACGGTGGGTGTTGAAGGAGGCCCATCCCGTTGCACCTGCGCTGCCTGTGGTGTATGGAGCACCCGCGCTCACCTGTCAGCGCGAAGAATCCGATGCACGACAGGAAGCCGGCTAGGAAGGCGTTGAAGGGGAAGGACCCCACAAGGAGCATGTAGGCCAGCTGCACAGGGGACCCAGGTGTACCGTTAACCGCCAGCTGGGGTAAGCGCGTTGACCAATGGGTCATGACTGCTGTCAAGGCAAGAAGCATGAAGGCTGGTGCGGTGCTCTGGTCGGCTGGGTGCGGTCAGACCGCAGTGGTGGGTGTCGTGAGCTGCCTGGGCTGGGCTGGCTCGCCCAAGCTACACCCATGCCCCGGGCGACTTGCCTGAATGCCTGCCGTCGCCAACGCATAGACGAGGAAGGCATCCAGAACCTGCATGAGAAGCCGCGTCTGTTCCTTCAGCCTCACGCTCCTCCGCTTTGCCGAATGATCTGCGCTCCATGACTTTCGATAACTGTCGCACCTTAACACGGACTGGACTCTTTTTATACTCATCAGAAAACGCTTTGAGAATCTCGCCTATCATCGTGTATCGTCGGGCGCAAACTGTACTCTGCCTTTACAAAGTCGGGAACAAACAGGAGAACTTGGTATCCGCGGAGATACTGAAAGAAAGGCGTCTGGTAGGGTGTGTAAGATGATGTCATGTCAGAGGATTCATACCGGACCTGCTTTAGCGGTGCGCTCCGAACCGCCTCGTACACACACCTGTGCCCCCCTGCACGTGCCCTTCACGCTGCTTTGTCGACACGGCCACCGGGCCAGAGACACAGCCATCAAGAATTACTCGAATGCCCTGTTGAAGCCTCGCTCGTTATTCTTCTCCCTCCCGCAGAATGTGCTGTGGGCTTGAGGAGGCGCACGGCGCCCTCACGTGGAGTCCGCAGTCCGGGTGAGGGTCAAGTAGCCGTCACGCGTTTGTGCAGGGGCTGTGTAAGTGTGCAATTGATAGGTCCATTCCATTACCCCTTGGCTCGAGAAAGTACCGTTTAAATTGACAAGGTCACGAGGCAGAATGCATTCCATAGCCGTACACGCCAGCATACGTCAACGAGGCATAAAAGCCGTCTGGCCCCCACCAGATCACGCTGGCTCACGGTCGCCGCACGGCAACCAGCAACGTACTAAGAGGTTTGTACCTGCACGACAAGGTGTTACAGATAGCAGGCCAACGAGCATCGCCACTGATCGCCAGGCGGTGCACGATGAGAGCTTGTAGTACCGTGTAGCACTCACTCTTCGCGGCTTGCAGCCCCGTGTGGAACCACGCCACCACGAGGACACAGGTCACTCAAGAGTCCGAGTCATCACTAGACGCCGCTGCCTTCTTCTTTGAAACCCCCGCCGCCTTCTTCTTTTGCACCCCCGCGCCCGCCTTTGCTGGGGCCTTGGCTTTCGCCTTCCCACCCGCCGCCCCAGCCGCCTTCTTCGTCACTCCACCCGCCTTGACACCCAACGCCTTACTGGCCCCCCCTGCGGCACCCTTCTTTGCCCCTGCGCCCTTGCCGTCCCCAGCCTTCTTCCGCGGCTTCGCTCCGCCAGCCTTGCCACCGCCACTGCCACGTGCCGCCGCCGCCTTGCCCGTTGCCTTCTTGGCCTTCTTGGCGGGCGCGGCGCCGTCCTCCGCAGCACCCTCCCCGGAGTCTGCACACAGCCCGACGTGGCGGAACGAGAGCTGCGCTCAGGCAATACCCAATCAGACACGGTATAATAGGCTTGGGAGACACCCTGCCCCACACTCAAACCCGTCGAAGCAGACCGCCATTGGTAGCGGTGGCCAGTGGCATCAGTGGGCTCGCCGGCGCCTTGGACGCACCTGTGCACCATGCTGCCATCCGCGGCCACACGGCACCGGCCACGCGGCCAGCGTACCTTCTAAAGCACCAAGTCCGGAACCACAACATCCCTCACCCAGTTGGTAGTTCTCGTCGTCTCCGTCTAGCAGGTACTCCAGGCCGCCGCCGCCCGCCCCGCCCTCGCCCCCCTCCTCGTCGTCGTCGTACAGCGATACAGCCTCCTTCAACCGCACAAAGTCGTTCAGCACGGACTCCACCTGTACCACGAGCACGGCAAAGTATTCCTTCTTCAACACAAGGCACCGGCGCACCGGCATAAATCGACTTCATGCAGCTACGTTGTACCCCCTTAGTGCCAAGGCACGTGCCCCGCTGGCGGCATTACAAAAGTCACCACGACAGCTTAAAGTGTGCGTCGACCATGCAGCTTGCGTCGACCATGCAGCAAGCGAGCGGCCTCCAGCCTTGTTCTTAGACCCTGTGTCACTGTGTAGGGGCCCCGCCCAACCCACCGCCCACCTTGGCCTCCGTGGGTCCAATGTTGAGCACCATGGCTGTTGCGGCCATGGGCAGCACCCACGCGTCGTACACCACGCCCTTGAGGTCCACCTGCAGCCGCGGACCGGCGGCGGCCGCGGAGCTGCCGCTGGGGCCGTCACCCCCTGCCGCATCACGGCACACACGAACATGTGCGTGCAACCTCACATTGTGTGCTGTATATGCAAGCTGGACAGTGCACTGTTCCGGTCCGCTGGACGTACCGCACGGTTAGCTCAAGGGCGTTTCGCACGGGCATCATGAGGCGTTGTCAGCAACAGCTCAGAGAGCACAACGGCACGCGATAAGGCACGAGCAAGCCGTCAGCATAGGCCACTGCCAGGACAGCCTGTGTTTCTAGAGCCCCCACAGAGCTCAAGCGGGCAGCTGGCGCAGCCGGGCCGCCCCACCTGCTGCCTGCAGCACGATGATGCGCCCCACCGCCCCCGCGTCGCCACTTAGGTCGGTGGCGGCCCGCACCTCGTCCTTGGTGCCCCCGGCGGGCAGCTCCACAAGCATCTGGATCCATTTCATGGCAGCATAAAACGCAGCAGCAGCAGCAGCAGCAGCAGCAGCAGCAGTAGCAGCAACAGCAGCGGCAGCATAGGACTGTGCACCCAGGACCTAGCATGAAGTCTGGGAACTGACTGTGCAAGGCGGCTGGTGCCGTGCGTCCGGGTGTCCGCACGGACCCTCAAGGACATTGTGTCCTGCACTGGCCTCCTTCGCACCTTGTTCCTGTAGATGTGCTCCGGGTTGATCATCAGGGGGATAGTCCCTTTCGGCAACAACCCCGCAGCAGGCTGCGACTGGGACGGGCCTTGCGTCTGGGTCTGCAGCTGCGTCCCACCGGGCAGCTGCGAGGCAGGCACCGCCTGTGACGGCGGCTCTGTCAGCTGTGACATGGTCAAGTCAAAGGTATCTTCCTGTCTCGTGCGTTGTGCGGCGGGCTTCTGGCGCGTGCCAGCAGGTGCAAGTGCGCCGGTGGTGCCTGACGGGCCAGCGCCGGACCCGTTCGCGGTTGCGCCCGCAGCTGGCCCGCCAGCAGCTGCCTCCTGCTGCTGCACCGCGGCGCCCATGACAGTGGCCCTCGCTCCCTGCTCCTGCTGCTGCGCCGGCTGCCCATCCTGCCCCTCTCCTGCACACGCCAGGGTTTTTGAGGCCAAGCATGGGGATGAGCATGACCGCATGGGGCATGGACCAAGGCCGCCTCCTGTGCATATTCCCACCTGGCAGTCAAACGGATGCGCGCACGCCTACAGCTCGGTTGGTGCAGCACGCACGCTTGGTGTGCAGGGGCCGCCATAGGCACCCCCGTGCATCACACCTTGCTGTAGGGCCTGGAGCTGCTGCATGGCCAACAAGACGGCCCTACCCGGTGCAGCGCCCGCACGTCGCAACCGGGCTGCTAGCTCGTTGTCCTCGTCATCGCTAGAAGATATTATGAAAATCCTGGACGGCGCCTGCAGTCGGACAGTGCACACCAAGGTAGTGTGGGTGGGTTCAGACTCGGAGGTCAAGCGGGGTGTAGCTAACCCCTCCACGAGATGACTGTGACCGGGTAAACCGTACTTGAGTATGGTTTTTTAGCCATTCTGGTGTATCTCCATCGCTGTCGGACATGAGCGCGGACGACCAAGCCGCTGCCGGCCTCGGCGAGCTACCTGTTACCTCTCGCAACGCATTGCTGACGACCTTAGCAACAAGTATACAGAGCTTTTATGAGTTAACAGGATGTCTATCTATGGTTGACAAAGGCCGTCGCTATGACTAGACTGGACTAGAACGCTTTTGGCGGGTAGCGATATGATACACACAGTGCTGCCTAGCGTATTATGCTGTGTTGCCTCTTATTGTTTGGAACAGTTGCATATTCTTGGACATATGCCTATTGCAAGCACTCCGAGTCCGTAACATGTATGGAGCAAGGGAGGTCGCCTCGAAGACGCACGGAGTCGCTGAGGCGTGAGGGGAGAGAAACGAGGATCCCTGCTGCCCGTTAGTCCGCCTGTGAGACCCACCTGAACACCATGCCACTCTGTTGCGTAGAAGCAAAAACTGTCTGTCCTTCCCTGCGGAGTTGCCCCTGTGCAGAATGCGGTCTTGTTCCCTGCGTCGTACGCGCACAACGGACATGGCCGGGTGCACTGCAGGGATTCTATGTTCTATACGAAGACTGCGTGCGGCTGTCACGGCTGACGGGTCATGTCAGCATGGCAGTTCCCGGCAGGCTGTCTGCCTCTCCAGCCAGGTGTACAGCGTACGCCGTACGGATGTCGTGTGCTACCGTAGAGTGGGTGGTTGTTCTGTCCAGGCTGGTCCAGGGGTTCTGTCACGTGGCCCAGCATGGCCTGCCACGTCACGACGTCAGTTAAGGCGCAAGCGCATCAACCTAAAGATTCTCCTGCCTTAAGCACGCACCCTGCACAAGTCATTTCCCTTCTTCCATGACAAGCGAGCCCTGTTCAGGAACAAGTACGTCAAGGACCCGGCGCCTGGTCGCCACCGTACAGTACCGCAACTAGCAGCACCTGACGGCACCTGCCAGCACCTACCAAAGACTCACGCACCAAACGGCGGCAACCAGCCATGCCACTCGCTTCACGCAACACTCGTTCCAGGCTACTGTCATTGCAACGCTATGTGTCTTCACAAGCAGCGTGCAAACTCACGCTGCCTCCAGACATCCACCACATGGGCTGTGTGTGCCCTGGGCCCTGCTGCTGTCGCCGTCGCAAATGCACCGAGCTTGGCAGCACGAGCATCAGCGCTCTGCACAGGCCGCAGCATCGTGCCCTACTTCCCCTCAAGCTCGCCACGTATCCGCACGAGCGCGCTCCAACCACCCAGCCTTCCACCGCCAGCTCTAGGGCAAGGGCTAGGGCTGTCGGTGCTGCGAGCTTGACCTCCGGTCTGGGTAACTCCTTGCCAATCCATGTCCGTCAACGTGTGCGCTGTAATGGGAGAGCGAGGGGAAGGGGGCGGCCACCAGGCCTCCAGTAAGTGCTCCTTGCCCAGCCCTAGCGGCCCTGTGAACAGCAATGGACGTACAATGCAGGCAGTGCATCCACACGCAGTGCCAAGCATCCCAAAGTGCACAAGGAAGGACGGCAGCCCCACCACAGGGAGTGACCCCACGCTGCGCTGGCTGGCCCCACCCTGACCCACCAGTCGCCCCATGATGCCCTCCCATGCCACTCTCGTGTGAAACACATTCAAACGGGCCCACCTGTGCAACAGCGGTGCCTTGGCCGGCCGCCCAGCACCACAGGCGAATGGACTGGTCCCGCGTCCCATTGGCGGCAGCCCGGCCGTCAGGGCTCCAGGCAAGCCGAAGACCGCCCCCGTGTGGCCCTGCACGCAGCGATACACAGGGAAATCGGCATGATGTCCGTAATTACAGCCACGAGGCAGCAACGCAAAGCTTGTTGCCGCGCTACCTACGTGGCCCTGCAAGCAACGTACCCGTACCCAGACCATGCGGGGTGCACACGCCATCACCTGCCCAAGACACTTCCAGGACGCCTCAGCTTAATGCAAGGCCGTTTTCAAGGTTGGAAGTTCGTGCGTAAGCTTGCTCTGACTCACCCAAGTGTCACTCTGGTATACATTGGCCATTCGCTGCGACCAAGATATGAACAGCGGTGTCATCTGCCCCGCTAGCCGGCTGGCGGCGGTCGGGCTCCGTACCAAGCGAGCTGCCGTAACGTACACGTGCAGCCCTGCGAACGCAGCAGCATGCAGGGATAAGCTGTCACCGTACGTTGTAGGCCGCACAACCCCAACAAGCCGTACCAGTCTTCCTGTGCTGTATCGCAAGTGTGCAGCATGCCCGCCTGGGCAGCGGCACGCTCACAGGCGCGCAACAAGGTAACGGCTTGCAGGGCGTGCATGGGTGTCGTTGTGCCCTGGTGTGTTGCACTGTCGCCAAGCTGCGAACACGCGCACTCCAACACAGCGCCACGCTTGGCGCCGGCAGCCCCAGATGCACACGTGTTGCTTCAGCGCTTTGTTTGCGTGGTAGCCGGCATGGCGATAGTAGCTTCGTTGAGCTAGGGTGCCACACGCAAGGCGCGCCACAGCCCTGCCGAGCCACCCACGCACTCACCCGCAGTGTGGCGGTGCACTGGCCGCTGGTAGAGGCCCAAAAGCACACGGTGCAACGGGTATTCCCGCCTGCCACGAGGCGGTCGGTGGGGCTCCACGACACGCCATGCAGAGGCTGCTTTCGCCCTATAAGCAAAAGCAAGATCCCGTATGGTACAACCAGCCCTGACCGATGGACAGGTGCTAAAACACATTCCAAGGAAGCGCGAACACGCATGCGCCGTCTCATTTGTGCGCCGGTGGCGGGGGCCTGCCATGGCCAACCTTTGGCGGGTAGCGATATGATACACACAGCCAGATGTACAGCGTACGGATGCCCTATCAACCGCCTCGGCCACCATACACGTCTTGCTCGGTATCCACCACCTGCCTTTAGCTCCAGCTCATTAACATTACCCCATGGGGGCGGGCGCCGGGATTACTACACATCTGGTGCATGTAATTCGATTCACTTGCCTCCACATGCTCACGGATCATTGCGTAACAACCGGCCCCACAACAGCTTCATGCCCTCACCTGGTGTGTCACGTTGCTCCGACGGTCATGGCGTTCCACAGGCGGAAGGTGCTGACCTCAACCCCAGCTGCAGGATACCGGGTGTACCCCCGCAGCATGACATTGCAATGAGCCGTAGCGAAGGCGCGCTGGCGTTGGCCTCCTCTCTTGAGGGTGCCCAGGCCCCAACTCGCCCCTCCCTGCTACGGGAGGGGGCAACCCAGCACGAGCAGTCCCCTATGTACACCCAGCTCGCACCCTCCAACCCACTAGCCAATAGCGTACTCTAATTGTTTTTAGGTTTTGTTAGGTAGCAAATGCCCAGGTGGTCCCTTGCCAGCGAAAACGGCCGCTGTGAAAGCCCTTGTTCCGAGCCCGACTGCAACAGTGCTCTCTCGCATTTTACAAAATCACAAGATTCGTCCCACACAGCAGACTGTTCAAGTCTTTCTGCGGGAGGACCGCAATTTTGCATGCATGCGTTTGCGTGACGTGGCTCCCATGCAGTGGAGAATGACTACAAAAAGAAGTCGGCCTCACAGGAAACGCTTATCACACACCAAAATCCCTTCGATACGGAACCGTCATATTGTATACGAGTTTCAGACTCTAGTCACAACTATTCGTGGAGCCACGCACCTTCTGCCAGGTGGGCCGCGCCGGAAGAGGGCCTCACTTGCCTCGAACGCATAACCCATGTAGTCATATGCTGAGAATTGACTTGCATCGTTCTACTTGAAAGCTCTCCTGTGTCGTCGCTGCCTTGTGCCGTTTCTGGCGAGCCGGCATGCTGAAATGACGTTACCCAAAATTGCGCAGGTACAGCCTCTCATATACAAGCCGTCATTATGGCATCTACCACAATGACCACACCGACTGTGGAGTCTTCAGCTGCTAGCAAGGACGTGGGCTCGCCCCTCCCCGCCACCGCCCTGCTGGCATCGACGCTGGAGGCCCTCACGTGTGTTGGAATGGCCATCATCTCGCCCGTCATCATGCTCGTCCTGCTGGGCCTCGGGGTATTCAAGACCACCGTGACAGCACTGCGCACGTCCGGCGTGTGGTCTGGCAGCAAGACCAAGCGGTCGTAAGGCGCCTTGCCGGCCGTACCCTTGCTTGTATCATGTGACGTGAAGCAAGGCGCATGGTCGTGCGCGTTGCTGTAGCCTGACGACAGCTAGTACAGAAGACCGCTGCACGGGGCAATACGGGGCTGGGTCCCCTTGGTGACCACAGAAGCACAGTTGCGCTGGGTAGATAGGTGTACTATTGCGGGATGGCTCAATCCCAGAGCATTGCATGCAGCGGTTGACGCTGTGCCACTTTGGCAAGCATCACGTTATTCATGATGCATAGGTACTTCAAGCATAGCTGAGCATTGTTATCTTGCACTCCTTCCCATGGCGTTGCATGTGGTGCATGCGGGCTGCATGTTGTCGCCTGGTGTCCTCCCATGCATGCTACCCCATGGGCCTTGCTTGAGAGTTGGGAGCTTGGGGACGCGAGTGTGAGCAGTGAGATGACGGCTAGGGGTTGGCTGCGAGGTCTCATATACTGGCCATGTGATGACCCGAGCATCAGGGCTTGCGCTATCACACAGGTTGGCATCCGCACACTGATGTCAGTCGCTGCATTCAGGGTGGCATAGGTCGGGCGGAGGTTACTGGGCTAGTTGGCATTGTGTACGCCGCTGTGCTAAATAGTATTGTTTATTGTCCATGGCTGGACGCTGAATAACAGACCCCATTCTTAGCCCCTATATCCTACTGGTGGTTGGCTACGCTGGTAAGCAACCGCAGTTGTAATGCTGGAGATGACGATATGTACTGGTGCGCCGTGCACGCAACGAAAACGGAAAAGGAAATACGGTGGCCGGGTGGCGGTTCGCACTTTCAAGGGTCCTTTGGGACGGGAAAGCCGAGCACAGGCGAGCACGCCACGTGGAAGTACGGTATTCCGTTCAGCCCTGCGGCTGCTTGCAGCAGACGCCGCTAGAAGCAAGACACGGTAGACGTACCGTAAGGCGAGGGCAACAGCGCTCCTTGCCTCATGCGCTGTGTCCTCCAGGCGCAGGTACCTACAGGTAGCGGTACTGATGGGACGAATCAACCGCCATGCCTGGCCCGTCTGGGCCCACGCCTTTGGTCTGCGCCGCACTACCCATCCCACCCTTCCGTCCACGTGTATCCTGTAGCAGACTGGAGATCAATAGCATGTGTGCGTCGTCTCATGTCCACGTCGACTCTGGCTGCTCGCCAGTGCCTGCCGGTACTTTGGGGTCCCCTTCCACCCACATCCAGATCACAAGTGCCTCCAGGGTTTTGTCCCCCGCCCCGGTGGCGGTGCCCCTGGTGCCCCCATCCCCCAGCCGCCACAGCAGCCGCAGCACCGGGAGCTCGCCGGGAAACACCACAGGCACCTCTGGGGCGTACGGGCACAGCAGCTCCGCAAACACGCGCCCGGACGCCTGGACGGTCGGGACCGGGGGAGACCAGGGGAGACCATACTTGGTGGGGACCCTTGGGGACGTGAGGACGACGAATTATGCAACACGTGCAGGTGTTCGTGTGTACAATTCGGTACTGATATGCTCTCCAAGCTCAACGGAGCTTCTCTGCCCCAAGATTCTCGCTGGGGCCCACCAGCTCGTGCGGGAAGCTGCTCGTCCACTGCTGGCCATGCCACGTAGGCCTGGGCGGCATCGCTTTTACTAATGGGCGCCAAGTACTGCTGACGCTTGCACAAAGAGCCCGCCCATTGCATCGCGAATGCTTGTAGGTGGTCTGATATACACCAATTAGTCGGCATCGTCCACATCATTCGGCGGAGAAACCTAACGACAGTGGTCGCATGCCCGCCGAGATTTCAGCACACTGACGGAGACCGTGTCAAGGTAGTACAAATACTGGTGAGGCACACTGAATCGCCTTCCTTCGGACAATGCACGTGAAATGCGCTTTTCGCACAGGCCTCAACAACGGCACGATGCTGTTCAACTCTCGTGCGCTCGCGCAGGCATCTAACAACAACAGCTGACAACAGCTGATTTTTACACAACATCTAAGTGGAAAGCGGAATGATTAAGGCCGCAACAGGGCGCGTTACTGGTCCTTCCGGCCAGTGGCCGCTGGGCAGCGCCCGGACACGTGCAGCAGGCGCACGGGCAGCTCTAGCTTTTGCGCCATGCATTTGCTCTTCTCCCTCCACCCGCCGTATGCCCCGCCCCTTCGGCGGTGCGCTCGCTGCCACCCGCCAGCAGCAGCAGGCACGCCTTGTCACCGGTGCTGCAGCGGCAGCAGCGGCGCCACCACAAGGCGATGACGGTATCCTCGGCCTCCGCTGTGGCGGCGCTGCGCAGGGTAGCACCGGTAGGTCCAAAACAGCCGCCTCCGCCTCCGCCATTACCGACGCCGACGCCAACGCCTCCGCTGTTGCTGCCGCCCACCTGCTACGTGGCGCGCTGGAGGCAGCACTGCTGCCCCGCCTGGACGCCATCAAGGGGGACATGTGTGCCATGGAGGAGCGGATCGTGCAGAGGGTGGAGGTGGGCCAAGTGGGGCAGCAACAAAGGCGAGGTTTGGCAGGCAGGGGTACCGGTACGGCTGTCGGGGTTCGGGTCCGGGCCGGCCGGCAGGCAGGGGAACGGGCGATCGGGTGCGCTGTTGGATTGAGCAGTCCGCGCGCGTGGGTGAGGGAAGCAGGGAAGGCGCCACTGTATTCTCCCCAGAGAGAGTACGGTGGCTGTGCTCCGTGTGGTATGCAGTTCCACTGCTCCAACTTCGGATCGTTGCTGTATGCTGTGACACACCCCTGCTCGCCGAGAACCGAATGGCACCTATTGGCCAGCCCTCTTGCCCGCCAGCTTGCCTGCGTTGCGTTGCCCGTCACACTTCGAGTCGCAGCAGGGCGCAAGCGCGCAACAGCCCACCATCATGCCGATGCCCCACGGAATTTCGACCTGTGCTTGCGCCTCGACTCCCCCTAGTCCGTGCACCCCAATTATTCCAATGCCTTCGGCACGTCGGCAAGCACCTTCAAACCACCTCACTCCTCTTTGTATTACGGCCCACCATGGGCCTCCTCTGAGGCCCTTGCACTACAAACCAACACCCAATTACACGTTACCGGTATCATGTGCAATACTACTACATACCGGTACACTGCGGAATGATGACAGTCAAAGAAGGAGCTGACCTCGTCTGCTGTAGCTGTCTCCTGGCGCGGGAGCATGCAGGGCTCTCCATGTCGTGATGACACATGATATGGCGCTGCGCTCACAACAACGGCCTGATGTAGTGCCTTATTCGACCTTGTTCCATGCTCGCAGGCGCAGGTGGCGGCGCTGCGCTCCGAGCTGCTGATGGCGCTGTGGGAGAAGGAGGACGCGGCGAAGCAGCAACAGCCGGCAGCTGCGGTGCGGGGTGGCCCGTGGGTGTTCCACCGAGTCGTCTCCATGCTGCTGTGATCGTGCTGTGTCCCAGCCAGTGTCGCCTGGCCTCCGGCTTGACTCTCCCTCACTCTCCTTACGGCCGTACACTGACATTCGTCCTGAGTGTCCACACCAGCGCCGCATCCCACATTCCAAACAACCAAGCATGGTCATCTCAGCCCTACACTGTGCGCATGCATGCTAGCTGTATCCACGGCACGTGTGTGCAAGCCTGGTTGCGGGTGCATTGTGGCCAACAGGAGTATTGCGTGAGCCCAGCCTGGCGTCTGCTTGCTTGTGTGTTGCGCTATGGCAGGCTGAGATAGCAGCGCTGCGCTGCGAGATCCAGGCGCTGGCGGCGAGGCAGCAGGAGTGGGCGGGGCCGGTGGCGGCGGCGACAGCAGCAGTGCCCGCGGCAGCAGGGACAACCCAAGCTGCCACCGAAATCCAGGTGCGGCAATGCGGCATGCATACGCCGGCTCAGCAACGCGCGTGCGCCCTGCCTTGCTTCAGCTGTGTCAAATGTCGCGCGGTCAAGACAGGCATTGGTTTTCCATTGGAATAATGACTGACAATAATACGGCAAACATGAAGGAACTGCGAGTCGGGCATGAGCGCTGCAAGCACCCACATACCCCGATTTATCGCTTGGCCAGTTGATATTTAGGTACGGGGTGAAGACCATAGACCAGCAACCACTATCGTGGCTTCCAATTAGCTGGCCCCCAACTGCCGTACCGGCTGGGGCTGGTTCTGCAACAGTGCCAACCTCCCCCATGCATGCCTGGCAGGGCAGGGTGCAACCAACGGGCCACACACACGCACCACAGTTCCCGGTAGTGCTGCTTCGTTCATATTCATATGTATACTACGTTTCACAACTACATTTATTCTATCTACCGCCGGTAGGCTGCCGCCATGCCCGCACGTGTCCTGCGCGTGCAACGCACGTGCAGGACATGGCACGTCAACGCACTCATGCCACTAAAAACGTCCCTGTGCCGCCTCGCTCCCCTGCTTCGTTCGCAGTCTGGCTTTCAGCCCAGCACCGGCGAGCCGGCGTGGCTGGGCCGGCTGTGGGAATTCGTGCAGGGTGCAGCGATCGTCATCTGCTTGGCTGTGTACGCATCCATTTTTCTGGGTGCGGTCATCACGTTCTTCACAACCTGCGCCAACATGGACATGACATTGACCGACAAAATGGTAGATGCAATTCCAGTTGGAGTAGTTGCAATCATGTTGGGCGCGCCGCTAACTGGCCTTATCAAGATCGAGTAGGTGAGCACCTCCTGCTGCTTCCCAGCTTGCTTGGAAGCGTGGCGTTCATATGGCGTTGTGCAAATATCCGGCATGCTCGTTCGCTCGGGGGCCGGGAGTGGTGGCATGCACGTACATGAGCATATGCAAGTGAGCTTGGTTGGAAAGCGTGAATGGGGTCTCCGAGCTACCAGGACCAGGGAGCGCTCTTAACCGGTCCAGGGAGAAGCAGGCGCTCCTTGGCCAAATGTTGCTGTGTTCCGGTTATTGCACACGGGCGTGCGAACCCAGTTTTGACCCTGCTCCAACCGCGTTACAGGCAGCAGGTATATAGCGTAGGTCACCTGTATGCGGCGTCTCATGTACATGGAGCTGCTCAGGTGTGCAATCTGTTGGCTGGTGCAGCTGTGTGGGGACGGTACAGTGCCGCGTTCGTGCAGATACGGCGTGGCGCGTGGGTCGCTAGGTGACGGGCCCTGTACGTGTCCCAGGCGGACAGTGGCTGTGCGGGCTGTGGCTGGGATAGGGTGCGCCTTCCATGCTTGCATGCATTTCCCGCGCGTGGGTGACCTTTGTAAACAAACACGCGGCCCTAAGACCGCCTGTGTGTGAAGGGTGACTGTTGTGGAAGAGGCGGCAGTAGGGGCGCGGTCTGGGGCCATGGCTGGTACACGGCACACGCATGGAAGGCCGAGTAAGGCGGCAGGCTGCAGCTTTGCTAGGCGACCTGTTGCTGCCCGTTGTTACCGTACCGTACATGCTGCCGTACCTTGGCTGGTACAGGCACGGGAGGTGTGTGTCAGGGTACCAGCAGCTGCCAGCACGTGCGTGGTAAGCCGGCAGGCAGGTGACACCAAGCTGCACCAAGCGAACGTGAGGTGTAACTCAAAGCAAGGGGGAAGATTTGATTGGTGAATAGGTGGGCAAATGCACATTTCCTGGTTCTATTTAGCGGCAAGCAGCAGAGAAAGTAGGGGCAGGCAACGGCCGGTAGCACTTGAACGCGTGTCGCCAAGGAAATTAGGAACACTACATGGCTGTTGGCAGTTGCAAAGCAGGGGAGCTCCCCTGTTGCACGTATCATGCCGGAAGCGCACGACAGCACACATAGGGCATGTACCGGCTACCGTGGACGTTGGCTCCTGCCCGTACGGGTACGGCGATTGGGGTTGGAAGCCATGTCCCCCGCCATGGCCGAGACCTGCCGGGACCAGCCCTCCTGAGCCCTCTGGCCGTGCGCGGACGGGGCTGGGTTTGTTAGAGACCGAACCTGTGAGAGCATACCGGTACATGCATCTAACCATTCCATCCGCCAGTTGACCCTGCAGCGGCTTGACGGAGCTGGACGGAGCCGCTCCCCAAGAATGCCATGAGCAAACCTTGGGGGGTAGGGGCTAAGTAGCTCCGTACATACCGGCACTGGCCCTCACATCTCAACATACTGGCCCTCAAATCTCGACACACCCTTGTTTCTCTGTGGAATGGTGCCTGGCTGACGGTAAGGTGTACAGGCAAGTTGTTATACGTATCGGTCGGTATGTCATGTTCTCCAGGCACCATGGAGCTTCCCTGCCCCAAGCCTCTCGCGGGGCCCCCCCTGCTTGTGAGGGAGGCTGCTCGTCCCTGCTGGTCGTGCCACGCAGGGGAGCTCCCCTGCTGCCACGTAGGCAACTGACGACCATCGCTGTTACTAAATAGCGCAGTTTGTTGCAGCCGCTTGCACAACGAGCACGCCCATACGTTTGCTATAAGCACGGTGCAACATAACAGATAGCGCAGCGTGGAGAAACCTAACGACAGAGGTCGAAGGCGCACCCAGACTGTAACACGCTGACGGAGACCGCGTCAAGGTAGTACATTTGCTGGTGAAGTACACTGGATTGCCTTCCTTAGGACAATGCGCATGGCATGCACTGTCCGCCTGCGCCTCAACAGCGGCGTGCTGTTTACTTTATCGCGCTCGCGTCTCCAGGCATCCAGCAGTAACAACTGACGAGGAGTACTCCAGGGGATATCTACGCGACAAGCATGATGCTTAAGACTGCGGCAGGGCGAGGTGTTGGCCCTTCCGTCCAGCGGCCGCTGGGCAGCACGTGCTGGTGCATCAGGAGCTGCGCCCGAACACCACAGCTGAGATCGTGTGCAGAAGGCGCAAGGGCAGCTCCAGCCGTTGCGCCATACCCCTGCCCTTCTTCCTCTTCACGCAGCAGGCACCCCCCCTTCGGTGGTGCGCTTGCTCGCGCCCGCCAGCAGCAGCAGGCACGCATGATCAACAGTGGTGTTCAGGCAGCCGCTGCGTCACCACGTGGCGATGGCGGTGTCCTCCGCCGCAACAGTGGCAGCGGCACGCCACAGGGCAGCACCCAAGGCTCCGAAACCGCCGCCGCCGTCAATGCGGCCGCTTTTGCCGCCCAGCTGCTGCCCCGGCTGGAAGGCGTGGAGGGGGAGACGGGGGCCATGGAGGAGCGGATCGAGCAGCGGGTGGAGGTGAGGTGGGGACGCAACCAAGACGATGGTGTGCAGGGGTACGGTTTCCGGGGTCTGGGCCAGGAAGTAGGCGGGAGGACAGGCGATGGGGCTGGCACGTGTGTGGAGCAGTCCGTCCGCGTGTGGTGGTGAGTGCACTGGGGAAGCCACCACCATGTGTTCGTCGGTACACAGCGTTCGCTCAAGACCGTTAGTGGCTGTGGCACAACCCCGCTCGTCAACCACCGAACGGCGCCTATTTGTGGCTATCCGACTTGCCGACCATGTTGCCTGCCGTTGTCGCTAAACGTGCCTCCCCACTTTACGCAACCGGCCCGCCATCCTGCCGCTTGCTGCCAGATCTTGGACCACCGTTGCTAGCACACAAACTAACTTTCCCCAATCCGGCACCCCAGCATCCAAGGCCTTGGCACGTTGAGGGGCAGCTTCTTACTCACTCCTCATGCCTTTGGGACACGGCCCAGGGGCCTCCAAGACGTCCCCACGCTTGAAACCTACACCGTCTACATGTATTGAAACACGGAGCTGACACGAATGCCATAATACCGTGCATGTTCCAGTACTGCGCATGTCTGGTATGAACTGCAGCCAATAGTGAAGCTGACCTCGTCTGCTACAGTGGTGATGGATTGATACTTGCATACAGATCTGATCACCACAACAAAGGCCTGATCTAGTGTCTCCCTCGACTGTTCGACCTCGTTGCATGCTCGCAGGCGCAGGTGGCGGCGCTGCGCTCCGAGCTGCTGATGGCGCTGTGGGAGAAGGAGGACGCGGCGAAGCAGCAGCCGGTGGCAGCAGCGGTGGGAACGGGGGAGCCCAGGGATGGGGGTGTTCCACCGAGTCCCCATGCTGCTGCCATCGTGGCCTGCCAGTGCCGCCTGTGGCGCCTGACCCCGGGCTGAGTCTCATTGTGGCCGTGCATCGACCTTAGCCTCGGGCTCCCACGCACACCAGCGCTGCATCCCACATGCAACAGCAATGCCTCCTAGCGTCCTCGGCCATGCTCTGCCCGATATATTGCTACCACAGCGCGTGTTTGCTGTACATGCCTTGCTGCGGTGCATGCTGGTGCATGGTAGCCAACCGGAGATACTCCTTTGATTGATTGCTCAGCCGTGTCGTACTTGCTTGTGTGTTGCCGTATCGCAGGCTGAAGTAGCAGCGCTGCGCTCTGAGCTCCAGGCGTTGGCGCAGAGGCAGAAGGAGACTGAGGGCCAGGTGGCGGCGGCGGCGGCAGCTGGGAAGCAAGGGGCGACACCAGCCGCCGTATTGCAGGTGCGGCAGGCATACTCCGGCTCGTGCCCCCTGCATTGTTTTCGCCGTGTCAAATGTCGAGCGATTAGAAAAGTCGTCTGTTTCGCTTTGCGTTTGGCCGAGGTGTCAAGTGGGCATTGGGGGTCGAGCACGGTGCGCTGCTGTCCCTCCGCACGTGCAAGCACCTTTGTCGCGTGGCCTTAGTATTTACACGCTACACGATGCACATACATAGCACCGAAAAGCGACTTTTATTATGGCGCATAGCCAGTTCCCAGTTACCGTACCAGCGGGGATGCGCACACACCGATCGGGCCAGGGTGCCAACCACGCCGCCCGTGCCATGCATGCCTAGCACGCAGCGCCCAACGGGGCACACACCCACTGTTACCGGCACGTACTGCTGCTTCAATCGTGTCTGCCCACCGTCGTTACAACTACCGGCGTTGCCGCGCATACATGACCTCCACACGTACCGTGCCACGTCCCCCCATGCCCCCCATGCGCATGCCCATAAGAACTCCCCTGTCCCGCCTCGCTCACTCCTCTCCTTCGTTCGCAGTCTGTTGTCCAGCTCGCCAATTCGTACGGCGAGTGGACGGAGCAGCGGCTGTTGTGGTTGGCCAAGCGCGTGGTGGTCTTCACCTTCGTTGCAGTGTACGCCGCTCTTTTCCTGGGTGCGGTCATTACGTTTTTCACTACCTTGGCAAACATGGACATGGCATTGGCCGACAAGGCGATAACAGTAATGTTAACCGCTTTCGCAATTTTTATCATGGGCGTGATTGTTTTGACCTTTCCTTAATTTCCATTTCCGGGCTATGAAATGCCTCCTGCAGTCTGCATTCCACTCGGCTTTCCACACCTGCTGCCTGCTGCTTCCTCCGTCGAAAGCGTGGCGTGGACACCCCGTTGTGCAAACTGAACGCCATGCATGCTCGGCTGCACGTGGGCCGAGCGAGTGTGGCGGCATGCAGCGGGTGCTTGAGCGTAGGCTAGTGAGCTTGGTTGAAGAGCTCAGACGGGGTCCGAGAGCGGGCTATGCTCCACCCCCTAAAGCGATGCGAGGACGCGTGTATGTGCCCTACTGGCACCTCGCCTCCGCCAGGGCTTGGTAGTGCTCCTCGACCAAAGGACGCCATGCATGCTCCAAGTAAGGAATGTAACTCGCTCCGGTACCAGTGCTATTGCATGTGCATGTTATGAAACCTTGAGTAGCAGCAGTGACTGTATATGTGCGTGCGAGTCTTCACCGTCCTGTTACGCATCTTGGGCCGCAGGGACGGCCCCATGCCGCCTATATGTGTATAGTGTACTTGGTATGGGGCTGCTCAGGCATGCAATCTGTTGGTTGTTGAAGCTGTATGGGTACGCGGTACAATGCCACGTGGCAAGTACTCCCTGAGGGTTCACCAAGTACGTGGCTGTGTGTTGCAGGCGGGGATGTGGCTGCTGGGCTGGTAGTGGCTGGAGAAGGTTGCAGCTTCCATGCTACCGGTATGCTTTGCATGCATTGCCGGCGCATGGGCCACCGTGTAAACGCACGTGCGGTGAGCGGACAGTAAAACCATCGCTCGGTATGTCGGTTGTTACTCCGTGCGATTGAGATGGAGGGCTGGGGCCATGGCTGGCACACGTCCGCGCATGCATGAAAGGCACGATAGATGCAGGGCTGCATGAACAGCGACCAGTACTCGTGGAGCACATCAGCACGCAGCAGGTTGCCGCTTACCGGTACAGGCTGCGAGGCGGCAGGCTGCAGCTCTGCTCGGCGACCTACAGAGCTACAGTGCCGTGGCCGGTACACGCATCGCAGTTTCAGCTCCTGTATACACGGTACACGGTTCTGTAAGTGTGGTCCCTTTCCGGAGCCCTGCCGCGTCACGGCCATGGCACAGGGCTGGACTGTGACAGGGGGATCCACCTCCCACGTACGCAGCAGTGGCAGCAGCAGCGGCCTCCACCACCGACATGCCGTCTGGCACGTGCGTGGCACCTGCTTGCCCCGCCTTGGCGCCCTGTCTCCTGTTCCTGCTTGCCTGTCCCTGTAACATGCTCATCTTACCTGCCAGTACCTGCTTACCGCACTGCATCCGTTACACACGGCTGTGCCCCCGCCGAACGAAGGCGCCCTCGCTCCACACGCTTCTTCCATCCAGTTCCATCCAAACGCCCTCGCTCGCCCCACCTGGCACACGCGCTCTCCACAAAGGCCCGTGCCACCCAGGGGTCTCCCTTGGTGCCACTGGGCGATGCCGAGAATGGTATTGCCTGAGATGCCGGGCCCTGCTATTCTGCAGCCCGCCGAAGCCCCACCCCAAGCCCGCACACCTCCGCCCGTTGCTTGGTCGGTGTTACCTTGTGTGCGGGTTACCACGACATAGAGGGACGCCACCGACTGTTAGGCGCCAAAACTGCACCTTACACGGATCCTTCCATCAACTTTCCCGCAATGTAGAGGGTGCGCCATGCAGGTGTTCAAGGTGCGGCCGCCTCCTTCGCTGGTGGGTGCGTGCCGCAGCGCGTTATGCTGCTGCTGTTCTGGTTGGTGCTTCCCGTCGCTCGCCGCCCGCCCTGCTCCTGGCTGCCTCTTGACGGAGTCCTCTGCAGCCTCCGCCCCACCTGTAGAGATGTCTTGCTCACAGCAGCTGCACTGCTGCAGGGGGTGCTCCGTGCTCGCCAGTATACCGGCGGACTCCCACATGTCCCCAGAATCCCAACCAGGCACCTCGAGCAGTTGCAGGTAGCCGAGGGTTCCATCCAGGGTTTCGGCCCTGGTTTCACCCCCGCCCCGCCGCAGCAACGGTGGGCCCCCGCCGCTGAGGTGCCTCACAGCGGCGGCAGCACCGCACCGCTGAGGGCTGATCTGCTCGCCGGGGAACGCCACGGGCACCCCTTGGGGTGAGGGGCACCAGGGGGCACAGCAGCTCCGCCGTACACAGGTCCTGCCCTGGTGACGCCTGCTGGGCGCATTTCAGGCGCATTGGCGGTAGGGACCCTAACAGACGTCAGGCGCTAAGGTATGCGAAACGTGCAGGTATTTAAAAGTATTACTTGGTATTATTATGCCCCTCCAGGCACAACGGAGCTTCCCTGCCAAGGCCTGCCTCCCACGTACGGGGAAGGTGCTCGTCCCGCCCTTTTGCTCGCTGCAAGTGACTGCATGCTGGCCGTGCGGCCGTGCCATCGTTGTTACTAATGGCTTATGGGCGCCCATTGATGCAGCAGCTTGCAAGCAGATCCCATTGCAACCCAAATGCTTGTAGACCTTGACCTGTGCATGAAATAGTGGGCATCAGCCCCATCACTCGCAGCGCGGAGAAACGACGACCGTGTCGCAGGCGCGCCGAGTTTGAACACGCTGACTGAGACCGTGTCAAGGTATATTTGCTGGTTAAGCACACTGGTCGTCGTCCTTCGGGCAGTGCGCGTAAAGTGCACTTTCTGTACAACCCTTATCCAACTGCTGACGTGCAACCCTCGCGCGCTCCCGGCCAGGAAGCTAACAACAGCTTACGAGGAATGCTCCAGGGCATCTACATGAGAAACGACATGTTGAAGGTCGCAACAGGGCGCGGTGTTGGCTCTTCTGGCTCGCGGTCGCTAGGCAGCAGCGCCAGGCGCTGCGCCCGAGCGCAGCAGCTGACAACACTTCGACCCTATGCAGCAGCAAGCGCTAGAGCGGCTTCAGCTGTTACTACGCACCCCTGCCCTTCTACCTCCATCCGCCGCATGCCCTACCCCTTGGGCGGTGCGCTCGCTGCCACCCGCCAGCAGCGGCAGCAGGCACGCCGTGCCATTGGCGGTGATGCGGCAGCCGCTGCGTTACCACGAGGCAACAGTGGCGGCACTGCGCAGGACAGCACCCAAGGCGCCGCCGGCACCGCCGCCTCCGCCAACATGCCCGCTTCCGCTGACGCTGCCGCCCAGCTCGCCCTGGAGGCCGCGCTGCTGCCCCGCCTGGAAGCCGTGGAGGGGGAGGTGGGAGCCATGGAGGGGCGGACGGTGCAAAGGATCGAGGTGAGTCAAGTGGGAATCTGGGGAAGCAACCAAGATGATGGTGTGCAGGAGTACGGCTTCCGGGTCTGGGCCAGGAGACGGAGGCAGGTGGGAAGGAAGGGTGATGGGGCGGGTGCGTGGTGGTTCTGAGTAGTTTGCACGTGTGTGGCTTGTGCCTAGGCACACGTGCATGAGGGGCAGAGCTGCACGAATAATGGTAAGCTAGTGAGCAGCACTCATCTTACCGGTACCAGCAAGCTGCCGTACCGCATACCGGTATAGGCTGTGAGGCGGCAGGGCTGCAGCTTGGCTAGGCCACCTGCTGTTACCGCACCGTACGTACTGCAGTACCTTGGCCGTATTCCTCCGTACAGCTGCCTCGTGTCCGGCTCCTCCTGGGTAGAAGGGTGGTTGGGAACCGCGACAGGGGTGCTGCGTGTGCTCTGTGGGTGCGTCTTGTGGAGAAGCTTTGTGGGGGCGGGACCAGGCTGTGGTAGGGTGAACTTGAGGCCCGCACGTCGTGGCCTGTACCTTATGGAGCTTGTCGCTCCTTTCCGTACAGCGAGAGGGGTGGGAAACCCCGTGTCCCTAATGGCCGGGACCAGTCCTGTGTTCCGAGCGGGATCGGGCTGGGCTGTGGAAGGGGACCAAAACTGTAAAACCATGCATACATTGGCCAGCAAGGGAGTGCAGGTTACCGGCCATGGACAGATGGACTTATGCACGTCGTCAGATTCTACCGAGCGAGCGGCCAACAGCAAAACAACAGATGGCAGCACATGGTGATCGTGGACCGGGTGCCGTGGGTTTGGCTCATAGGGATGATGATGGCTGTTGGCGGTCGGTTGCAGGGAGCGAGGGAGCTCGCCTGCTGCAAAGTGTCATGGCGGACGGGAAACCCAGCACACCATTTTGGCACCGACGTTTGGGGGCCGACGTACGGGGGCCGACGGCTCCTGCCGTACAGGGCGAGGGGTAGGAAACCCCGATGGCCAGGAACAGCGGTCTGTCTGTAACGCACGGGGACGGGGCTGGGTGACGCTGGGTTCTGGAAGGGGACCAGACAATTTACAGCACACGCCCGTACCGGTATGCACTCGATCTGACCCTGCACCGGCTCGCAGCAACCACAGCACGACGTGCGATATTATAACGCTCCTTGCTTCCTGCACCATGTGCTTTAGGTCTTTCTCTGCACTAACTACCCAAAAACCCTCTTCCGCTGCACATACCATCAGCAGACTGGACACCCGTTGCAGCACGTGCCTGTGTCCAGCTGTCTGCTCAGCACTACATCTGCGGCAGGGGCCGCCAGCCTGTACTCCGAATTCTCCTTCACATGCCGCCAGATTCCACAACCACCTCGATCGTTTCCAGTGTTTCGTCCCCTGCCCCTGTGACGGTGCCCCCCGCCGCCAGGGTGTCCCGCAGCAGCTGCAGCACCGCACCGCTGAGCCGCTCGCCGGGGAACGCCACAGGCACCCCTGGAGGATACGGGCATAGCAGCTCCGCACAGACGCGCCCGGAAGCCTGGGCTATGGGCACCCTGAAGGGCGGGTAATACACAACACGGGCAGTTACGATGGCACCAGCTTGGGTAGGTGCCCATTTCTATGCAAGCGAGCATAAAACGTAACTCGTCAGTCGTAATGAGTTGCAACGCTCTGTTGTCATGCCCGCACACTTGCCTCTCGGTGCTGGCGAAGTAGGCTTCCCGTGGTGTCAGGGCCACGTGTGCGGTGGGCGACAGGGGCTGCTGCTGCTGCCCCAGCCGTGGCAGCTCAGTGCCGGAGGGAGGAGGCACGCGCTCACAGCAGTCATACGCTGCTGCATCTATGGCCTGTGGATAGAACAAGCAGGGGGTTGTGTACAATTGGTTGTGTACGAGTGCATCTGTGCGATAGGCCTATACGGTTGGTCCTGTACAAGTAATCGTCACTGGACATCTATCCCGTGCATCCTATTCGGGGCTGGAGCTCGGCCAGTGTTCCGGTCTTCAGAATTATTATAATTTTTGCGGCCGTTTCGGCCGCGGTTCAGAATTATTTGGCCAGAAATTCTGAAGGATTTAGGATTTCCCTTAATCATTGCCGTGGAAATTCTGAGCAGTACCATCCGAATTCTGGGGAATGAAGGCGAAAATTATTATCAGGTCAGCCTCTCCCATGACACCAGGTAGACCCTACCTGTGCCAGAGGCCGCAACATATGCCCCCCCTCCGGCAGAACGCTAGCCGGCATGTAGGCAGCGCACGCGTGAGCGCTGGGTAGCCGGGTACGGTTCCCCAAGTGGGTGTGCAACTAGCTAGGAAGTAGGGCTGGCATCCGCTTAAGTTGCCAGACGCCAACAATGATGCCCGCTGAGGGTCGCACCGTACCCCGTAGTGAATGGAAAGGGGTGGTGCAGGACGCCTGATGGTACCGTTTTTGCTGTTGGCCTGATACCGGATATGGCATCGACCGCAATGCTGCCTCCGTCCGAAGATAGAATGCAGTGCTCCTGCTATTTGAATGTTCCGCAGTCATTGGGGGGTCTGGGGGGCTTGCCCCCCAGAAAACAAAATTGGAATCATAAATTTTCAGGCCAAAATTATGAGCAGTACTATCAGAATTTTGACTCAAAAGGCCGGAAATTATGAGCGCTCAGAATTTTCCGCCAAATAAGACCGGGACACTGAGCTCGGCCAGCCCCGTTGCAGGTACATGCAGGTCTTGAGAGGCCTGCAGCAGTGTTTGGAGATAGACGTCGTGGTCGTGCTCATGTGGTGCATTCCTAGAGCTCGATGTGCAACTATGTGCACCGACCTGCCTTGTGGTTGTCTACCGCTCCGAAATCGTGCAGCCTGTGGAAATGCACGTTAGTTGTTCCTAGGCCGGCAGTGGCAAGGCTGGTTCATGGGTGCGCGGCAGGAGTAGTGAGCATTGGCATCCAGTACCGTGGTGTTCCAGGGCCCTGTAACCCACCAGGAAGGCCGCCGCCGCCGCTTCTCCATGCGCCACCGTTGTCCCGGGGCCCAGCGCCAGCACCACGGTCTGCACAGCGCCGCAACGCCGCACGGCACACAAGGTGTTAAGCACACAAGGTGTACTGTCAGGCATAGAGATGACATCGTGCCATCGCGTTCACTGAGACTTGCTTACCGTTATACAGCACCAAAATACTTACCTGGCCGTGGCACCCATGGAAGCCTCACCACCGCTGCTACCCAGCCTTGCACCCACAGCTTCTTACGCCCATGCGACAGTACGGAGAAGTACATGACACGCATGGGCCCTGCCGTGCGCCGCACACGCCCTCGCCGTTGCTAGCTCAGAACGAGCACGTGCCCATGGAGCCCATGAAAAGCCACTTGCTTACCAGCTTGCGCCCAAGCGACAGTACCGTACATGTAACAAACGTCCTCTGCAGTGCACCGCACGCACCTTGGCCGTGGCCAGCTCTGGCACCACGCCGTAGCAGCGCTCCAGCAGCTCCGCCAACTCGAAGCCGCTACACCCCGTGGGCACCGCCGTTTCGTTCCCGTCATGCTGTGTGCTTGGCACGTACTCCGCTTCAGGACTTTGCGCCGCTGTCGCCTCCGCATGGCCTTTGTGTCCTTGGCTGTGCGCAGCTGCCGTCGCCGCCGCCGCCGCCGCGGCGTCCAGCACTGAGTGGGGCAGGCGGTCTACCAGCAGCGTGATGCGCAGTGGGTCGAAGGCGACCACGGAGGACAGGGGCGGCGCAGCGTCGGGGCGTGCGGCTGTGGGGCCTGCAGAGCCACTGGGAGAATCGGCGTCGGTGGCAGTGTGTGCCGTGCGGCCTTGGAGGTGGTGCTGGTGCTGGTAGTTGTGGTGCAATGGCTGGTGCGGGCTGTGCAGCTGGTCCAGTAGCTGCAGGTGGCGGCACCGGGCCACCGCCTGGCGGATGACCTGCGAGGGTACGGACATACGGTCGTGCGCGTACGACGGTGGTGTGGGCGGGTTAGCAGAACTTCTTTGCACACAGGTAATCCCTTGTGATGAACATACTTGGTGCAGCTAGAATACATCAAGACACGCACCACATTCGTGCAGTGCAAACTATAAGTTCGACGGCAGTCCAAAGACATTGCCTTGCTGCCGGGTCCTACAAAGTAAGCCCGCTCTACAGCAAGGCGTCCTGCAAAGCAGCAAGGGCCCACAGGACCAGTTCGCTTGCCCGGCCGCACCTGCGCCGCCTGCATGGGGGCGTTGTACGTGCCGGTCGCCATGGCCTGTGCGCGTGCCGCGTCCAGCGAGGCCATGAGCACGTAGGAGGGGGAGGAGCTCTGCAGGGTCTGCAGCGCGCGGCTGATGCGGGAGGGGGACACCAGGGCGCCCTGCGCGTGAAGCATGGCAGCCTGGGGGCAGGGGTGGGCATGCACCGTGGGGGGCCAGGGGGCCAGGCGCGGGGTTGTAAGCAACGTCACTACAGACGACTTCGGCCCATCAGTGTATAAAATTTAACCGCCTTGAGACCCGAGGTGCTCCAGCTCTCGACATGCTGGTCAACGATGATACAGCAGTTAGATGTCTGCCCAGCTGCAAACTGCAGGAGGTAGGTGCATGCTCTGGCGCACAAGCTAGTTACGCGAGGCAAACGGGGCGTGGAGCAGTGCGGCCATCGATCGCCATGCCACAGGAGCGCCGGATTGTACAGCACTCGCCCCACCTGCGTCATGGCTCCCAGCACCTTGTGTGTGGACTGCATCACCAGGTCGGCGCCGCAGCGGAGGGCGGGGTTGGGGAGCGCCGGCGGGGCTGCCGCCGTGGCGGAGGGTCCCGCGGCTGAGGGCGCCGCTGCCTGGCCCTCACGGTGATCCGGCTGGTGCAGGAAGCCAAAGTGCCCCCCGTGCGCCTCGTCCACCAGTAGGGGCACCCCGAAATCGTGGCAAGCTGCTGCAATGCCTGCGAGGAGCACATGACAGGAAGGACAAAACGGACTGTGAGGAGCACACGGAAGGAGCATACCCCACTGCGTTCGCTACACGGAAGGAGCACACGACCGACTGCTGCGGGGTGTGAAGTGCCAGGGCGTGTACAGTCAAACTGGGAATCGACCTTGGCGCTTGGGTCCGCGGTTTCACTACGGCTGCACACGTGTTTTTTTGGCTGCCCAAGGGCTGTCGAGAATGTCAACTGCATAGCTAGTGCTTCCCCACTGTGCCATACCTTCCACGTCCGCCACCGCTCCGAAATACGTGGGTGACACAATCAACACGCCCACTGCCGTACGGCCCTGCACCGAAACCACCTCGTGCAGCGCCTGCCGTACGGTTTCGGGGGTCACGCAGTGCGCCACGCCGACCCGTGGGTCCACCTCGGGCTGCAGCCAGTGCGGCTCGCAGCCTGCGGGTGCAGCAGAGGCAGCGTGCTTGCGTTCATGGGCGCAGACAGATTGGCTGCTTTGGCTTGCGATTGGCTACACGGATGCATCCAGCTGTTGCGTCCCCTCATTTCGTCATGTGCTTGATACCAAGTGGTTTGACGAACAGATACGCGTATACTAGGCCGGGGAGCCACCATGTGGCCTTGTGTTTTACGACCAAGGCGAAGGCCTCACAAAGCGCACAGCTGGCGCTTTGCCGCCGGTGGTGTGCCGTTGTGTGGTCCTCGCCTGTCTGTCAGCACGCTGTGATTGCCGGACCCTTACCAGCGATGACCATTGCTGCAAAGGCCGACGAGTGGCAGTTGCGGGCGACCAGCAGCACGCCGTTCCGGTTGTCACTGCCCGTACGGGTAACCGCCATAACCGACGCATGTATACCCACGGAGCAGCCGTTGACCAGGAACCACGTGTGGTCGGCTCCGAAGGCCTCGGCCGCGAGCCGTTGGGCGTCGCGGATGGGGCCCGTCGGGGAGGTCAGGTAGTCCAGGCCTGGGGCACCGGTAAGACACGTGTCACAGCGCACACACGCCACCTGTTGCGCATAGCTTTTCATGGCTTTCTGAAGCACGCTCCGTTTGATTGGTGCGTATGGCAAGATGTGGTGGAGCCGCGCCTTGCTGTTGGCGGCCCCCACAGGCACGGGCCAAAGCAGGAGGCACCCAGCCTGACCCAGCTCCTGAGCTGGAGTGAAATTGCGCCAAGGGGCCAGCGCGTGTGCGACACCACACCTGCTATTTCGGTCAGGTCGTACTGCAGGACCGACCCGTGGGGCGGCGACACCAGCTGCGCAAACTGATGTGGAGCTCCGCTGCCCCTCTGCGGAAGGCGGCGCACACAGTCGGCATGCAGCTTACTGCTCAGCCACCGGGAACTCTTGTACAACCCACAAACCAGAAACAAACCCATTTCTTGCAAATTTAAGCTTGTGTTTTGGCAGATAGTGCAGCAGCAGCTCCGTAGCAACGCGCACAGGGCATGGCGGGGCACCCAGACAGACACGTGCCACGTGCCACGGCAACACGGACCTTGTGGCCGGGGACATGGAACGGCACCTCATGCGCGGCGTCGCCACGCCTCCGCACTGCATCCACTAGGGGTGTAGATTGCTGCCGGGCGCTGCCATGTCCCCTGGTGCCGGCAGCTGCCGGATCGGGTGGTGCTGATGCTGCTGGAGTTGAGGCAGCAGTCCCCACAGTGGCGTGCAGCGCAGTGGCACGCTTGCTCGCGCAGGCAAAGAGCCCATGCGTGCCTCCAAGGATCTGATACGCTGTAGGAAAGCCAGTCGACCGGGCGGTCTTGCTGCTCGCTTGTCTTCGTGCCCCTAATGCACAGGGCTGCCGTTGGGGTGCCGCCAGGCTCCTGGTAGGCCCATGCGCCTGCCTTTCCCACATTGCTCGATACGCCCCAGGCGATTCCAAAAGCTGCTGCTGCCTAAAGAGCCTCGCTTGCATTGACGCTGCCGCTCGTGGCCATGTGCCTGCAGCGCTCAGCACGACTTCGTGAAAGCAGGTGCGTCGATGGGCCGCAAGGTACGGGGGTTTAGCTTCTAAAACACAATGAGATTACAAAGGGTTATCAATGGCCTGAACATGTGCAAGTGCGACTGGTACTACCGCGTACCGCCCCACCGACCCGCGCACGTCCATTACTCGTAGCACAGCATCTTCTCTATACGACTGGAGACCCGAACACCTGCAGCAACCCCTGTATATTGTGGCAATTCTCCTCACATTAGAGTGCGAAAGGCATAACTAGGCGTGCCACGGGGGACAGGGTTTGGCGAGAGTCCTACAGGGTTTGTCCTTCAAGCCCAGAGCCCCGACAAGGAAATTCGCCCTTTCAATCTCTACAGACGTTCCAT
This sequence comes from Chlamydomonas sp. KOR1, assembly GCA_036984285.1. Lineage (NCBI taxonomy): Eukaryota > Viridiplantae > Chlorophyta > Chlorophyceae > Chlamydomonadales > Chlamydomonadaceae > Chlamydomonas > Chlamydomonas sp. KOR1. The sequence goes on along the minus strand of BQMZ01000058.1, from coordinate 121,663 downwards.
AATAACCATCACAGCCAGGGCCCTGGGGGTAGTGCTAAAAGGCTTCAGGGCACCATGGCCATGGGGCGTTCCCTCGTGGCTCTCCTGGCCATTGCGGCTTCGCTAAGCATCGCGAGCGCGCGCAGTAAGCCTTCAACGGTTTCATGCACACATGCACTCTGTGGCATGGTTTCAAGGCGCCTCGGGGCTCGCTATAAACCGTCACGACGCTTTTGCCTCCTTTTTGGGAGGCCTCCTGCCCTGCAGCCCTGTCCAGCCGTAGCCCTCCTCATAATGTCTATACACTCGTGCGCTGTCCACAGTGCCGATGCATGGCGCCGTGGGAGGAGGCCCCGACGCGTGCCAAGCATGCTTGGTCTCGGTCCGCATCTTGGAGGACTTCCTGTGCGACCCGGCCGCTACAGACTTCCTTGTGAACTTCGTGGACAAGCAGATATGCCCAGCCGTCGGCGACTCTATCAAAGTGGGTGCGCGCCGATCACCTGCCACGCACTGCTGAATTCCTTGCCCAGGTTACCCACCCCCACGTACCTACTTTCCATCTCCTGCTGCCCAACCCTCTCTTGGGCTGTCTATCATACAACCAACACACGCTTGCCAAAAGACACTAGGTGACACTTTGCTGCATTACCCGCGTTCTGCCGTACAAGTAAATGTACCGGCGGAACGGACCCATGGTTCCGTCGTCACACAGCTTCGCGGCCAGCTTCCCATGGCCCCACACCCACACACACGGTGGAAACCGTTCACCCAACCCTTCCTTTGCCCGCCCTTCCCCGCCCGCCCGCAGTGCCACAACCTGGCTCAGGGCCTGCTGCCCACCATCATCCAGTGGTTCCGCGCCAGCGCCACGCCCGCCTCCCTGTGCGCCTCCGCCGGCGTGTGCGGCGACGTGCTGGTCAAGGCCAACGTGCTCAACGAGGTAAAGCCGGCCTGCTTTGTGCAACAGTGATCACTGTGTTACACCACAGAATGGTCAAACCTCGCGTAAATGAGCCGGTCCATTGTACCAGTGTAACAAACTAGCGATCTCTCGCCCAGCTGGTCACCGTTTGGTCCGCGCCCCTTGCCGTATGTGTACCACTCTGATACCAAAGCCGTGACGCCCCTTGCCGTATGACCTGCCGCAGCCCTCCCTGCGCGTGGTGCGCGACACCGCTGAGTGCGCCATGTGCGAGTTCGTTGTGAACCGCGTCAAGGTGGCGCTCAACGACAGCGCCACACTGGAGCGGATCAAGGAGGCCGCGCTGCAGGTGGGGCGAGGGGGATAGGCGTCAACGCGGGGAAAGCGTGTACGGTGTCAGGGAAGCACAGAAACGCTGGCGTCTGCACGGGAAGAGGTGTTGGGGCGAGGGGGATCACGGTCTGTGACTCAGAGCAGCAGGCGGATCAGCGTGGCGGGATAGTGGAATTGTGTGCCGATGGCATACCGGTACTTGGCCTTTGTGGAGGGGCACCATGGGGCCGGGGGTTGCACGCACAGAGGGTTGGTAATCTCCTGGCACCAAGCCTGCTGGGTTGTTTATGCACGTGGCGACGTGGGCCTTGCTGCATGTGTGTTGTACGCATCTCAGCCGACTTCAGCTGCCGTATTGCCCACCCCCGCCACCCCCCTGCAGGTGTGCGGCAACCTGCCCCAGGAGCTGGCCACCAGCTGCACCGACTTCGTCAACACCTACGGTGAGGCCGCGCACTGCGGCAGTCTCTCAGCGATCGGCTCCACTGCTGGCATGAAACCCGCAACACCATAGCGTTCACAGCATAGTCATTTTTCCTGTCATGTCAAGCGCGCACGCATTGCCGCCTCCACCCTGCACACACCTCAACCCCTCCCTACCCGCACCCCTGCTCCTTCCCAGAGCCCATGATCGCTGAGCTGATCGAGAGCATGGACGGCGAGATGGTGTGCGCCATGCTGGGCGTATGCCTGCAGGCCTCGCTGTCCACACCCCCGCCCCCGCTGCCCCCGGCCTTGGTGCTCGCCGCCAGCCGCGTGCTTCTCACCCGCCCGCCGCCGCCGCCGCACGTGCGGATGCTCATGACGGCCGCCGCGGCGCTGCAGCAGGCGGGGGCGGCGGCGGGGCCCGGCATGGGCATGGGCATGGGCATGATGATGGGGCACAACGGGCCCCGGCCGGTGCCGTTCTTCGGTGCGCCGGCGCCCGGCGGGCCCCTGGGCGATGCCTGCGACTACTGCAAGGTGTGTACGGGTGCACGACACGGGTTCACGGCAGGGTGGGGTTGTAGGTAGCGGCGGGCGCCCTACGTGGCAGGGGTGTACGGCAGGGTGGGGGTTTGGTAGCGGCGGGCGCCCTACCTGGCCAGGGGTGTACGGCTGAGATGGGTAGGGCAATCGAGGTGGCAGCAGACGTCCTCGGTGGGAGCGGTGCACGGCTGGGCGGGGCTTGCGAAGAGCTGCAGGCGAGGGGTGTTCGATGTTGGGAGGTGGTATGGCTCCAAGATACCTGTTCGGCGAACTGGGTAGAAGGGTTAGCGCGCATGCAGCGCTATCTGTAAGACAAAAGCGCGTCACGCCCGCAATTAGCCCGTGTCAGATCACGTGTGCAGCTGATCCTCACTGTTCATTCCTTCTGCATGCTGCCCGCAGATGGCTGTGATCCAGGCGCACGCGCTGGTCAGCAACCCCACCATCCAGGCGGAGATGGTCAACTACACCAAGCAGGTCTGCGACTCATTCCCATCCTTCGCCGACGCGTGCAAGGTGAGCACGGGATAGACATGCGGACCAGCGACAACGACCAGTCCTGAACCACTCACGTGAGCCAGGGCCCCGTTTCCTCCTTGAATGGCAAAGGTGGCCACTAGTCGCGCATGCGTAGTGGCACCTGCGGCCTGGCCTCCTGCCCGGTGTGGCCCGTCGCGCATAAGCGGCCCGCCATCCACCCATCAGCTTCCTTTCATTCCCCCGCTCAGTGAAAGCGCACCTCTGCTCATTGACTGCGCACCTCTGCTCTCCCCCTCGCGCCCGCAGGCCTACGTGGACATGTACGCGCCCCTGGTGTTCACGCTGCTGGAGCAGTACCTGATCCCCGACACTCTGTGCGCCCAGACCGGCATGTGCCCGCCGCCCCCCGCCGCCGGGGCCTCCGGCATGATGATGGGGCTGCTGCCCGCCTCCGAAACCGCCAACCGCCAGCAGGAGGGCTCCCCTGCGCACGGCTGCTGGGTGGGGCGCTTCGTGCACGGCGTGTCGGAGGGCTTTGGCGCCCTGGCACGTGGCTTCATGGGGCTGTTTGGTGTGCAGCATGAGGGCCCCGGCCGCGCGGTGGTGCACCCCGAGACGGACATGCACACGGACATGATGATGAGGGGCGAGGCGCCGCACGGGGACATGCCTCACAGGGGCGAGGGCGGCATGATGGGCGGCAGGGGAGGCCCCCAGTGAGTGGTAGCCGGGTAGGCCAGTTGTTGCGTGGGGCCACATGTGGGGATGTGAGTGGAAGGTGGTGTGATGGATCCGGGGGTCCAGTGTATTCTGTGCTGTGCCATGTATACGAGCAGCATGCTGCCACCGCGTGATGCAAGGAGCTGGGGTCCAGCCGTGTGTGCATGAGCGATGGTGGCTATTGCCCGTGTGGCCCACCATGCACCTATATGCAGTTGCACTTGTGTAGTGGTGTTGCATCTGCCGGGTAAAGGTTGTGCTGCTGCAGCTAGCTGCCCATCCAGGGCGCTTCGTTCGTTGTGGCTTAGGGCATTAAGACGACGGCAAGATACTGCCGCCGATCTAACTAGCCGTGAATACTCTACATACTTCTGTTGCCTCATTCGGTACTAAGGCAATCAGCCCAACCAGATAGCCGCACAGCGCCGTGAGCCCGTGACCGAGACAACTCGATTGTGCAAGGCCTTTGAGACAGCTTCTGGGGTATCCCCAAACCAGCCCAAACCGCACTGCGCAGCTGTGGGCAAGCGGCAAGGGCCAACACGCCGTGCGCAGCGCCAGGCAGCGGAAACCCGTCGCCATGCTAGGGAATCAAGTTTCGGGAACCATGAAGACCGCAAGGTATGACGTAGGAAGCTCCACACATCGCACGGGGCACCTCGCCTCCTGCAAGGGAGCTCGCAGCTCCTGCGCAACGAGCACGGGCAGTCCATGCACCCGACACCATAGAGGTGACGTTTTTATAGGCATACAAGTCTGCCGCTGTATAATAAGAGTATTATGCTTCAAGTACTGTTGACCAACTCATGACCAAGTTGAACAATGCCACTAGTCTGGCCCCTACGGAGCATATACGTCCCAAAGCTCACTGCAAAAATATGTGACTGCTCGATTGAGCCAGCAAACTACTGCTGCTCATGCTGCGTCTGCATCAACTGCTGTCGATGCTGCGACCTCCGCCGGTCGGTCCTCGTTGGAGCAGCATGGCAGGTAAGAGTAACTGAAATGGAGTTAAAGCTACGTAACCCTTGCATGTCAGAGTTGGCGGCGGATGTCGCAAACACTGCGGAGGGTCCGGGTGGCGTAGCAGCGGCTACCAGCGGCCCACTCTTGACGCCACTGCAACAGTCACCATCTCTGCGCTATGCCGGCGAACGCAATCATCAGTACGCATGCAACGCATCTATATGCACCATGCATGGGTAACACATGCATGCAGCCCTGGGTTCCAGGAGCACATGCCCCACAACTGCCACGCCCTGCCCGTCGGTCCAACGCCCCCTCCTCATGCTAACGCAGGCCGTCTGCGGAGGGATGCTGGGATCTGTCTACACCATCGTGACCAGTTACCTTATCAACCACAACGAGGAACTGCGGGAGCCCATAACGCTGAGTAAGTCCACGGCCGGAGCGCCCTGCTCTCTCCCCAGCGTGCTGACAGCGCAAACGAAGGAAACCGGTGCCTGTTCCGCTACCACCCCGGGCAAATGGACCTACACCCTCCCATGACATTATCAATTTTGCAGCCGTGCTGATCTACCTGATGGTGTACGGGTGGTTCTACTTCATCACGGGCTGCGTGGGCTGCTTCATGGCTCTGGATGCACAAGGCATCTCAACCTACGAACCAAGGTGGGTCCGGGTGCGGGCCACTGGCAGCAACCCTGACTACGATCGCTCCATCTCCCTGACTTGCTCAGGCTCAATGTCGTCATCTCTGTATAACGTCCGTGCCCCTTTGCCCGTAACAGCCCGTTGCGCTCGGCCCATCGCAGGGTGATAGCCCTTGGCCGTGCCTACTGCACCCTGTGCGTGCTGTGCACCCTGGGGCACCTCAACTTGGTGGGCTTCAACAGCTCAGCCCTCGATGATGGCTGGACGGCAGGTAAACCATCCTAACGTGCACGAACAGCCATTGGCTTACATGCCATGCCCAATGCAACATGCAGAATGTATTCCATTCTGCCGCACATGCCTGCAGCGAGCGTCGCCCTCATCCTGGGACCGATCCTGCTGGACATCTACATCACGTACCTTGCCTTCTCGTTCCTGATCAAGTTCAAACAACAGCGCCAGGTGGGTCTGTCGAGGGCTAAAACCCTAGCCCACTTGGTACCGCATTAAGGTAGTGGGTGCCGCATAGCTGTTCCAAATGCTGTGCTGAGTGCTCCTGAGATTACCCCGGACCCTCCCAGCCAAAAAGCTACAAACCAGGTTTGCTTGCATATGCTGCCATACACAACATCACCACGTGTGACCAGCGCTTGCTAAGCACCTGGGCGGCCACCCTGCGTTCTGTGCTTCGGCACACGACAGTACAGCGCTTGCAGTCGAACTCAAAATGCCTTCGGCATGCTTCGGGGCACGATTTGCGGGGCGCAGGGCATCTTCCGCGGCAAGCCCATCATGTGGCACCAGCGCAAGCCCGACCAGGTGCTGGAGCTGCACGACGCACACCAGCTGCAGCTAAGACCACCCCGCGACCAGCTCATCAACCCACTGGTGCACCTGCGGCACGGGGCGGCAGCGGCGGGCGCAGCAGCGGAGCTGGAGGCGGGGTGGGCGGCGGGCAGGAGTGGCAGGGGCGCCGCGATGGCCGGGGGCGTGCCGCTGCCGCCCATGGGTGCGGGCCAGGCGGGGATGAACGGTGAGCGAGGGGGGTTGTTGCGGGGACTGACCAGCCAGTCGACGCCAGGATCTCTGTCCGAGTGCTTGTTTGGTCAAATCAGGTGACGATGTTTGCATGCTCTAAGACCGCCTTGTTGCCCTTGGTGCTTTTGGAGGGGGGCTCCTTACCGTGGTATCCTCGCCTGCTGTCGCGCCCCCCGCAGCCCCTGGCCTGACTAGGGCGTCGTTAGTGCACAGCGACACCAGCAGCATTTGGAACGTCCGGGACAGCAGCGTGGGCAGCGTGGACAGCAGCCCCTCCAGCGCCCAGCAGCAGCAGCAGCTGCAAGACCTCCCGCCTGCCAGCAGGGCCACCAGCCACTTTGACGGATCCCCGGGTCCCGGCTCCATGGCCGATGCGGACCCGCAGCACGCCCACATGCACCAGGCGCGCAGTGGCCTGAGCGGGCTGGTGCGCGGCGTGGTGGGCGGTATGTGGCCCAGCGGCGGCGCTCCTGGGGCGGCAGGCGGGGGCGGGGGTCCCGGCAGCAGCGGCGGCCCGGGCAGCTACCGGGAGCACACGGCACCGCCGTCAGTGGTTGAGGGGCCTGCCACCCTGACAGCAATCCAGGTGGGGTGTGGCACGGCGTGGGGAAGGACCAGAGGCTCAGCCCCCTCTTGGTCCCTGCTGTGTCGTGCTGCAAAACAGCGGCCCTTGCGTTGTACAGAATGACATGTGCAAAGCGGCAATGCCTGCATTGATTCACCACTCGCATGCAAGGTGGTCAAGGTTACCGTGCTTGCTGGGGCTGTTCATGTGAATGCCTCCACGCGAATGATCGCCTTGCTGAAAGGCAGCTGGCCTGCTTTCTGTGCCCCTCTGCAGGAGGAGGACATGCCCTCGCGCTCTGGCCAGTACACTCGCGCACTCGCCTCCGCTCGGGAGGGGCCGCTCGCGGCGGCCGCACTCACGCCCCCGTCAGATCCCCAGCACCCTTTCCACCACGCGCACCACCAGCTGCTGCCTCTGCCACCCCAGCCGCCCTCCGCCCGCACCTCCCTCCACCACCGCCCTGACGGCACCCACGGGCTGGGCACGGGCCTCTCAGCACCCATCGAGCTGCCTGCCGTGCCCTATGCCGACTGGGAACGACCCTCGGGTCAGTCCCGCGCCTCCCACGCCTCCGCCGTGCGCAGCAGCAGCGCCACGGGCCACCGACCAGCGCCCAGCTCCCTCGGCGCCGAGGGCAGCCTGGTGCACTGGCATCAGCAGGCCACGGGGCCTGCGCCAGGAGAGACCCTGTGGGCACCGCCGCCGCACGTGCACGCAGCCGGGCCGGGGTCGTCCCAGGCAGCCAGCCACAGGCCCGAGGATGAGCCTGCGCTGGAGCTGAGGGTGCATTCCTTGGCTCGGTTCACTGCGGCAGCTCAGCAGGCGGCTGGCGAGGGCGGCGCGGAACGGTCGCAGCAGAGCAAGCAGCAGAGGGCGCTGTCCCTTGCGACGCACGCCAACCGCCACCAGCTGCTGCTCAAGCCGCTTGCGGAGCCGGTTGTGCTGACGTGCTCGGCTGCGGGCCGCGGCACGGGTCCGTTTGCGTGCCGGCAGGCACGTGGCGCCAGCACGGCCCCGGGGCGGGGCCCCGGCGGTGCGGGGCAGCAAGGCCAAGCAGCAGGTAGTGGCGGCGAGGAGGGCGCGGTCGGGGGAGCGCGGCTTAGCATGGACGGAGCAGGGACGAGCAGTGGGATGGGCGTGGGCTCGGGGACGGGGATGGGCACTGGTGCGACAGCGAGGGAGGGCCAGGGACCGGGGCTGCAAGATACCCAGCGGCAGTCGGGGGCGGGAGAGGAGGGTTTTCCGTCGGCAACCTCGTCCGGGGAGCTGCGGGCCGGGGTCGCGAACCCCACCCGCCTGTCGTCGCTACGGACACAGCCGACCAAAGGCCGGAAGGCGGCGTTCCTGTCGCAGGTGGGTTGCGTGGGCGCCTGACCCTTGGCATGGACCCAGGGCTGCAACATAGTTGCTTGTGCGCCTCCGCGCTGCCTACACCTGTGCCCCAGCGTTGGTGCGATTGTCTCCCCCTTGCTGCCCTTCACCATACGACGCATGGTGAGACCTGTTCCCCGCCCCTGCTTGCTGCTCCTCTCACACCCTGCAGCTCAGCATGCAGCGCGCCCGCACCCTGCCGCACGCCGGCTCCCCACGGCTGCCCGACGGCCCGAGCGTGGACAGCCCGCAGTCCGCCGCCGGCCTGCCGCCCACGCCCTCCTCACCCTCCGCCGCCAACCTCATCGCCCACAACCACCCCAGCACACAAGAAGGCGCCGCCACCGCAGCTGCCCCGCAGTCCCGCTTCGCCCCAGCCTCCTCCCTCACCCTAGCACCGCCAACCTCAGCCAGCCACGCGCCGGTGGCCATGCAGGACCCGGAGCAGGGTCGGGCACACGCGCACGGACACGCCGGGGGCCTGCTGCGGGGCGTGTTGCACAGCCGGGCATCGCGTGCAGCCTCCGTAGCCAGCAGCTTTAGCGCGGGCGCCGGGCCCCAACGGGCCGCCTCTGCCGCCCCTGCGGCCTGGGGCCTCCTGCCCTGGTCCTTCGCTCAACAGCGGCCCCTGCCGCCCATGCCAGGTGGCCCCAGCCCACTTCCGCAGCACGCCCAGGACCACCAAGACAAGCAGCAGCAGCAGCAGCAGCACGTTGCACGGCAGACCGCCAGCTCCCCGTTCGACCCACGCGCCAATCGCCCTCCTAACCCACAGCACCAGCAACGTGAGCACCAAGCTCCCCCGGGCGATCCCGGCGCAGGCACTCAGCCCTCCCTGGACGACACGCTCCCGGCCTTGCCCACAGCCAGCAGCTTGCTGGCCCCAGGGGAGCACAACGTAACGGGACCAGGGCCGTCCACGGCCGACCACCGCACAGGCATTCGCGTCACGCAGAGCACCAGCCACGCCCACGCGCACGGCCACGCCCACACAGGGCGGGTCCAAGCAACCCGCACGCGAACCCACGACGGGCCCTTGCCGCTGCAGCTCGCCCCCGCCGAAACCCCGCACCCATCCGCCTCCCCGTGGAGCCTGCACGTCCGCACCTCGCCAAGTCGGCTGGCTGCCTCCCTCACGCTCGCGTCACCCCACAACGCCCCTCGAGGCGACGGACCCGCGGGTCGCCGTACGATGCTGCCGTCCCGCGCCTCCAGGCACTCCGCCACACCGGTGCACTCGGGGCAGCTCGCGCGTGTCCAAGCAGCGCAGCGGCCCGCAGAGGCAGACAGCGAAGCCGCCGCCGCCAACCAACACAGCCGGTCCCTGCGTCTGGCCCGCAAATGGCAGTCCCAGAATGAGCTGCGGGAGGGGCAAGGCTCGTCCCTGATACCGGGCCAGGACTCGCCTCAGGGCCCGCCGGAGTTCCCTGCGGCTCCCGGTGTAAGCCCGGCGCACAATGGCAGTGCACATGCAGCTGGCCAAGGCCAGCTGCTGCCTCAGGCGCGGCATTGGAGCTTTGCGGTGGGCCCCAGCGGGCCAGCGGCAGCGGCTCCCGTGATCGGTGACGACGGCGGGGCCTGGGGGCCTGCTCCAGTTGCGGGCGGGTCGGCGGCCGGGAGCACGGTCGCAGGGGGCTCCCCTGCCACTGCCGGAGACGCCCGGGCGGCTGCGGGCTGGGCCGGGGGGTACCCCGTCGCGGCGGCCAGCACAGGAAGGAGGTCCATGGTGCGCTTTGCAAGCAACCTGTCCACGACAGCTGCGAATGCAGCGAATGCGGCGGTGTCGGGTGCGGCGACCTGGTGGCGCGGGGGCACGGGTGCGGCGACCTCGGGGATGGGCAGGGCGGCCAGTGCGGCTGCCACGCCCGCTGGCAGCGGGGCGTCTGGGGGCGGTGCTGTGGGGGGCACGTTCGAGGAGCGCAGGAGCCCGTTTGAGATTGCGGCCAGGGAGGCGGCGGCGGCGGCTGCAGCGGCCGCGGCCGCGGCAGAGGTTGGAGGCGGACGGTCGCCAAGGTTGCAGCAGCAAGACCAGGGCGGCTCGCGGCAGGGGAGCGATGGCAGTTGGCTGTTGCCTGGGTTGTTTGGCGGACAAGTTGGTGGGCCGACAGGTGAAGGCGCGGGGGCGGACAGCACAGCTACGCGGCAAGAGGTTGGCAGCAAGCGTGGTGTTTTCGCGCAGCTGCTGGCGCCCCTCCAGGTGCCTGGCTTTGCGCAGACGCTGTATGAAAAGTACACGGGTCGTGCGGGAGCAGGCCTGGAGCAGCGGCAGCAGCAGGAGCAGCCGAACCTCGCTTACGGGGAAATGCTGGTTAGCTCAGCCGGGACTGGACCTGGGGAGATTGTGCCGGATTGAGGAATGAGGTTCGGTGGCTGAGGTGGAGATCTGCAGCGCGCTGTCTTTCAGCATGCCCCAAAACATGTGTTGGAACGCCGCTGCGTTGTGGGGCCGTTGCGCTTGCACGAGCATGAGTCAGGCGCTGCAGTTTTGCGGGTAGCTAATGCATATCTTCTCAAGACCGTGGTATAGGAATACATCAAGCTGACAATTACGTTCGTGCCTGTGCCAAGAAGAGACGTTGGGTACGACAATGCTGCAGCAATACTACTACTCTTCCTTCCTGACTTCTGGTTGCGTTAGCACAGGCGTGTCAGTGTGCAATGATAGCTTAGATGTGTCGAGGGTGCCTGGGCGTGTCATAGTAGATACGAGTATTGTAGAAGCCGAAAACCAGCGCCGCTTTCAGGACCGCGGCCTAAGCCAATGACAACTGATGCTGTTGAACATGCAGCCTCTAGCAACAGTGCGGCAATGGCCACCGTCTTGGCTGTCCTTCTTGCGCTCATGCTGTACGCGGTGTTCACAGCACTGGTGCTGCTCCGGATGGTATACACCAGATTGTATTCAGACAAACATAGTGGTGGTGAAACGGGCATTTGCAGGTCCGCCCAGCCCCAGGAGGCGCTTGGGCAGGCCATGGGACGAGAGGATGACACGGCACGCGCAGACGTCTCGCATGATGAGTTTCCTGAGCCCTCGGACTCCCTAAGTGTTCCTCTGCAGTCCTGGGACGGAAGGGATGACGTCGTTAGTGAGCCTATCGACGACCAGGACCCGCGCACGCCTGACGGTGCGTACAGCGCAACCGAGTTGCAACAGGAGGAGCAAGGAATGCCCCGAGCCTCAGCGGCCCAAGGAACACCCGGCCCTTGCATCTATCTACTTGCCTCACCTAGTCTCACATGTGCAAATCCATGGCATGCTGCAAATGCTCATACGCACGCATTTCATCCACGTCCACGACAGGCCCGGCCGTCCGCATCACCACACATGCTAGCCAATCTATTCATTTCACCTGCTCCCTCCTCGACTCCTCCCTGCCTTTCCGCCCAGGTCACTACCCATGCCCAAGATGCCCCTGTGGCGCCCTCGACGGCTCCCCAGCCCCGGCTGACAACCCCCTTCCCCTCCTCCCCCACTCCCCACCGCCCCCCTGCCCCGACACCCCCGACATCCCAGCCCCAGCCCCACTCCACTCCAACCTTCACGACCAGAACACCCTGCCCTCCACCCAATCTCCAGAAATCCAGAATCCGCCACCGCATCGCCTCCAGCTCCCTGCAGCTCCTGCCCAGGCGGACCCGCCCCCTGGGCTTCGCGCCTTCGCGGAGCCCGCCCCGGGCAGGTCCCTGCGGTCGTACGTCAAGGCGCAGTCGGGGGCGCTGCCGTCCCGCGCCTCCTCTTTGGCCTCCTGGACGGGCGCACGGCCCAGCGGCCTGGCCACGTGCGTGATCCGGGAGGACGCGGAGTACCCCCCGGCCAACGCAGAGGTGCGGGAACATGTGTCCGCGTGGGCACGGCAGTCAACCGCACACGCAGTGCCTCAAGTTGCTTGTCTTTCTGTCTCGCTCTGCATGAAGCTTTACCTGGCTGGGGCAACAGTCATACAGGGTCGATGGCGTTGTGCGCGGGTCAGGTGAGGAAAGATATGTGCAGCTGGCCGCTTACCTTGGCCTGGTCTGTGCCTGCAGGTGACGCTAGAGATCAAGGAGAGCACTGTGCGGCTTGGGAGGAAGCTGCTGCGGTACTCGGCCAGCCGACCCATGGGTGCGTGGTGCCTTCCTGCTGCCTCCCACCCACCGGCGCCGTGGCACGTGGGGTCAGCTGGCGGGTCCAACGCCAGGGGCCCAGCTGTGAACCCCTCCCTGTCCGTGCATTCCCCTCTCCACGCTGCTGCCATTCAGCTGCCCCGTGCACACCCACCGCGCATCAACCCCCAGCCACATGGGTCCACACCAATGACCACGCAACCTGTACCTGTGTGCTCCTGCCGCCTGCGCGCACCCCAAGCTGCTTCTCCCCCTCTGCTCAGTGTTTTACCGCTTTCCGCCCACGCTCCCTGACACCCCCAGACACCATTTTCATCAAGATCCCCCACGCCAACACCGCCCACCTGGCCCGCCCCGTGGTGGACGGCCTGCAGCATACCATCCAGACGGGCCACCAGCGCATCGTGGTGGGCTGCAACGTGCGACCCGGCTGCGTGCTGCTCACCCTGGACGTCATCCCACACCCCCACGCCAGGCCCCAGCCCCACCTTCGCCAAGACCACCCGCCCCTGCACCTCCCAGATGATGCCACGGCCACTACCCAAAGCCGCAGCGGCTCCTCAAGCCAGCACGAGCTGCAAGCTCTGCTGGTGGGGCTCGGGGGCAACGTTCGCGGGGACGGGGACTACGGCCCAGGCGCAACGGTGGGCTTGACGCCAGGGTTTGGGAGGCAGCTGTCGCAGCTGTTGGCGGGCCTGGGGGTGGAGCCTGCGGAGGGTCTGGCGCTGCAGCTGCAGCACGGAGGTGCGGCGCTGGAGGCTGTGTACATGGGCAGGGAGGGATGCTGGGGGCTGCGGCAGCTGCCTCCCCTGCAGCACGCACCTGGCGGCGTGGCCACCGATGCCTGTGCGGGTGTGGGCGGCGCAAGGGCAGCTGCGGTGACGCTAAGCGTGGCGCAGCAGGTGGTGGTTGGGCCGGCATCGGCCAGGGAGCCGCTGCAGCTGTGTGTGCGGGTAGACGGGCTGAGTCAGCACGCGTTCATGGGGGAGGGCGGGGCCCTGCAGGGAGCAGGTGCGGAGGGCATGGGGGCTGGGGGCGGTGGACAGCAGGAGGCGGAAGCGGCACGCCGTGCGGTGCGAGGTGTGGGTGCGGGACCGGAGCTCACCTTCGTGGTTCGTGGAGGGGGCAGGGTGTACGACGCACAGAGCGTGCCTGTGCCTGTGACGCCCGAACTGGACACGACGAAGTGGCTGGGGTCCGTGGCGGTCCAGCAGCTGGAAACAGACACCGGCGCTGCATTGGCAACTCACGAGGGCATCACCGGCAAGGCGAGGGTTTCCGGGAACGGCACGCACTTTGGCAGTTCGGCCGTACGGCCAGGTGCTGAGGACTGGGCCGGGCTGGTCGGCGGTGGGGCGCCGCCTCCCCGGTCCGAGGCCCAGTACGGCGTGACGGTGTGCGGCCTGTACGACAGGGCCTCCGCCGGTTCTGGAGGCGGAAGGGAGCTACAGCTGGAGCCGGCTCCGTTGCTGCTGCATGTGGAGCTGTGGTATGGGCCACGTGTGTTAGCGGCCAAGCCGCTGCTGGTGTTGCCGCCGTGCCAGGCGGCGCTGGCGATGCAGCTGCAGCAGCTGGTGGTGAATATGGACGAGGGGGACGCAGAGATGGGGCCCGAGCCGGGGGGGGCAGGGGAGGTCCTCGCCGTGGGACAGCAGCAGCAGCAGGAGCAGCAGCAACACTTGGGTGCTCCCAGCAGCGCAGATGCTTTCGTCAAGGACATTGGCATGTGGGCCGAGTATGTGCACATGGAGCTGAGTGCAGCAGCGGCAGCGATGGCGGGGGCAGAAGCAGCACTACCTGGCCCAGAGCAGCCCGCAGTCGGAAGCGATGGTGGGAGCATGGCGGTGAGGAATGCACCACCGCTGGGCGCATCGCTGCTACCCGGCAGTCTGGACCTGCGGGGCCAACTGGCCGCGGCCCGCAGCAGGTGCCCCGCGCACCGCCGGGCCATGCTGGTGCTGGGGCTTGACCTGGTGGTCTCGGGGCTACGCATGGGGGCCGGGCCCTCCCTGGGTCGGTGGGTCATGGAGCAGTTCGTGGACAGGCTGGGGTACACCGTGGGGGAGGTGTGGCGAGCGGCGCTGGGGGATGCGCAGGACCAGGGTGCGGGCGGTGACGGGGGTGCTGTGGCAGCAGGGGCGGAGGGCGCGGGGCCGCAGGGGGAGCAGGGGCTCACGTTGCTGCACCACGCGGCTGCCTCTGGCGATGTGGACACGGTCCTGTGCGCGGCCGGGTGGGCTGCTCGTGTTGAGGCGGAGGAGGGGTGGGCGGGCTTCGGTGGCGCGGCGGTGCGGCAGGGCCCACCGTCGAGTGCAGCCAAAGGAGCAGCTGGGATGGAGCACGCTAACTCAGGGGTACAGCAGCGGCAGCAGCAGCAGCAGCAGGAACAGCACACTAGCGCCTGGTGGCTGCGTGACGGTCAGGGCGCCACGGCGCTGCACTACCTGGCGGCTTCAGGGGAACAGGAGGCGCTGCAATTGGCCCTGCGCAAGGGAGGTCCCGAGGCACGACAGGCGTGGCTTGGGGCGGCGGACGCGCTGGGCCGCACGCCGTGCGACATGGCGGGGGAGCAGGGCCATAGCCGGCCAGGCGTGGAGCAGGGGCTGGAGGGTGGACCGGGCGGGGAGGCGGGAGCGAGCGATGATGGGGTGTCCTCGGAGCGTGACTTAGGGGAGGCCGGTCGGGAAGTGGAGGACACTTGCGGGCAGCTGCCGGAAGCAGCTTCTGTGGAAGAGGGCGGGAAGGCGCAGGAAAACGACGCTCCTGCGGCAGGGGATGGAGGTGTATGGTACCCCGGACCGGCGCGCATGCGGCTGGGGCTGCTGCTGCGCGCCGCTGTGTTTGGGTACGGGGACCTGCCTAGCCCCGTGCCCTGCCTCCCGCACCCGGCGTCGTCGTCTTCAGCCACCTGCTCCCCTTCCACCAGTGGTGTGCCGTCAGATACCGCCGGGGCAGCGTCAGCACGCGCTCCAACGCTCGAGTCGGCGTACCAGGCCTTCGTGACTACCGCCACATTGCCGCTGTGCCGCACCTGGTTGGTAGTACACATGGCGCTGCTGGCGGCGGCGCTGCGGCGCGTGGTGGTGGTGGAGGGACGGCCGCAGGACTGCGCCGCCGCGTTGCTGTTCTCCGCGCCGTACATTGTGTCGCTGCTGGTGATGCACGTGGCCAGCAGGTGCGTGGGGCGTGGGGCGGAGGGGCGTGGCACGTGGGACGGTGTGCAAGGTGCAGGGGATGGAGGAGTTGCGAGGCAGTAGTGCACATCAAAGTGCATACAAAGTTGTAACGGTTGACACAGGGGCTTGTTGGCTGGGCCGCGAGGAACTCGGGTCCGCACCCATGCAAGCCCCGCGGCTGGGCGTACAGTTGTGCCAGGAGACCCGCAGTAGACACAGCGCATGCAGCACACATATTGCCCGACCTCCCACAGTCCAATGTGCCTATCTCCGCAGACGAACATGCCCCCTGACGCCCCCTGCGCCCTTCCCGCAGCTTCTACCTGCGCCGCCGGGCGCTGTGGTGGACGCTGGTCAACGCCGCTCGCTCCAGCACCAAGCTGCCCCAGCTGCTGGGCCTCATCGCCACGCCGCCCTCCGTGCGGCTCTACGTCCAGGCGGGGGCGGCAATCGTCAGCGACGCCGTGCTGCCCGCGCTGCTCGAGCCGGTGAGCGACGCACACGCCAGGGGGCAACGTTGTATTACGCGATGGCAGTCGTGACTGCAAGCGGTCAAGAGTTCCAAAATGCTAATTGGTCAAGATATCAGAAAACAATTGAAAGATAAAGGATATTTAACGCAAGATTCACGTGTTATAGAACGCCGTGAATATGGTCTGAAAAAAGCGAGGGGACGCACAGGAACGGGGTCAGTAGTGCGGCCCACCCGCTACCCCACACCCGGCTGAGCATGCTGGAGGGTGCATCCATGTGCCTCGGGTGTATTGCGTTGACTCCGGAGCCGGGGCGCAGGGCAGCTGCTAGTGCTGGTCGTTGTGGACCCGTTATTGGCATTAATAGCACATGACAACGAATGGGATTTGCCCCTGCGTGTGTGTGCGCTCTGCAGCATCCGAACGGCATGGCGGCTGCCGTACTGCTGTACGACTGGGTGCTGACCACGCTGTTCTACGTACACATCGGACACACGGCGGGCGGCTGGCCGTCAGCGGCGCTGTCCGCGGCGTTCAAGTGCGGCCTCAACGGCGTCCTGCGGCTGGTCCTGGACATGCACCGCCGCCGGGCGTTTGAGCTGCAGCTGCGGCGGCACAAGGACAAGCAGCAGCGAGGACGAACGCAGGAGCAGCAGTGGGAGCCGGTTCTGCCAAGGAAATAGGACGGACCGCAGGACAGTAGTAGGGCAGTAGCATGCGCGTCCATGGCAATAAAGTTCTTGGGCGTACTTGGTGAAGGGAAAGGTGGTCACGTCCTTATGAGTTGAGCTTGGTGTGGTGTGGTGTTGGTTGGGGTGGGGCTAGGCTGTCTCACGTTTTGGCATGTGACGCTAGTATGTAGCCAAACTAATGACCACAGCCGAATGGTTCTTGGACAGAAGTTGGGCGGAACTTGGTCTTGGGAGAGCGATGAACGCGGCCGTCGGCGACTCCAGCAGCAGCAAACACCGCTCGTGCGAGTACGCCCACCCGCTCACCTGAGTAGTACTCACCTTGCATGTCCCAATGGTAAAAAGCTGAGGGCTGACTAGCCCGGCTAGGTCGGCGGCTCGAAATGCGCCTAAAGCGTGCCGAGCAGAACCCGCAAACAGCGAAAACAAAGCAGTATGCTGCTCACCTTTGGTACGCCAGAGGAGGAGTGGCATGCAAGGAAGGAGGGGAGAGGAAATGGTGAGAAGAGGTCGCGGACGGAAGCGATACAGGGCAAGGCAAATGCAGTATGCCTACGGAACCCTGTCTAGAGTAGAACCCGGTACAGAAGAATAAAGCGGGATAGGAAACGCTGGCGACTGGCTGGGAAGGATGAAGGGGCGCGGGGCGCGCCGTACGGTAACCATTGAGTGTAGGTGGGGGTAGGGGTGACGCTAGTATGTCATACGTATCGCAATGAGAGAGGTTGGCCACGCGCTGTTGCGATCATTCCGGTGCACAAAGCACGCTGGGTGTAGTACAAGTTACACTATGCTGATGTGATGTTTACAAGCTACAAGGGCGTCTGTTGCGTTCTGCAAGCGGTCATAGAAGCAGGATTCTTTGCAGCAGGCGTGTAGTGAAGCGTTGTTGTAGACAGCAGGTGGCTGGTATTGATTGTAGATTGTTGATGGTCCGCTGCGGTTGTGCTGCAGGCGGCCTTTGCCAGGACGTACCGGTACGAAAGGCCGAGCTTCACTGCATCGTAAACAGCTTGGTTGTCGAGATTATTCGGACCTTTGTTCAAGTAGCAGTTATGGACTTGTATAGAAAACCGGAAAACCCTGAGCATTGCATCAGTTCTGAATGTTGTGCGCGCTCGTTGGGGGCAATGCAACGCACCCACAGGTGCTGGACTTGCAGTTGACCATAGGGGGCGGGTGGCTGAGCGGGCGTTCTGGCAATCGTACGGTTGCGCGTTGACAAGCACCACGGGAGCTGCTTTGCTGCCATTGTCGTGCAGCTTCGGAGGATTGTGCTGCATCGGTCTACAGTCCAGCAGGGCCAAGTTGGACGGACTGTTGATGCTTATAGCTGTGTCAAGGCAAGCAGCCGCCTGAAGACTGCCTGTAGCTCGAACGGAATTGAAAAGACTTGTGTGTCGACTGTTGGGTGTGCAATGGTGAAGTGGTGATTGTGAGGCTTGGAGTAGTCTGTCCGTTGTGGCCCGGAAGGTTGGAGAGGTAACACACGAGTGGAAGGGACAGGCACGTGCAACGCCCGTATTGGCCTCTGTTACGGTCACCTCCACGACCGGAAACTAGCCTACTCAATGCTTGCCACATGAAGACATGATATCCGCCTCACCGTCTCCTGCGCGCGCTAGTTCGCTGCGGCTCGATACCCCAATGTACTGTAACCTCAACGGCGTCAGCAGGTCAAATGTACAAACGCGATGGTCAGCAAACAGTGGGGTTCAGCCAACCTGGATACCACTTCCTAATGCTACATGGAAGACTCAATGCGAAGATGTGTTATGGCATTTCTGCCGTGACGGCATGCCTGGCTCACCAGCGCTGTCCAGCCCAGCAAGCCTTACGCACCCTGCAACTCCGCAGCCGCATACCGTACCCCTTGCACTCCACCCTTACCACTATCCCGTTTCCCAGCCCCCTTGATATCCACCGGCACTCCACCCATAACCCCATAAACGCCAACTGCTTGCCGCCTCCGCCAGCGTCCGCCAGCTCCTCACGGCGCCTCGAAGGCCGCCTGCCCCGGCGCAACGGCCCGCCACGCCGTCAGCTCTGCCGGCAGCCCCGCCTCGCTGTCCGCCGCCGCCGCCGCCGCCGCCAACCGCCCCAGCAGCCCGTGGTACACCAGGCCTCGCGAGCCCAGCCCCACAGCCAGCCACCAGCGCCGCCCGGGCGCCAGGCGGCCCAGCAGCGGCAGCGAGCCGTGCTGCGTGCGGGGCGGAAGCGCGCGGACGCCCTCCCTGCAGCGTGACGAAACCCATTGCGGATGTACGGCAGCTTGCATGTCGCGTGACTCGTAACTTCCACTCCCACAGCAGGAACACAGGTGGTTGCCGTAACAGTGGAGTTGCAGGTGGGGACCAGGTGGAGGAGCGCTTCACAATGCTGCCCGCAGAGCCTGCGCGAATGCATGCACACATGACATGAGGCTGCCTCGCAACCGCTCTCACCGGACCCGAACGACGTCCCACGACTCCAGCGGGGACCACACCCGAGCCGCCTCGGCAGCCAAGGCCCGGCATGCCTCCGCGTCCTGCCCTTCCGCACTGCTGTCGCCGCCACTGCTGCTGCTGCTGCTGCTGCTATGACCCCCGCCACCACCAGCGCCGGCAGCGCCGCCGCCTCCTTGTACGGCAGCGTACTCTGACCGTGTGCACGCCTGCAGGGAGGCCTCCGCCGTCCAGCCGTACCGCTTCGTCGCGCCAACCACTAACCGCTCGCCCTGGGCAGCTAGGTACGGCTGCCCCAGAAGGCTAGGGCTGGCCTCAGGGTACGGCACACCGCGCCCAGGGGGGCGTGCCACGCCGCCCTGGCTGTTGGCCCTTTGGCCGTCACTGCCGCCGCCATCGCCGCTGTGAGCCGGTGCCATGACCAAGGTAAGCCCCTATATAGCAGGTGGGTAACATGCAGGTGTCGCGCTCGTGTGCGACGAAAGGCATGACCAGAGGGGACGAGGTATGCCCCCTCCTGGGGGGCACCTACAAGATCCCGCCGACGTTAAAGCATGCCTCTAAGCCATCTGCTGTTCAGTGCATAAGACGGTGCGGGTTCCCACCTGACACAGCTGCAGAGGCAGCGCAGCCTCCTGCACCTCCGCCAGCGTCGCCGCCGCCGCCCCCGCCGCCACCACCACGCCGTCGTACTCCACAGAGCCGCCACTGTCCCCGTCGTGTCCAGGGCCCCGCTGGTCGGCGTGGGGCTGTTGCTCCCGCAGGCCGTTGCCGTACGGCACGAGGCCCTCCAGGGAGTGTACGGCGCGCAGCCGCAGCTCGGCCATGCTGCCGTCCCCACGCTGTGTGGCCGCGGCCTGCAGTGCCCGTCGCCGCCAGCAGGTAAGCGCAACGCTGTGCCACAAGCCCAGGACAGCAGGCCAAGGGGCAACTCGTACTCCGGCACCACCGCAAACCCCGCAACCCCCACATGCGTGCAAGGAACAAGAAAGCAAGCAAGCTTGTTGCGCGCAGCACAGACGTGGGGTAACACCAAAGGCCATTAGCAATGCACAGACATGCTGCCACAGGCAGTCGTTTGTACTCACCTGGCAAGCCAGCCACAATGCCCGTAGGTAGGACCCCACGTCTAGGACCACGCCCTGCGACCCACGTGTCAGCAAGTATCAGACATGGGGGCGAGTACATCTAGGTTGACTCCCACGTCCAAGCCCAGGCCCTGCGGCCCACGGTCGGCCCAGCACGTCCCATCTGCACGCGAATGTGCAACTAGAGCGCAGGGCTGGTCAGGCACCAAGCACTGTCGAACCAAACAACTCTCGCGCATGGGTATGCCAATGGCTTGCGCTGTGTACCGGTAGCCGGTGCCGCAAGCACGGGCAGCGCCTGCACAAAGAGTGCCACGTCACAGCGTCACCCTGCATCACCACATGGACAGCAATCATAGCGGAGCTTGGGCCCCCGCTGCTCCGGGCGCACCTCACGGATAAGCAGACCCGCGTGGGACTCCAGCGTGGCCCCCCCTGGGCCATCAGATGCTGAACTTGCCGCTGCAGCGGCGGCTCGACGAGCCCGGCGGTTGGCCTTTACGGGCACTGCTGCCGAGCTGCCGCCACTGCCTGCTGCCACTGCTGCTGGTGCCAGCGCTACAGGGGGACCCTGCACAGCCTCAAGTGGGCCCGACGAACCTTTGTCGGGCAACCCGCTGGCGTCTGCACCACGCGCCTGTCGTTCCGCTGGCAGCTGCACACCTGGGACCAGGGCCTGCGATTGACAGGTCAGGACGGAGCACAGTTTTAGCCGCAGTGCCGGCCCCAATCAGCATGACCCACACCCGCAAGGTACGGCTCGGGGTCGTCAGCCACCTGGT
This sequence comes from Chlamydomonas sp. KOR1, assembly GCA_036984285.1. NCBI lineage: Eukaryota > Viridiplantae > Chlorophyta > Chlorophyceae > Chlamydomonadales > Chlamydomonadaceae > Chlamydomonas > Chlamydomonas sp. KOR1. Next base: position 100,904 of record BQMZ01000058.1, on the reverse strand, counting down.
CACGATACTGCTTTGGCGGCAGGCCCCTGGCACCGCTAACCCACGCACCCGCAGCTCTTCCGCGGTCAGCGCCCTGGGCCCGATACCTTCCGGCAGCCCGGCTGTTGCACGCGCGAAGTCGGCTGCCTGCTTGGCGCTGGCTGCCGGCCGCACCAGGCCGCGACGCCACACAAAGGGCAGCGCGGGAGGCGGCGCTGCGCCCTCGATGGGCGGTGCTGCAGCTGCAGCTACAGCTGAACCTGCCGGCTGGGCGGCCGCTGCCTGGGCAGCTGCCTCAGCCGCCGCCACCAGCTCCAGGGCTGAGGCAAAGGCCTCGTGCCCACGCCACAACACCTGCCGTGGAATGGGCATAAGCCAAGCCTTCAGGCACGCGGAGGCTAAGGTCCATGTATGAATTCTCTTCTGTCCTGTGCAATGAGGCGTCGTGCCAGCGGCACAACACCTGCCCATGAAGTACAGGTTGGCACATGCAAAGCCTTGCAAGGCATGCGGCGCAAAGCCCCAACCCAGGTGAGTGGGCTGTGTTGTGAGGTCTCCTCCTGTCTTCTGTGGTGAAGCGAAGCCCAGCCAAATCCAACCAGACCTCACCTTTCCTCGGGGTGAGTAGGGGTGCAGCAGGCCGGCGGCAGCTCCCGAGCCCCCTGCTGCTATGCCCGCGGCCTCGTACAGATGGAGAACCACGGCGCGCCCCGGAGGAGCGAGCCGCTGTGGAGGGTTGCAAGTGCAAGACACAAATAGGGGCAGCATTTCAGGTCCAGGACAGTAGTAATCTATACACGGCGCAGGGCTGCACAAGCGTTGCAAGGTTCGCAGGTACGGGTACGGATGGCAGCCTGCAGAACGGCAGCATCCTGGACGCCGTCGTTGCACTTACAATTAGGTGCCACGCGGTAGACAGGCCTGCTAGGCCACCACCAACGACTGCGTAGTGCAAGGGAGTGATAGCCGCTGTGCTGCTGCAGCTCCCTGCGTCGCCTGCGGCTTTGGGTGCGGGCGATGTGGGTGGGCTGCTGCTGCTGCTGCTGCTGCTGCTGTTGCTGCAGCTGCTCCTCTGGGCAACGGCGCATGAGCCCCTCAGTGCCTGGCAAGCGCTCCATGACGCATTTCCGCGTTGGGATTGTACAAGGCTGCGTGGTTGAGCGCAAGCAGTTGGGGCAAACGAGGGGCTCGGCTGGGGTGTCGCATGGACTGGCCGTTCTCGGGTACGGCCGTGAGACTGCCGCCAACCGCTCCAGGTGGCCCCGCGAAGGGTGCCAAGTACCTCTGCTGAGAGCGGCAAGTCGTTTCTGCTTGCATGGCTAGCTGCCACAGCAAGCCAAGGTCGTGATTGCGACTTGTTGCTCAACGCCGACAGCCGTTGGCACTTGCCCGTAGAATGGCCAAACGGAGCATGGCAGTGCATCATGGGCATCTTTGTATGTATTCATGGTTGACGCAACGCAACGGCAATGGGTCGCCAGCTGCTCCAGTGTTGGCTCCGAAGGCGTGAAAGAACAGAAGGCAAATCACCGTGCCGGCTTATAGCTTGGCGCAACAGATCGCGACATCGCATACCAAAGACAGGATGCATGACACGAGCAAGTCGCAAACGGGTTGGGGGTGTCCAAGGAAGAGGAGGAGTCAAACCCGACAAAGGCCTTACTCGGAGGCAGCCCGGCGCCGATAGTAAAGGAACATCAGCTTACAAGCAATATAATGAATCTTATCTCCTTGAGGGCTCTTCGGCGGATCCAAGTGGCTTGCCCCAGAAGCACAGCGGGCCGCTGACACCCCACGCTGACGACGTGTGGGAAAAGGTGTTGTGGAAGCGTCAGCCCTTCCCCGACAATTACACCCCGGACAGCTTCTTGCAGCACCTGGTGGGACACTCACGGCGTTGCTCCCAGCTGCCTGTGTGTGCCTCGAATCCGTGTAGTGAGGAGACACCATCAGAAGCCTGCTTGTTACTGCTTAAGGCGTATTTGCCTACTGCCGCACCGCATCCACAACACACCATCAGAAGCCTCACCAATGGCAGCCAAGTGCACGTGCACTATGACCGTCCAAGCATGACACCTGTCACCCACGCTTACTACCCAACCTGCAATTCGCGGGTACAGCCCAGGGTTACATTCATGTGCATAGGAACGGGCACTTTCTGTCGTCACGGAGAGCCCTGAGCAGCTGACGTTGACCGTACGGCAGGTGGTCAACGCCGAAGTGCCCCAACGGCGCTACTGGCCAGTGGTGTTGGCCTCGGCGGCGGTGACGCAGCAGCTGGCGTGCGTCGCGGCGGCAGCGGTGGCGGTGCCCCTGCTAGTAGTGTGGGGACGGCTGGGCTGGCGGGAGGTGCTCGCTGCCTGCGCAGCGCTGCTGGCGCTGGGTGAGCTGGGTGATCGGGCTGGTGCTCGCATGATGGAGGAGCTAAACCGCCTGCATGTCCTTGTGCATGACCCCTCATGCAATGTGGGCTGTAATTGCATGGGGGTGCATGGTGTAGCTGTGTGCTAGGAATTGGACCATTGGAAGAGGCGACTATTGTTTGCACATGCTGGCTGAGGCGCGTGCCAAATCGCAAGTGCCTGGCTGCAACGCGCAGGTTACGCCACGTGTGCGTTCCTGGGGAGCCACTTGCTGGGAGGGTCACTGGTAAGCCTGGTGTCACATCACGTAGCAAGCGGCACGCCTCTGGAGTGCACACACGCTCGCAGTGCAATATGCAATACAGCGATAGACAATGTGGCATACGGAAGTGTTGCGCAGGATGCTGCCGATTCAGCACATGTGAAAATGCCCGAAAGCGAAGATGAATGGCGTATGCGTACACCAATCTTCCTTCCTTGCCTAATTGTCCAGGGTCGTGGCGTGCGGCAGTGCGTGCTCTTAGTCGGAGGTACGTAGGGGTTGTTGCGTGTCAGATGCTCCGAGGGCAGCTCGCTTGGAGCAGGCCAACGGTCTCATGCTCCCAGCTGCAATCGACACCAAGTACAATCCTCAGCAAGTGTGACTTGGGGACATTCGAGCTACACAGAGGTCCGTCAGCCAGCCGTAGCCGAGCAGGGCACCCGCGCACCTCCGCCCGTAGCGCTATTCTTCCTTCCCTGCCGTACCCCTCCGCCAATGCTGCTGCATCATGCCTCACGTTCCCTGCCCCTCTGCCCACCACCGCTGCCCCAGGCGTATACTGCCTGTCGCCCCTGCTGCGCTCCCTCACGGGCACCGTTAGCACAGACAGTGTGGTGGCGCTGGCGGTGGTGCTGCTGCTGGCGCACCTCTTTCTATGCGACTACAAGTGGGTAGGGGGTGCGCGTAAAAAACGAGGAAACGGAGTGTGGGATCGTCGGCGCCCCGCTTGCCCCTGCTGGTAAAGCTGTGCAAGTGGGCGTTGTAAGGCGTGCACCGTATCGCCGTAACGCAGAGGCTGCAGGTCACCGCTGGGCGCATCCAATCAATGGTCAAATTTTGTGGCCCCTGCTTGCGTTCTTGGCTATTAAGCCAACACCGCCACGCTTACGGCAAACGCACTGCCACCGCCCCATGCCGCCCTGTACGTTGTGCCTACCTTGCAGCTTTGTCAACAGCGTCACTGACCGGCTGACTGGGGCCCTGTCGCTGGGCGCGGCGTGCCTGGCCGCTGTGCTCATTGCAGGGCGCATGCCATCAGACGAGCTGGCGGTGAGTGTGGCTTAGCCGGCAGTTGTGGATAAGCGGCAGGAACAGGGGGAAAGAGCGTGGGGAAGGAGACGTGAACGCAAGAGCTTACCTGTATGTGCTGTGTGTCTACCACCCTGAGCGGCAGGAGGCGTGGAGGAGATGACCTGCAGTTAAGTTTCCCGCCCTGGCCCATGACCGCAGTTCGTACACGTGCTCTTCTCCCTGGAGCTCTACCTCCTCTCGCCGTACGCCCGGCGGTATGTACGGCAGAGGTCTGTACGGCTGCACGTGGGCGTTACGGTCGCCATGGCGGCGGCCGCCGTGGGGCTGCTGCTGTGCGTGTCCGGGGTGGCTGCGGCGGCCTTCGTGGCCGCAGACCTGCTGCTCACCTTCTTGTGCCCTCTGGCCCTCGTGCGGGCGCACAAGTACAAGGCCAAGATCAGTGGCCCCTGGGACGAGGCGGCTCCGCAAATACCCAGGGAGTTGGTGCTAATGCGGCCGCCGGGTCGGCGGTCTGCGTCCATGGACGGTGGCGTGCGGGGCGACGGTGCTACAGCTTGATGAGCCCAGCGAGATGCTGCTGCACTGCGCTGCAGTGGGGCGTTGATGATGGAACCAGATGAGGAGTGTCAGCTAGGCACGTGCTGTAGATGCAGCCGCGCTTACGCAGCTGAGGAGGGCCGTATGTAGACGTAACTTGGTTCACATGTGAGCTTGAGTTGCGTTCTTGAGACGACTAGTCGTTACGCAGTAATGAATGGATTTTTTTGTCGCGTTCCCGCCTTCGGACTCCTTCGGACTGCGTTAACGGTGAACGAGTAGCAACTTTCTAATCTGACCCTGAAACAAAGTTTGACATGTAAATGTATAGCATGCCATGCGGAGGTCGAGGACAACAGCCTAGGGTTGCTGCGCTTTGGACATCGGCTCTTTCGAGTCTCGGCAAGGCGTCCCGTAACTAGCAGCTTTCAGCAGCTTACAGAGAGGAATGGCTAATCGCCAAGAGGTCATCAGCTTGGCGCTGCCGCCCCACCTACGCGCCAAGGTGCTGGAGGCAGGCTTCCGCACGGTGGGGGACCTGGAGCGCGTACGGGGGCCCTTGGACCTGGCACGAGGTGCGTGAGTAGGGGGCGAACCCGAGTAGGGATGACGGCAACCCACCAGCAGCAGAGCATACATCGTGCGGCTGGTCCGGCCTACCAGGTTTGGATAAGAGGTGCCACCTGCGGGTGCCACCGGTGCAGTGATACAACGATAAGAGGAGAGCCGTGCGGACGTGCTGTGTGTTAACCCCATGGCTCATTCATACAATTTGCCGATTGCGATCACAAGTGGCGCGCGACGTGCTAGAATTCTAACTGCTCTTGCTGCTCTGCTGTTGCCAAGCAGCGCACACAGCCTACTGCGCCGCAGCCCCCGTCCTGCCCTTAACCACGTATTATCATGCGCCGACCTGCGCAGTAGCAAGAAAATGACCCGCGCTAAACCACCACGGTCGCACACACGGCGCGCCAAACTGTACGGTATTGCGCCCGCCTGTCCCGCAGAGGCCGGCATCTCCCCCGAGGAGGCGCACGAGGTGCTGCAGCTGGTGGGCGGGAGGCAGGTGGCGGACTGGCGGGCAGGTGGGCCTGTGCCGGGTGCAACCACAAACTCCCCCCACCACCCGTCACGCCGTAACCCACAGATCCGAGGCACCTCTCATGAGCCCAACCGAGGCGCATGCCTCGACATGCAGCTGTGCCACATGCCACATGAGCACCTGCTTGCACGGCGCCCTAGAGGCCGTCGCTGTGTCTTGGTCTTGTTATGGACCCCCAGCTTTTGCCCACAGTGAAACACTGATTTCACGGGGCACCGGTGCCTCGTGCGCAGGTGCTGTTTCGGCTGTGGACCTGTACCGCACCCACCTAGCAGCGCGGCGCATCGTCACCTTCTCATCCGACCTGGACCGTATCCTGGGGGGTGGCGTGTTCACCGGCCAGGTCACCGAGTTCTGTGAGTGCTGCTGCTCGTGGAGCTGCTGCGGTTTGTGCTGCTGCCGCTCCGTGTGGTGCACACGGGGTACCGCCATGTGCCTTTCACGCCTAGAGGGGATCGTGCTATAACAGCCTGCTTGAGCCCAAAACTGCTGCTTGAGCTTGCGCCAGTGATGCCAGATTAGGAAGCCCGTACGAGAGCAATGCACGCTGTAAGTCCCCTTGTACTGGTCTTAGCGGAAAGTGAAGACATGCGTACCTGACTCCTCGCTGGTGCAGGTGGTGTGCCGGGCGTTGGCAAGACGCAGCTGGGGTAAGGCCTGGGTGTGGGTCGGGGGAGCGTGCGGGCCGCCTGCCTAGGCATTGCACCTTTCAACAGCGACCACGCCTTGCCTGTGGGGTTGCGGCGCAAAGCACCCAGAATGGCTGCGTACCATGCTCCTGACTCGTGCTCCCTGCCCAGGGGGTGCCAACACGCCAAGCGGCATGCTGCAGCAGCCTAATGCACTGTTAGGCTACACCCCAAAGAACGACACGCTGGCCTTGGCGCTATCCCGCCCGCCCCAGGCTACAGCTGGCGGTGGATGCGCAGATTCCGGAGGCGCTGGGGGGCGTGGGCGGCCAGGCCGTGTACATAGGTGGGTACCGCGCCTGCCGCACAGCGCTGAAGAGGCTGTCGCTGTGTCTCGGTCCGGTTGTCCACAGTGTAACACTGGATCACAGCGCTGTGTCTCAAAACTCCCCAGCGGCTATCGTGCAGGGCGTGGGCAGCACTGCAGGCCGCCGCGCCGTGCTGCTTTGTGTCGCACACTCCGCGCGCGCTGTGTCGCCAGCTTTCGTTCTGTGGCCCACGCTTCGACGCACAACATGAGCGAGGTCGGGCTGGGTTGGAAGCCCGTGCGTTGTGGACACCAGCAGTAACCGGCTGTCAGCCTTGTTTAGCCACATGCATCTCAAATGGCTGCAATCGCGCTGCTTATTCCCTCGGGCCCCCTGATTCAGACACGGAGGGCAGCTTCATGGTAGAGCGCTGTGTGGATGTGGCGGAGGGGGTCATGGGCTACCTGAGCCAGGTGGGTCCCGAAGTCAAGAGCGCATTACGCGGTGGTATTGTTGGTGCATAATTTGTGGTATTATATATTGTAATGGCATGATTTGTACTGCATAGATTACGGTGAAGTGGGCCACCTGGGCCAGGTGGGCAAGAACGCTGCGGTGCTGGGATGGCCTAAGCGTGCAACAAGGGCAGGCGCCGGTCAGAGCACGTGCAATGCTGGTTGGGCGAAGCGCAAGAGAGCGATGCAGAACCCCAGCTGCAGCACATGGGTATGCTGCCAGTGGCGGGGACGGCAGCGGCCCCGACAACCCGGACCTGGGTATGCAACAGGCACAGTGCTGAACTGTGGTCCGCTTGCTTTCTTGGCGCAGCTTGCGTCCCGCCAAGCGGCAGCGGGGCGACCGCAGCTGGTGGAGGCACTGCAGAGGTCTCCCCTGGCGGACCTGCGCAGCGTGCTGCAGAACATCTTCCTGTTCCGCATCCATAACCACGTTGAGCAGGTGGGACTGTGCAACATGTGCGGCTTGCAGAGAGGCAGTTCTTGCACGGAAAGCTCAATACGGCATGATGGCACGTGCCTACGATACAGCTAGCACATAGACCTGCCCACAGTCCTATTGGCGATGGTGCAGTAAGCGCGCATGCGCGCGGCTGCTGTGAGTCTGCAGTCCGTAAGTGCCATGATGCTCTTGCATGCGCACAGGCAACTAGACAGCGAGTATTGATTTGACACGCCGACGCTTCACAGATCTACTAACAGTTGCATACCGGTATGCCGTGCAATTGGGTGGGGATAACATCAACTCGCCCCGTGCACCCGCCTGCCCTGCAGGTGTCACTGGTGAACCTGCTGCCTCAGTTCCTGAAGCAAAATCCCCAGGTGCGTCAGTGCCCGGGTGTCAGGTGCTCTCGCTGGCCGACAGAATCTCTGAGCTCGCAGCCCGCCCATTCCATACTGCCGCCCCAGCGAGGTCACCTGCTAGCTGCCGCCAGCTGCGATGTGCTGCAAGCCGTTCCGCTTCCCTACTTTCCCATGCACTGCTACATCCAGTCCTGCACGAAGGGGCTGGATAACGCGCACTCGTGGCACAGCCCGTATCTTGGTGCCTTTTGCGCGTGGCACACGTCCCACGGCCACCACACCTTACCTAGACGTGCCAAGCCATCCCAGCGCAAATGATCCCCTCGTCCACGGCCAAGGCACCGCACATCACTCACTGCCGCACTTTGACACTCCAGCCATGGGGTGGTCACGACCACCCCATGGCTGTCAACTCCGGCTGGTGGTGGTGGACTCCTGCCGCAAGTGGCGTACAGTCCGCGTCAACCACCACAAAAGGCATCGCACATCACTTAGGCATGCCCACTGCCGCGCTTTCCGTGACTGCGCCACGGCCACCCCACGGCCACCCCATGGCTGTCAGGTCCGGCTGGTGGTGGTGGACTCTATTGCGTTCCACTTCCGGCAGGACTTCAGCGACATGGCGCAGCGCAGCCGCACCGTCACCGCCATGGCCCAGCAGCTCATTGCGGCGGCGCAGGCGCACGACGTGGCGGTGGGTTAAGGGACTTAATACACGTGTCATGCACAGGAAGGAACTGTGCTTACGGCAACGTGTGTGTTGCAGAAAGGCGGGACGCAGATTGAAGCAAGGCCATCGTACCGTACCGGTACATTGGTCTACCGTGAAAAGGGGCAACAGAATGCTCGTTCGATTGTAGTGCGGCCCTTCTATTGCTGCCCATCACCGGGTGCGCAAGGGCCCTCTGGCCTGCCCTGCCCTGCGCCGTGTTGCCGCATGGGAGCCGCTGCCACGTGTACAACGCGTCGTGCGGCTGCGGCCCCCTGTGCTGTGCTGCAGGTTGTGCTGATGAACCAGGTGACCACCAAGGTGCTGGACAACGGGGGCTCCAAGCTGGTGCCTGCGCTGGGTGAGCACCCGCAGCCGCCCGCTAGCGGTAACACATGAAGGACGTGCGACGGTGCGAGCCATGTGGGCATGCCGCTGCGGACTGCTCGTTACACTGATTGTATAGCAACAGCCGTGAATTGCGCTGTTTGTGAAAGGCACCGTTGCTTGGGGGCCTTCGTTGTTAGTGCCGAACGCATCAGGTCCCGTGTGCACCGGCATGTACTTGCCGCTGGAGCAGAAGGCGGCGGTGTCGCCCCTTGCTCAGTTGCCTTGGCTCAGCATTCCTAAACGAGATCCCTTGTGGTCGGTGCGACGTGCCGCAACCGCGTCGCCCTGACACTTCCTTCGGTCCTCTGCCCTCGTGCCGCACAGGGGAGAGCTGGGGGCACGCCGCCAGCACACGCGTCATCCTGCACTGGGGGCCGGACAACGAGCGGCACGCACACCTGTTCAAGTCCCCCTTCCTGCCGCCCGCCACCGCGAGGTACGGCGTCACACCCGACGGCATCCGCAACGTGCCCAAGGAGCAATGATGAACAGGGACGGCGTCAGGATGCACGTTTCGTTGCCCGTTGGGCGTGCATGTAGGGTGATGGCCAGCTGTCAAGGTGCTGCTTGATAGGGCATGGCAGGACATTGCGGCATTTGGCGGTCGTGGAGGGGTGCTGGAGCAGGCTGGAGTCAGCGCGTGGAAAGTGGTGTGGTACTCAAGGAGCTGAGGCGCAAGAGTGCACAGTACGCAGGGGGAACACCCCTGCAGTGCACGCGGTGTGTTGCCGTGTTGGGCGATCGGAACAGGGACACCAGATGGGTGGAAGAGTTGCCGGATGGCCATTCCTTGTGAAGACGCGTTGTTTACACACAATGTAACAGCGTCTGATGCTGATTCTGCGTTGCCCGGTCAGCTGGATAAGGGTATCTGGACACCCTGGGCACAAGCACGGTCACGATATCCTGCTGCTCTTCTGCGAGACTGGGGCTTGGGCTGTGCCGTAGCCCTTGGGCCGTACCACGCGTATGGGCAGTCACACCTGCCAAGTGCAACGCAGGCCATGACCACATCCCCGTGACACTTATTGCCGCAGCGCAACTGTGTACCTTACAAGTTACAACGGAAGGGACGCAATGCACCCGGTGCCTGGGCGAAAAAGCGACTACTGAGGCGTTCGCACAGGGGAAGGTGCTTCCAAGGTGATGTTGGACAAGGAGAAGCGTCCTTGTGTCGTTGGCACGGCCAGAGCATTTACGGGCCGCACCGGGCCACCTCCCAAGCACCAGAAGCACAAAGCAGTCACCGTCAGCTACGCCAAGCCCACTGTACAACAGCTGGCGGAAAGTAACGGAACGCGGCCGATAACCAACCGGCTATGGGACAGGACATCGACAGCCTGTGCCCTGCCGCTTTTGCTGTACGACGGCCTAAACCAAGCCATCAGCCTCATGCAGGATATGCCGCAACGAGTCATACACCAGTCACGGTCAACTTAATACAAATGTCTCCAATTGTCTTGTCTTAAGCACAGAGAAGGCGCCAACGCGCAAAATTTCTAATGTACACAAGGGCATCTTCGGGTTCTTCCACCGGCTTCCAAGCACCAAGCACCGAGTACCAGGCGACGTGCGTAACCCCTGAACGGCCAGCAACCCGGGAGCGCATTGTAGCAGCTTTGCAACCCTCCAACAACCCGGGAGCGCATTGTAGCAGCTTTGCAACCCTCCACGACCCGGGAGCGCATGGTAGCAGCTTTGCAACCCTCCAAGCTGTGGCTGCACTACCCGCGTAGCAAATGCAGTCCGGGCTCTCGCCCCAAGGCTCCCGGAGGGCCTCAGCCGCCAAGTCGCAGCACCAAGCCCACACGTGTGTTACCCCCGCATGAGTGCAGCCAACGACAGGGCCCCACCCGGCCTGCCGCCCTCAACATCCGCCCTGCGCGGCCTGCCTCTGCGCCTGCCGCTCCCAGCCGGCAACCCGCCTGACAAACCCACAGCCGCGCCTACCGACGGACTGGCCGCTCCCGTGCCATTCACGCCTCCCTCGTCCCGCCCAAGCACCTCCACACCTCCACATATCACCTCTCCCATTACCGCCACCGCCTTGCGCGGCCTCCCTCTCCGCCTCGGCTGCTGCACACCGCTGTACGCGTCACACACGCCCGCGCCGCAGCCGGCGTCAGCCCCTGCTGGCCCTCCCCATGCAGCCCACCCATGGCTCTGCCGCTACTGCTCCCCCCTCCGCCGCTGCTCCTGCTGGCGCTGACGCATCTTCTGTAGGAAACGCACACGACGCCTGCCGCCCCGCTGCTGCCCCTTGCCCCATGCCGCCGTCCACACCCGCCCCCCCGCCGCACACCACCCCAGGCCGCGCTGCCCCACGTACTGCCTCACATCCCGCAGCACCCCGCCCTGCCGCAGCACTCGCCACCTCTGCCTGCGCCGCCGCCCGCACCCTGTCGTACCTGCTGCCGCTGAGACACAGCCACAGCGCCAGCGTCACCTTGGGCGCCCACCGCAGCTGCTCCTCCAGCTCCGGGCAGCCCGCCACCGCCGCCTTCAGCGCCGCCGCCTTGGCCTCGATGCTGTGCGCCGACAGCGTCAGCAGCTGCGGCGCGCTGCGCAGCACCGCCACCAGCTGCTCCCGCCGCTCCCTCGCGCTCCTGGCCGGCACCCCCAGCGCGCCCTGCCCCTCGGGCCCCAGCCCCAGCACCCGCCGTACCACCTCCACCTTGCGCTGCACGTTGTCGGGAGACAGCGTCAGCAGCCCCGGCTGCCGCAGCACCACCGCCGCCACATCCTCGTCCCCATGCAACGGCGTCCCGCCTCCTGCCTCCAACCCGCTGCCACCCGCCTGCTCCAGCGCTGAACCGCAGCTAACCCGCGCCTCCGCCTCGCCCTCCTGCTCGCTCCTGCTCCCTTCCGCCTCCACCTCCACGCCCGTCCCCTGCGCCACCTCGCGCAGCGCTCCCTCCGCCAGCCCCGCCCCCGCCGCGCCGGCCCCCTCCTGCCCCTCCTCGTCCAGCATCAGCAGTATGGCCCGTAGCGCGTTGTACCTGCACGTGAAGCTGCTGCGGGCAAGCATGACTAGGTTGGGCTGCTTGAGCAGCAGCGCCCGGCAGCGCTCCAGGGGCACGCCCAGGGTGTCGGCGATGTGCTGCAGGTTCTTGGCCAGCGTAGCGGGGAAGTAGCCCAGCAGGCTGGGCTGCCGCTCGATGGCTGTGAGCAGACGCACGAGCGGCGGGTGGCCCGCGAGCGCGGAGAGCTGCTCGATGCGGCCAACAAGGGCCCCGCGTGTGTTGAGCAGCAGCCGAGGTGCACGGACCACCAGGCGGAGGGCCGCGACGCGGCTCAGGCGCAGCAGGCGCCGCAGGCCGTCAAAGTTAGCCCACAGGGTGACGGCGGAGGCGGGGAGAAGCATGGGGGCTTTGGCCACCACGCCCGCGACAGTTCCTTCCGGCAGCAGCGCAGCGAGCATGTCGACGTTCCAGCGGAGGGTGTCGGGGGAGTAGTTGAGCAGGGAGGGCGCGGAGCGGATGATGGTGAGGGTGGTGCGGCGGCCGAGGGCGGGGCTGAGGGCGTCCAGGGTGCGCAGCAGGCGCAGCAGGATGACGCCAGGGTTCTGGTTGATGGTGCCGGCCTGTGCGGCGCGCACGACGGAGTCGGAGGCGGCGGGGGAGAGGCCTGCCTCGCCGCAGACGGCGGCCATGTCACGGGCGAGTGAGGGCGTCCAGCGTTGCTTGGCTGGGATGTAGCGGCCTGTGGGGACGTGAGTGGGGTGTGGAAACCCCAGGTGGGCCGGGCACTAAGGGGGGGATCGCGCCTTGTGGCCCGGGGCAGTGCAGCGTGGTTTGCATGCGGGAGGAAGATGATAGGACCTAGTATGCAGTACGCGGCGCTTGGGACAGCAGGCGCCTGGCCCACCTTGTGGAAGCCACGACCGCAGCGCCTCGCTGTCATACCGGGAGGGCCGCGCAACGACCTCGTTGAACTGACGGGTGAGCCGCTTCAGCTCGTGGCTACGCCGCTCAATTATACGATGGTCGTCATATTCTACAGATAGGGACGGTGGGCCTGGCCGCAGGGCACCTGCGGCAGCGGCAACGGCGGTGTGTAGCGACAGGCGTCCAAGTGACCCCGTCAATGACCGCTGGTGCACCGAGGCCCTTCCATAAGCACACACCTCTTCCATGAGCTGCCGAGAACTCCTTCAGCGCTGGGACCGGCCTGGTTGCCGGGCCCTGCGACAAGAGCATAGCCAAGGGAGTTTCAGAGGTGCAGCGTTTGTTCTTGCAATGACATGAGGATACAAGTTTGTAAGTGGACGTATAGCTCGCCTTTGAGACAGCTCCGTAAAGCGCAGACACGATACTGGTGACCCTCTGACTTTCATGCCGCCAACCTACAGACAACCCTACCTAATGCCGGAACCTGTTCATGCGCATTCTCGCAAGAAACATTGTTTTCGTACATTAACTTTAGGGCATCACTGCCTCTCGGTGTCGACTTCGTTCAGATTGGTGTACTCATACATTTCGTGTCGTCACCTGCGAAAGAGAAAGGAGCCTGTCAACATTTCACTGCTGTAGCGTAATCAATAGAGCCTTTGCATACACCTGGCAGGCGCGCGTGTACAGCGGGCGATGGGCAGCTTCAAGGACCAGGCAGGCTCAGGGCCTTAGATGGGACCTGCACAATGCAGATCGCCTATGGGCTGATGAAGTGATATCTGGACACTCGTGGCAGCGATCCGGAACACATTAGGCTTCTCCCGCCCAGCACCCACCCGCCCCACCTTTCCCGCCCACAGGGGAATGAGGCCTTCAAGGCCGAAAACTATCTGAGAGCAGCAGCCCTGTACACCCAGGCCATCAAAGAGGACCCTGAGAATGCTGTGCTGTTCAGGTACGTGAAGGACCAGGCCCACGAAGTTCAGGGTGCGCGTTGGGTACGCATGGTACGGCACCTAGCCCAACTCCCAGCGGGAAGGCCTCCGCTGCCTGGGGAGCAGGGGATCTGGGTGCTCATGCTCGTACACAAGATAGCCCACCAGTAACCTCAGCATGGCAGTCACTGCTTGGACGTATTGTGGCAGTCGAAAAGCGGTCACCCTAGGACACGGATCGGTGCTAGGGCCCTGTACGCCTGCGCCAGAAGCAGCAGACACGGTTCATCATGCAATTATGGCGTTTACTAGTTGCAACTCCTACTGCACGCATCAGTACCCCTCCTCGGCCAGCACAATGTCCGCGTTCTACTCCATGCCCGCTCTGCACATTCTCCACTTCCCGCCCTCCTCGCCGGAGCTGATCGTTGCAACTGAAACCACGCCCAGGAGGCCCTGCCCGCCCGCCTCATCCCCTTTGATCCTGCCTCATTACCACCGCTGTCCCGCTTTCCCTCCCCCCCCCTCTTCCTGGGGTCCCACACCATCCCACTCCCCACCTTCATACACCAACTTCTTGCCTATGGCTTCGCGCTCGACACCTCCCCATCCTGCTCCCCCGCTCCCACACCATCCCACTCCCCACCTTCATACACCAACTTCTTGCCTATGGCTTCGCGCTCGACACCTCCCCATCCTGCTCCCCCGCAGCAATCGGTCCGCGGCGCTGCTGAAGCTGAAGAAGGTAACCAAGGCGATGGAGGACGCAGACAAGTGCGTGGCGCTCAAGCCCGACTGGGAGAAGGGGCACTTCCGCAGGGCGGCGGTCCTGGAGGAGCTGGGCAAGCTGCAGGAGGTGCGCAGGCCGGGAAGGAGGGGTCGAAGGGATAATGGGATCAAAGGGCAGGAGGGGTCGAAGGGAAGGAGTTGGGCAGGTCAAGTGGGGCCAGCAGGGGCAGGCAGTGCACCAAAGGGTTGAGCGACTGGGGGCTGCGGCTTCTGCGGGCGGCGGCGCTGCGTTCGTCTCCTCAGCATGTACAAGCGAGAGGGACGCTGTGTGCTACTGTGGGAGTTGCAAGTACGTAGCTGCATTGCCTTCCCCTAAATGGCTAAGAGACTGTGAAGAGGCCTGCCTGCTGCGGCCAAGCACGCAGGTGCTAAACAGTGCCGCCATTTACATGCGGGGCTATCGGCACCGCACATCCCCTGTTCCCAGGCCCTGGAGGTGTACCAGCACGCCTCCCAGCTGAGCAAGGACCAGGCCTCCGCCAGCGCCAAGGAGCTGAACGTCAAGATCCGCACGCTGCAGAAGGTGCTCAAGATGAACACCGCCAAGCAGCAGAAGGAGGTAAATGGGGGGCCGGGGGGCGACAAGGCACCTGTAGCGCCTCAGGGGGACGTGGGCTGGGGCCAGGTAGTTTGGCCAAACTGGTCCCAAACACACCAAACTGGTCCCAAACACACCTAGTGGGAATAGGCAGTTGAGGAGGGCTGAGGAAGGCGTTTGGTTGGGGTGCTGACGCACTTGTGCTACTGCAATAACACCCAAAGCATCACCCTTGCGGTTGCAGGAGACTCTGGAGTCGCTGCTGGCGAGCGCGGCGGGCGGGGCGGCGGACGGGCCCATCCCCGCCTTCTGCCGAGAGATGGCCGCCTCGGCCATGGAGCGCATCGCCTCGGACGGGGCGGTCTTCGCACCCTCCCTGCACTTTCTACCAGGTGCGCGGCTGCCCTTTGCGCCCAGGCGGTGCAGCTCCCTACGTGCAGCTCGACAGAGCGTCGGTCGGTTCACAGCCCGCTGCTGCCGTCGCATGCCTACCGGTAGCTTCCTGGGCCCGACCTGGCAACGCGGCACGCTCGCTCCTCTACCCCATGCATAGCACCTATTACGAATGTCTTCAAGTTGCGACACGTGCCCAGTGCCTGGGCCTGCATCACGTCGACCGCGGCGACCGCTGTGCATGCGCAGGTCCCAACGCCGAAGCGCATGAGGAGCAGGAGACGCACATCCAGGCGATGCACGGCTTCGTGGCGCCGGAGGTGTACGGCGAGTTCGTGCAGCACATGCGGGCCACGGGCGAGAGGCTGGACGCGCAGGCGGTGGTGGCGGTGGTGCCGCGCGGCGCCATCGCCTTCCCCTCGGTGGGTGCCGGTGTCTTCATGGGTGTGGGTCATCCCAGCGCCCCTTCATTGGGCGTTCGGGGATGAAACGGGGCAGCACAGCCGTCACCCCGCTGGGTGTTCGTGGGCCTGAGGGGTGTCACGGCTTCTCCTGGCTGGGTGGTGAAAGCAGCGCGGGGTGCAACGGTCCTCCTCTTCGTGGGTGCACCTGTGCGGGGGTGCACCTGTGCGATGCGCACTGTATTGAGGTCCGGTGCGCTATGGCTGGATGGGGGCAGCTGCACAAGGCTGCGCCGTCTCAGGCGCGACCGGGACCCTAGCAAGACAAGCATGCTCTGCTCTTGCATGTTGCATCCCCCACGCATCGCTGCCCCTGTATGATTGGTGTGATGGTTCCACATGTTGATACTGAACCAGTAGCAGTACTATTGCGTGCACTCGCCTCTTTTCCTTGCAGGTGTGGGCAAAGAAGGGGTGGCCCGTCAGCAAGCAGCAGCAGACGGGCGTGTTCGTGCAGGTGGAGGTCAAGGGGGGCGCCTCGCGGGCAGCGTGGTACCTGCCCGTTGCGGACAAGAGCCTGCAGGGGTGAGTGGGGCCGCGCGGCGTGCTCCTGTTCGCAGGCGGCAGCAGGGCCGAGTAGAGCTGTACGGCAGGCAGGTCACACGCTGCGGTACGACTGGTTGGCGTTTGTTTCACTCCCATGTCTCCTGCTGTGGCCGACCCGACCCTGTCGACTTGCTGAGGCTGTGTGTAATGCCCCTTCCTGCAGGAGACCTGTGTCCATACAGGCGGAGGACTTCGGGCCGCTGCCGAGCCTCCTCAAGTAGGCCTGCACCACGCAATCGGGATCACGTGACACGGAACTGTGACGGGTGCCCACGTGGACACGTGTCCCTGGGTATTGGGAAACAGCAGACGAGCAAGCGAAGCGCGACGCGACAGTGGACTGCGGAGGGAACTGTGTGCTGCTATCTGAACGTTTGGTCGCGTGCGCATCCGCGGTGCGGGAGCTAGCAGCTGTGTGAGGGCCGAACGGGTTCTTCGGCTGGAACGGCAAGTAACCAGGTGGTCGGGTAGGTAGCTATGGCGCGCCCGAGTATGACATGCGAACGGCACTTGGAGTTTGAGAGGTCATCTGAAGGGCCCTCATGGCAGTAGCTTGTGCTTCAACCGAACATCAGCAGGAGGCGTGTGTGTGTGTTGGTGGACGAGCAGGTGCGCGTGACTGCTGTAGGCCTGACATGGAGGCTGAGGGTGGCTGATGCTGAGGGTTCGGCCGTGCGGCAGAGCGGCAGTGGCTGGACCCAAATCGAGCAGGTGTACGCGTTAGGTCATAAAGGCTGCACGTGTGTGACTGCTCACGACCCGAGGGGGAGAAGTTATTTGACATCCGCGTGGCTGGTTCCGTTGGTGATGTGCTGTCGTGTGAAGGTCGGCAGGTGCGGCTGCTGTAGCCAGTACCATCCCAACGTGCTGGCGTGCTCAACTTGAGGCGCAACCCCTCCCCCGGCGCGGCCCCTCCTTGAACCTGTAATGCCTTTGCACGGTGGGCCCTCCCGGCTGAAGCTGCGCTCTCCTGCATCTGCGTACGGCGTGTCGAGGCCAGCACGAAATCCCCTGCTGCTGCCGATGGGTTTGGATGACCTGCAGGCCCATGTGGCCCAACTGCGCCAACTGTCCAGCGGCTGTTCTCTATACTCGTATGTATAGGATTGTCCAGGTCGCTACAGAGCATACCGTACATAGAAGAAGTCATGTTCGGCGTTGGAGGTGGACCACCAAGCATCGCGGCCGCACTTGCGTCCGAGACACTGTTATCTAGCGCATATGGGAAATCATCATGTGCTTATACTGCTGTCAGGGCACTGCTGACCGGCGCTCGCATCCAGACTCCTGCAGCAACGGCACCAGCATCGTCAGCCAAATCAGCAGCCGAGCCAACCCAGCCAGAGCGAGAAGCGCCAACCGTCTTTTCCATTAGGCCATCGGTGCTGTCTCCGCTGTTCACCGCATGGGAGCACGCACGGCAGGCCGGCCAGCGGCAGGCCCTCCTGCGTGCCTCGCTCCGGGCTCAGTTGGACCTTGCGCGCGAGATCCCTGGCGACAATATCTTGGAGGTTGCTAAGGCAACAAGGAAGCGCGTTAAACGCGTGCGGGAAATCGTCACGCAGCTGAAGCAGTTCGCTGGGGAGGCCAACGCGGTTCCTGCGCGTTGCCCCGACCTGGACCACGCTGTGGGCTTTTGCGCCCTGCTGGAGCGCAGCGCAGAGCGCTCCCAACCCGACGCCCGCGAGTTCGACCGCGTGCAGCGAGGCGAGGTGTCCCCTTGGGAGCACTACAAGCGGCACTTCCACGAGCCCTACCTAAACGTGCCCCACCTGCAGCCCCTGGAGGTCATCTACTCCAAGCCCGACCCGGAGAAGCTCGCAAAGCAGCTTCGGGCAACTTCCCAGGACCAGCCGGAGCTCTCCTCCAGCTCCTCCTCCACGTCGCCTGCCCGCTCGTCCAGCCCTGCTGCCCTGCCCCCCGGCTCTGGTCCCCACGTCGACGTGGCGGGGGTCACCCATTCGGCGGGCAAGCGCAAGGCCAGCAGGGCGCAGGTGGACCTGGTGCCGGGCTCCGGTCAAATCACGGTCAACGGTCAGCAGCTGGAGTGCTACTTCCGCGACCCGAGCGTACGGCAGCACGCCCTGGAGCCGCTGCTGGCGTCTGACCTGGCGGCCAGCTACGACCTTGCCGTGCGGGTGCAGGGCGGCGGACTGGCAGGGCAGGCGGGGGCGGTGCGGACAGCCGTGGCGCGGGCGCTGTGCGTGCAGCAGCCGGACCTTGCGGAGAGGCTGGCGGACATGACGCGGTGGGACGGGCGGGTGGTGGAGAGGAAGAAGCCGGGCAGGAAGAAGGCCAGGCGCGGGTTCCAGTGGGTCAAGCGGTGAGCGGCGGGTGCGTGGTGCTGGTGGTGGGGATGGTGCTGGTGGGGGTGTTGGATGGCGGGGGTGTAAGGAGCTGTGGGTGGTGCTTCTCGTCCGTTCGCTTCAGAATCATGCATACAATTCCTTGCGGTGTGGTTCCTGAGAGCGGACAGTCGGCTAGGTGGCAGTTACGGGGGTAGGTACAACATGTGGACACAAACTGTGGGTGACCGTCCATGGCACACTATCGGCTGCCTACGCCAGAGTTGGCTGCACCGCTGCTGTGCATCTCAATAAGCGACCTGAGTGCGCCGTTGCGCCGTATTGTTCCTGGTACGGTAATGGCAATCCTGTACGACTGTGGAAACGTGGAGGTGCACAGGTCCTTGGGATGTTGTGACGGCGGCACTGGTGGCCTGAGGGTGTAAATGTGAGTGCCGCCAGCTGCGCCGCTTCCAGGTGCTTTCCGTACCGCGCGCTGACGACAGAATCTGGCGGGGGGGGGACTTGTATAGAACGTATCAACAGGTGTGTTGACCATGAGAAGCCCTGATCAGCAGTGATGGCACCAACACAGCAACTTGGCTGTCTCATTGATCTCAGCTCCAGGAAGAGAGTGCTTCGGGTGACCGGTTGCGGCAACCACAACAGTCAACTGCACAGCAATGCATGGCAGCGGTGCAGGGGCACCGTCGGCGCCAATCATTTCAGAAGAATTGCTTCACACCGCGACGGAAGCATCGTGCCGTGCTGCAGCTACAGCCTGAGCCAGCACAGCTGCACCTCGACGGAAACGCACGGGATACTATCTAGCTTACCGGTACTCGCTGCATCTCTGTAATGCAACTCCCATGCCAGTCGCCAGGCCCAACCAGTGGCAGCGCCGCGCAGCCCGCATCCCCACACCCTTTCCAACGGCAGAACACTTCCCAGCCGCCCGGCGGCCTGGGGGTACCGGCACGCCCCCGCGGTCCTCTTAGCCTCTTTAGTCAATCTGCACGTCATTTCCGACATTCCGGCGACCCCTGTCGTCCTGCGGCGTGGCGCCTGCGTGTTTGGTGCTGACGAACAGGGGGGCGCTGTAGCCGGTGGCGTCGGTCGCAGCGATGCCTCCGCCCACGTCGGGCCCGCGCTGGCCTGCCCGTGGCATCACCTCCCCGGTGGTGGCGCGACCAGCGCCATACCCATCGTCGCCCTCGTCTTGGCCAGTGGAGTGGGACCTGACCAGTTTGTGGAAAGACTCGAGAGGCGGGTCCATGGGCTTGTGATGGTGAACGGGCGGAACGGTCTCGTCTGTGGCATCCATCGCGGGAAACAGGTTGCGTTGCATCTCCGCACGGCGCGTCAGCGCGCAAGCAATAGGGCTTATACTGCGTTATTGGATAACGGGTTTGTTAGAGTCTGGCGCTTGTTCAGGCGCTGTTGTGAAACCCCTCGTCTCCCGACTTCTAGTGAACCATGGGTCATGCCAAAGGTTGTACCGGTGGTTGGCAGCAACCGCAGCGAAATACTGAACAAGTGCACAACAAACCTACTGATACACTCTATTGCAAGGTTTTGCTGTGAAAACAACGTGACAGCACCCTGGTCACGTCTGGCGCCAGGACACCTAGAGCTTCCCGTTCGTTGTCAGCGTTCCACCACCCTGCGGTCCAAACAACCTGTCCACAGTCAACCGCTAAGTCCCTTCCATTCCACATACACCGTTGCTGCTACGAGCACCAAACGCTACCAGCAGGTACAAATGCAAGCTATTTCCCAAAGGCCTGTGCCGTTGTGCGTGGCAGCACGATTCAACACTGCCATGCACGCACTCCACACAAAGCCCCACATCCATGCAAGCGGCCTACGTGCCAAGCATGGCTCGTCCAAATCTAGAGAGCCCCTAGGAACCCGGGCCTTGCTAAGACCGCTTGGGCAGCGCGCGGGCAGTGCTCACCCTCTGCTTCGGGCCTTACGCGTACGCTACGTCACACAAAGTCGGTTGGGAACGGACACGCCGCCCGCAACGCCAGTCAACTCATCCCTACTGCTGGCGCCAGGCGAGGGTACCTCCTATCGCATAGCCCTACAGCGGCTGCAGCGTGATGCGCGAGTGCATCTCCTGCAGCAACACGCCGTCGTCCACCTCCGCCAGCTCGCAGATGGCCCTGGGGGGAGAAGGGGGCAGGAACAACGTACTAGTAACGCAAGGTGGTGGCAGTGGTGATAGTGGTAGATGAAGCACTGTACGAGAACGGGTGGGGGAGGGGGGGCCCAGGCGACCGCGAAAGGTGAGCAGCCGCAGCACAGCAGTCAGCAACCTCGCGCCAACCAGATACCCCACCACCTGCCTTCGCACACGCAACGCTCTCCCTCATTGTCAAACACAGCGCAACCGGTTAAAAGACCAAGACACAGCAGCAACCCCACTGTCCGCTCAACTCCGATACAACTCCCCTTTCCCCTTTCCTGGGACAAAATGCCTGGACCTCCGCGCCCATTCCTGCCCTCAACGCACCCACCCTACCCTGCAGGCCTGCTCCCACCTGCACAGGCTGTGCCCCATGGCCAGGTAGTCCCGCACGCCGAAGTGCAGCCCGCTGGCGCTGCCGCCCCCCAGCGACGCCTCCAGCGTGTACGACCCCGCCACGCCCAGCTCCCGGTGCACCACCACACGCGCCGCGCTCATCTTGCACTTGCGGACCTTGTAGTTGCACTTGGCGATATTGTAGTCCTGCGCGGCGAACAGCACATACGCAACCCTTGTGAAAGTTACGCCAGCAAAAGGAGTGGGCCGTAGTGGACCAACAGCATGGCAGCCGGCCACAGGTAGTGCACGATGCCTCACCGATGAGATCCTGGACGTAAGGTACGGCAGCATCCGCACTCGTAACCGCGCTGCCGTACGAGCGCTCAGCACAGGCGCAACCGCGGCGCCTTGCTGCCCCGGGCCCGACGGCCCCACACCGCCTCCCGTCGCGCCAGCAGCCCCCCTGCTGGCCCCTGCAGCCTGCTGCTGCTGTGCCTGCCCTGCTGCTGCCGGCCCGCCCGCCACCACACCCGCTGGGGACCCTCCCTGCGCGGGCCCTATCCCGGCTCCCTGGATGTTGAGGGGCCCAGCCTGGGAGCTGGACGCAGCCGAGGACGGGGGGTAGGCGTACGGGTACGGGGAGGCCGGGGCGTCGGCGGGCGTATCCAGCCCGGACCGCAGCCCGGCTGCTGCTGCTGCTGCTGCTGTTGCTGCTGCTGCAGCTGCCGGTGGTGGTGCCGCTGCAGACGTGCGGAGGTCCCTTGCGCTGCCGGGGGACTGCAGCGCCCCTGAGCCGGGCTCACACCTGCACAAAGAGCACATACACACACGCAAATCACAATGGCCAATTGCAATCAAGTGCCCTAATTCCGTTCTCCGCATTCAGACAATAAGGCACACGGGCTAGTACGAATCACGCAGCGGCAGTCCACAGAAGAGGATCATCACCACCCGGCACCCCGCCCACCCGTAGAAGAAGGTGTCGCTCTTGGTGCTGTGGCCGTGTATGTCGATGTACAGCGCCAGGCGGCCGGCAGCCGCCAGCTGCTGCATGAGGCGCTTGGCGTGGTACACGGTGGGGTGCACGGCGCGCATGGGCCGGTCCCACACCCTGACGCCAGGGGACACGCGCAGGGTGTTGACGTACGGTGCATGGGCAGGGTGTTGGCGTACGGTGCATGGGCAGGACGGATAAATAAGCTGATGGTGGTACAGCGAATGACGGTCTGGTATACGAGAGTCTTGCTATGCGACGGCTGCTCCAGTACTGACCCGGGCTAGTCAGGCAGAAACCAACCAGCGGCAACCTGCGCTCTGACGCAAGCCCCCAGGGTCCTAGGGTCCCACGCCAGCGAGCCACACCGGGGAAAGAACCCATGGCGCAACGGTCGCATGAGGGTGTCCTTGCGCCCCAGGAGGTCCTGTGACAGTGCCATCACCACGCTGTCACTCGAGGTGCCCCTGCGCCCCAGGCAGTGCCTGCAAACCCACAAACGTACAAACCTCAAGTGGTGCTCCCTGCCCTCATGCAGCTTCCGTGCCCCCCCCTTGCGCACCTGTTGAGGTCCGTCCCCGCGAGGCTGCATCGGTAGTTGCCGTTGACCACCCCGTCTGGGTTGAGGCAGGGCACCAGCTTGAACACGAAGGATGATCGTAGCGTGGCGGCGGCGGGGTCGGATGAGGTCAGGAACTCGATGATGCCCTGCGAGGTAGCACCCACAGCAGGGTTATGGGTATGGGTGGGGAGGGTACGACTCATCACGTTCAATGACTTGGTTAACGGGGCGGCAGCCCTTCAGCATTTTTTTCATTGTAGGCGCAGTGCGACGTCAAGGTGCACGGCTTGATATGCGGCTGACCTCCAGAGTTGCTCTTGGCCACCAGCGGTCAGAGTCCTCCCTGGCCGCCATTGCCGACAAAAAGATTCTCAATAGTCGACCAGCAAGCACAAGGGCTCAACTTGTGCCGCTGCAGGGCCCCGGCAGAGGGCGGGCACCCACGCACATGGTCCGCACCCCGGGGTCTCCCTTGCTGCACCACCCAGGTTGCGCACCTGCATAATCCACGAGGCGCACGTCTCCCCCGGGTGCACGCGCGCCGTGATGACGATGCACTCGCGTTGCCGCACGTGCTCCAGCGGCGCCGCCCAGTCGGTGATGGTGAGTAGCTCGGCTCGCAGTCCGAACAGCGAGTAGCACAGCGCGGAGCGCACCATGGGCGGCGGGGACAGCGGGGGTTGCTGCTGCTGGGGCGTGGGCGGGGCGTTGAGGCGGCGCTGCAGGCTGTCGAGGTACTCCTACAGCCAAGCGGAGTCCGGGTTGAGGGCATCAAGGCCGTTGGTTGCAGACGGCATGGTCTGGGTATCTGGAATACAGTTGGGGTGCAGCATAATGCCAGCCCGATGGGTGTGAGGAAGGCATGAAGCAGGACAGCGCCATAACTATCGACGAGGTGGACCAAAAAAGATGCTGGGCTAAGAACCGGGGCATGCTGGTGAACAGGCGCTGGGCCATGCGGTGCGGCCCCGCTCACCTGCAGGTCGGTGTACGTGTACGGGTAGCAGCTGGCGATGTAGTACGTGCCGGGTACGGCAAAGTGGATGGTGAACGAGGCGCAGTACAGCCCTGGCCCGATGCTCCACCCTGACCCGGCCCCAGACAGCGCTGCGTCCTCCCCGTCCCCGCCTGCCGCTGCCGCCGCCGCCGCCTTGCTGCCCTTGCTGCTGGCCGCCTTGCTCTTCTTGGCAGCGGCGGCTCCCGAGCCAGCGGCGGGCCCTGACGCAGCAACGGCTGCCGACGTCTGTGGGGGCACACCGAGCTCCTCCGCTCATTCACATTACCATAACAAAGCAGTACGACACGAAGAGAAATAACTGCAATACGCAGGAGGGAAGCAGCAGGATGACCAGTGCGGCGGTGCCCTTGCACCGCAGCTCCAAGCACTGACAAACACTGCAGCTTCTCCCCGAACTTCCCCGCCCGCTCCTCGCCGCCCACCTTCTTGCCCTTTCGGCTCCCAGCGCCTTCCCCCACCGCCGTCGCCCGCCCGCGGTACGGCGACGGGTAGTAGCTGATGCTGCTGCCCGCGCGCAGCCACACCCCCAGCGGCGGCGCGTCCGCCGGCTCGCACCGCCCCAGCGCTCCTCGCCCGCCCCCCAACGACGAGCCGGCCGCCCCTACCCCCAGCTTCGCCAGGCACATGACTGGCCTCTTGCCCATAGCAAACAGCGACTCCTTCTTCTTCAGGTTCACAAGGTTAAACCGTATGCCCGGCCCTGAGCCTCCGCCCTGCCCCGCCCCGGCTCCGCCTCCAGTCAGCGCACCCCCAGCCATAGGCGGCTGCTGCCCGCTGCCGCCCCCGTCCTCGGACCCAGCTCCCTGCACCGCTCGCCCCGGTGGCGCAGTAGCCCACTGGGCCTCCCCGCTGCTGCTGCCACCCCCGCTGCCGCTGCCGCCGTTGCTGCTGCTGCCGCCGCACGCCTCCGGGGGCACGGTGACGGCGAAGTAGAACCATTGGCACAGGTTGCCCCCCTCGCTGCGGTCGTTGAGGTCTGGCGCCAGGAACAGATCGTATTCCCTGGGCCCCACCTGCGATGGAAGCAGCGAGAGGAATTGCAGTACGCATTGCAATGCAGTATAGACTGAGCCAGGTTAGCCTCAGCGCAAACCAGAGGCGGTCGTCAAGACTGCTTGGCTGTCCAACTCAGCTGGACGTCTCCTTTCCGGCACACTGCTGACTGCAAAACCCATCATTCTATTTCGCAGGTTTCAAGAGCTTGAGTGTGATTGCGTGCTGGTCCTCCACCACCCGCACCTGTGCCGCGCACCGCAGGTTCCCCGTTTCGAAGCACGAGTTGAACACCAGCGGAGGGCACTGCCCCCAGCCCTCCCGATTGCTCGCGGGCCTGCTGTCCGGCACGCCGCCCAGCACCGCAGCCAGGTGGCCCACTGCACCCCCTCCGCCGCCGCCGCCGCCGCCACCGCTGCCATGCACACCGTTAGCAGCGCTGCTGTTGTGACGGGCCCATGGGTCGGCCCCCCGGATGTCGGGCAGGTGGACGATGCTGGACGAGGCGGACTCGGATAGGGCGGCCGCCGACGTGGTGGCACTGCTGCAGCGGGAGACGTCCGTGGAGGCCCCTTGCGTATCGCTGCCTGCGCCGCCGGACTGCAGCAGCAGGCGAGACAGGTCCGGCAGGGCGCCGAGGCCGGACTTGCTGCGCGAGCCGGAACCGTCGGCCGCCCAGCCTGCTGACGGGACATTCAGCCAGGGGCAGCATTTTAGCTACGCAGAGCACAGCGGGTCACCTGACTTTGGGGCGAGGGATGTGGCGGTTCAAGGGTCACGCGCGTGGGACACGATGCACACCTCGATGCCGTGCCTGCGTTGCATTGCCGTGAGTGTGGTGCCCAACGGAACAACAGCTTCCGAGACCCCACCCACCGACCTTCCTGGGTGGTCCCGTACCGCAGGGGCACCGGTGACGGTGCTGCCCCGGTGTTGAGGTACACGATGCGGTTGAGGAGGTTCTTAGGTGAGGCGATGCGCTGCAGGTCATGCACCTGCGGGTCAAGCGTTGCAAGACAGATTTCGGCCTTTCCATTTCGGCTGCATGGCTAGCCGCTTCTGCCAGGGCAGCGACCCTGGTATCGGAGGCTGCCTGGCAAAGTGGCAACCTTTACTCATTGGAGCTCTGCAGGGCCCTGCAAACACGGGACGAGCTTCTACATGACCATGCGTACGCATACGCATCCCCCTCCTCAACCACGACAGACCAGCTGCTGCAACCTCCGCAGCGCGTGCAAGAACTTCCGGAAACACGTACTGCAGAAGGCAGAACCCGATCGTCCATAGCTCCGTACGCAGCATGAGGCATGTGCAGGGTCCCGTTCACTTAATCAAATGTACCCACCATCATGTCGCACTCGAGGCTGTTGCCGTAGCTGTGGAAGGGCTCGGGGGTGCGGCCCAGCCCGGGGTTGGGGCGGTCGGGGGCGGCGGCGCGCGCCAGAGAGCGTGTCACCTCCCGCGCTGAGGGGGGCGCAGCGGGCAGCTGCGCAGGCGGCCGGATCTGCAGCGCAGCGAAGAGCATAAGACCAAACGCATTAGTGTAGTCGCGCACACCTTCTCACACGCCCCGCCATACCAGCGCTTGCCGCACCGTGCGCCAAAATTCGGGATCACTCAGAGCTCCCTTTCCGCCTTGCAAATTCTGAGCCAACTTGCAACCCAGCCCTTTCATTCGCCCCACCGTCAAGTTGCCAGGTTCCAGGCCGCCAGCTCCGCCTCCGCCCCCGGACGGCTGCCACGTGCCACCCCCGCCGCCGCCGCCCCAGCCAGGCCCCGCCGCCAGCGCCGCCCCGTGCAGTGGCGGCAGGGGCTGCTGCTGCCAGGGGTACTCCTCGGGGAACAGCTCCTGGTGCCGCTGGGCGTCGGCCTCGGAAGCTGCAGGTGAAGTACGTTGTACGACAAAGGCGTGGGCCATACGGCATGGGACGACCAGAAGCGTTTCATGGCAAGCACAGCAGGTCCGGCGAACAGGCACTGGGTTTAAAAAGACGTGGTAGATGAAAGCGGCTACCTATGGACAAGTGCGGTGGCAGGCGATACACCCACATGAAAGCAAGTCGCGAAAAGGAGGGTGAACGCCGTGACGTGGGGGAAATCGCCGCTGCTTCCGTCGGCCGTAACTGGTGCAGCAAGTGCGGTCGGAATGGCTGCGTGCTTGCCTGATTGCACGGTGAGGTGCGGGGCGTCCTTGCCCGGCAGCGGCGTGAGGGGCTCCAGGGGCGGCAGCGGAACCAGCAGGTGGGGGCACAGCAGCCACAGCGTGCGGCTCACGCGCTGGGGGCCAGCAGGGATCATGTAGGGGAGAGCGGCGTTGACACCCGGCAGGTGCTGCACACATTCTTCCAGCCAGCCATAAGTGCGCCAGCAGTAACTTACACTTGGCTTGAGAGCAAACGGACGCAGACAGGCAGCACGGGTGGCGAACTGTTGCGAAAGGTTGGCAGGTTTACAAGCTTAGCGTGGCAAACCCCAGGCGCTCCATCATTGATCCACCCACGCTTTCCATGCAAGCTCCTTAAGCTTACAGTCGGCAGCTGTGTTCTCTTAGGTGTGTCCACCTTACCTTGAGCAGCTTCCGCTGCTCCGGCATGCGGGCCAGCACGCGCGCCACCCCCAGCAGCAGCCGCACCGCCTCGCCGCCGCCAGAGGCCGACAGCACGCCGCGCTGGGGGACCTGCGTGGCGCAAGACCCCATAGCATAAGAGCATCACCGCAGCAGTACACTTGCAAATGAGGGACCGCTACCGCGAGTCCAGCGCAAGGCCTGCATCGTGTTGCTTGTGCGTAACCTGCGCGTTTTAGGCTGGCTTGTCGCTGTGGTCTCGCACCTGCGCCGCCTGGCTGGTGCTCCCCCCGTTGGCGCTCGCGGCGGTGCCGTACGTGGCGTGCTCGTACTTGGCCACGTTCTTGGCCACCTTGAGCGCCCAGGCCAGCACCGGCCAGTTGCCCATGTAGGCGTTGAGCAGGTCCTGCAGCACGGGCAGCAGCTGCTCGCAGCACAGCTGCGCAGCGCCCTGCTGGGGACAAGGACGTGGTCGGGTGCGGACAGGCGGTGGACACGGCATGGTCGTGTGGCGTGGAGACACAGCGCTACGGTATGCCAATGAACAAACCGTGGCACGTTGTTGCACGCTGCTTGCTAGCCTGCAGCGCGTGCAGCCGTCTCTGGTGCTGTCTGTGTTGTGTACCCGACGTCCTCTTGTCAGCATGCTGCTCCTGGTTCATGCAGCGGTGCTCCTTCACAATCCGGTGCTTTCTCACTGCTTGTTCCTGCTACCCGCCTGCCACCCACCCTCACGCTCTTGGATATGTGCGCCATCGCCTCCGCCAAGGCGCCAGCGATTGCTGCATCGCGGATGTTGAGGGCGCAGGCGGACAGGAGAGCCGAGCCCAGGCCCTGCAGGTGCAGGTGTCGTAACGAGGACCACAAGAAGGTCAACCAAGCTCGGCCATATGGGGGATAGGGCAAGTCCCGAGAGGGCCGGTCCACACCCAGTAGCAGCTGGTTCCAGGGCAACATCCATGTAGAACCAGCCTTTGAGCAAGGAACCGCTGTTGGGCAACGAACAACCCGTGGCGAAGCGCGCCTATTCCGGGCTGCCTCTCCGTTGCTGTAAAAACCCACCTTCTCCTTTGCCAGCGCCTGCTGCGTCACGGTGCTGGTGGCGGCTGCCAGCGCCAGGATGCGGGCGCACGGCCCCGCGATGGACGCAACGGCAATAGAGCCCTTGAGGTGCCGAACCACCACTTTGAGCCCACCCTGCGGCGGCGCCGGGCGGGCAGGTGGTCAGGGGGCAAGCCCAACAACCCATGACATGGCGTGCTGAGCTGCTGCAACCCTTGGATGTGCCTTTACATCTCGTCGATTAGAGCAAGGGTGTGCGGGGTGGGTAAGGTGGTGATGGGCGCTGGGCGCTCGCGGCGCCGATCCCCACCTCGAGCCGGAGGACGGTCCCCGCCTGAGGGCTGAGTGCCACCGAGTCCTCCAGCAGCTTGATGGCAACGACAACCTGTGTGAAGACAAGCGCGTGCAAGAAAGTGCAGGTAAATAGCACTCCCAAAGGCCCCGCAATGCATACCTCTGCCCCAGTACTGCACCGCTAGACCATTGATACTCAGCACCCGTAACGGTGCACCTTCCGCCACGCATGCGTGTGGCATCGCAGGTGGCGGTGTCGCAGGTGGCTGTGTACCCATACACCCAAGTGACCTCATCCCCTTGGAGTTAGTGCTTTGAACATGTGGTACGGATCATGGTACGGACTGCCGCTGCCAGATGTTCCTCGGCTGCGTCCCCTTGGCTGCGTGCCCCCGCAGATAGGCTGCCCCCGGGTGAGGGAGAGCTCACCACTTCAGGCGCACCAACTGCCCCCAAGTAGCCCAGGACCTCCTGCAGCACCGCCACGACGGCATCGTTCTTCCCTGCAGCAGCAGGGCGGCAAACCAATGTACCAGGGCCGTCCTGTTGGCCTGGGGAGCGGTGTCTGCCCAACCCGGTCTGACCAACTCGGTTTTGGGTTACGTTCCCCGCCGTGTACCTCGTCACCATGCTGAAGCACCGCACCTGGCTTTAGCCCTTTGATAGAATCCCGAATCGCTTTGAGCCTCGCAAGGACCGCTTCATGCTCCTCCGTCCCCTGGCATACAGTTAAGCCATGTGACATGGACATGAAAGGCTGGGGAATGTGGCACCGAGGTACGACTACGTAGCGCACGTACGAATATACATTGTCCTACGTTCATGATTCATCCAGGTGTGGCGTGAGAGGGCCGGAGCTGCTCCGTGTCTACCCGCCCGAGATAATTGAACAGCGAACGGGCAGTTGGCACTCAAGCCAGATACGTATTCACATAGCCGTAATATGTAGTGGTGATTTCCAACGTCCTAGATACTCGCGGCGTCATGCTCAGGTAGACCAATTGCGTGTTTGGAGCTGCATGCTGGGAAAGTGTAGGTCTCTTGTCCCACTGCGTCATGTGGAAAGAACGGCTTCGCACTCATTCGAGTTTCGGGGGCCGCGTGCAGCAACGTGGACGACTGGACGCTCAGGTGTGCTCACGGTTGAACGTTTCAGTTGCCCGGTAGCCCGGAAGCAATCATGCTGTTCACTCCTGCAGGGTAAGATTGCCTCATCACCTTGGTTACAGACTGGCCTCCACCCCTCTCAACATCCATTGCAGTGCCGGTTTGCCAGTGCTGTGTGCCAGGATCTGCTCCTTCCTTGCACGGGTCTGCCTGGGCGCAGATCACACAGCTGGTGCTGGTGCGTATGTGGCCCCGCAATTGCAAACATACACAACTGGTGCTGCTTGATGCTACACAAGTGGTGATGAGCTCCCATCACACCCTGCCTTCACGTCGTTTGCCCGCCGTACCGGCCCTGCCACCATATTCGCGTGACTGAAAAGCCCATTCAGCATCAACAACCCACCACATGTCATCATAAGAAACCACGTCGTCCATGCACGGTACGGCGGAAACATGTACCAGCCCGAATGTCCGAATGCTTTCCGCGCTGCGCGGCCACGGCCCCAGCGCTCACACGCAACCCAACCGCGTGTGTCAGAGGCTGGCCGCAGCAGCCGGCTCCGGTCCGGTCACGCGTACACACAAGCATCACCGCAGCCTGCACCCCACCCCGACCCGATGCTCGCTGTCGCGCGCGCCATCACGCCGCCCACACTCCTCACTTGCGGCCGCCTGACACCTTGCCGTGGTGGGGGTCCTCGTGGTGATGCCCGTGGTGGTGGTCCTCCGACACCAGGTCGTGCTCCCCGTGCTGCTTGGCGCCCTTGCGGTGGTACACCGTCAGGTACCGCGCGGTCTGGTCCCCCACCTGCATGCAGGAGCGCAAGGAGGAGAAACGGGCATGCCCATAATGCCATCAAGACGAAGCCCCGTCCAGCAACGGCACGGATTCCACGTAGACGGGCCAGCATGCAGGAGGGTGCAGTGGTACATGGGTTGTGGGTGGGTTGACCAGAGGCCATGCGGCATGGATAGGGCACAACTTCAGGAGACGGCACAGGCTGGTAGAAATGTGTACAGTAAGCTCGAATGCGCGGCGTTTGGGCGGCGTGGAGAGTAAGCAGGCAAGTCGTGTAGGTCAAACGCAGGCCATGCGTGGATGCCAGTAAGACGGCCAGCTGGCTGCAGCGATTTGGGTTCTGTACTGGTGCACAGGCTGTTTGGCTCAAGGTGGACGATAGCAAAAGGCATGGGTAGTACGGTATCATGACAACGGGTATGGGCCATGCGTACCCACCTGGATGACGCTCTGAATCTGCAGCTCGTTCTCGTTGATCAGCCGGAACGTGTCGGAGCCGACCCCACCGAACGGCTCGTTCCTGCGGCAGGCATCATAATGAAGGAAGGACGGAACAAACGTTCCGCGTCAAAGCAGCCCCGTGCACCCTGCTTGAGGGCAGCGCAGTGCAGTGCAAAGCGACTTGGCGCCGGGATACTTGCCGGCACCAGTCTCCAAAGTTTCCCTTTGCAAAAGCAGGATCATTGGTTGTCCACCAAGGGCAGCAAACTGCCCTCAAATCCACTCACCACCTAAGCTGCACCTTGAGCTCCTGCGCCGACGGCTCAACCCAGCCAACGGCCTTGCCTGCAAACACGTCACCACAGCGCCATATGTTATGGTTCTTCTGGGGGGTTGGAGCGGGCTTGATGTCAGCCCACTCATTGTGATGCAGCGCGTGCAGCCCCCACCTCGGCGCAGGTCCCTCCGGCGGAACTGCTTTGGCTCGCCGCTCCACGGGTACACCTCGGTCACCTGGAGGGGGGCCGAGAAGGTGCAGCAGCTTAAAAACTGCAGTGCGAGGCGCCACCACCTGTACGATAAGCACGCGCCAGTCCTGACAAGGTGCGCCACAAGGCCTCACAAGGAGCCATAGCGCCAAGAAGTTCGCGGGCAAGGCATGACCACGCAGAAGTGCATGACTGCCCATTATTGCAGCTGCAGTGCTAGGAACCCGTATGCCCACGCCACGTGCCTTGAACCAGGAGATGAACGAGAAGACTGAGAAGGTGAAGGCGCTGTCATTCTGGCTGATGCGCACGCCGCGGACCAGCTTGACAGCCTGCAGTCGCATGCAGCCGTGCGTGGTACGGCATGGCGACGTGCCGCAAAGGCGGCCGTGTACCGTGTCAGGTCGGTAAGGGCATTACGATTGTGGCCGTGCAGCTCGAGCCCAGAAGGCGTTGAACAATCTCAGTTGCGACTTGCGAGCAGATTATGCCAGCACGATATGCTTCACGCCAGCTGCTTTCCACGCACGCGGGTAGGGCTGTCGTCCCGCTGCCACTGCGTATCCCACCTGGCGCACCAGGCCGTTGAGGTGCATGAGGTCCATGGCGGGCTTCATGCTCTCCGACAGCTCGCGGTCCTGCGAGAAACAGGCAGCAAAAGGAGGTTTTAGGCCCTGTTGAGCTGCATTGACAGCAACGCACAGAGCGATCTCCGTCCGTTGCACTACACTCATGGGACCTGCGGCTCGTGCGGAACATAACGTGTGCCTAGCGGAACAGCTGACTGGCTGTGCGGACCAGCCACACAACTAATTCGCAGCCGCTGGTGGCTAAGCCATGTCCAGATATTCTGCTGTTTTGGGCTTGTAACCCGGTCGCACACCTTGATCCATGTGCCCGTCAGGTTAATCTTCATGCCGCCGTTCCCCTTGCCTTGCTGGCAGCACGCGCCGCCCGTCCTCCCAGACCCGGAGGCGCCCTTCCCCTCCTGCTCGCCGCTCTGTTGCTTACTGGCGTGCGCACCGGTAGCCGGCAGCCCAATCGCAGCCATGGGCAGCAGGTGCCAGGTGCCGTGCTGCAGCTCCTGCTGCTGCACGTTGCTGCTGACGCTGGAGCTACCAGGTGTGCCTGCGCTGCCTGCACAGATGGATGCACTGTTGGCAGCAGCTGCTGCCGAGGACACGAGCTCGTTGACGCTGCCGGTCGCCAGGCATGCCAGCTGCAGAGGGCCGTGTAAGCCGTTTGCAGGAGTCGCCTTTGCCAGTGGCGGGTTGCTGGCACGGGCACCCGCGACGAGCGTACTGGTGCCACACCTCGAGGCCCACAGCCGTGCGGTTTGGCCAGGGGCACTGCTGCTGCTCGCCTGTGGGGCCCTCTCCGCCCACCGGCCAAGAGCGACGCCCTCGTCTGTACCGCCGGAAGAGCTGATGCCGTGCGTCCATACGCTATGAATGCTCCATATCGGAAATCCTGCTGCGCTGTTGGCCGTCATCGCCGTGGCTTCGTAGGGCTCAGGGTCAAACGGCGTGACCTGTCACCCGGTCAGGAACTGCCCCGAGGCACTGCAAGCGCTGTGCCACGTTGCCTGATCGTAAGCCACTGCTGTTCAAACTTTTCCGCGCTCTGGATTTCCGTCGTAACAGCCCGTATCGGAGCGCTGACGATTAAATGACGAGAACCAGGCCTCTTCCCACGGTCTATGGCCAGCGAAATGAGCACGAAGCAAATGCAAAATGATAGGTCATAACATACAAGAGATATGCCTTGCTCATTGGCCGCGCAGATGGCGCTTGATCCCTAATCAGTTCCGTGACTAGGGTGACGTGAGTCGTTTTGGTTCGGGTGTGTACTTGGGTGGTTGCCTCTAGTGATTGTGGGCTTATCTCGCCCCGAAATACGGCATCAGCATTGAAGCACGGAGTCCCTTTGACCACCCCAACAGCAGTACAGCACGCACTGATGCCGACTGTAATCACCCAAGCAACCACCTGGAAGCAGGGAAGGGTGCCTTTGCCACGGATGAAGGCCAGGGTTCCACACCGTATCTGGCCCCCAGGTTGCATTGCGCTCTTCAAGCGGCAGTTGCAAGTCATGTATCATCCCGGTCGCCGAGTCGGTTGTTCACTGGGTTATGGTTCCGGAGAGCAGGACTTTGGACGTTGTTTGACGCGCCATGCCCAGGACACTAAGCACACTACTGCGGCAACAAATGTTACGAGCTGCTGCGCATCCCGTTCATCGCTCCTTTACATCGCCGCTCTGCAAGCCCCGGTGCCGCCCGGTAGTTGCCCCCCCTCATCGCTGCCGAACTCGCTCACTACGAGTCCGTGCGATGGTGCTTCCGACGGTACCACCCGTTATCGGAAGTGCAGCAACATTGTTGGTGGGGGCGGCTCTCTCCTACGCACTGTACAAACTGGTTCGGCTGGCCCTCGCGGATGCGGACCTGCACCTGCTCAGCCTTGGCAAGCATAAAGCAAACGCCTTTGAGGGGAAAGTCGTCTGGATCACCGGCGCTAGCCAAGGACTGGGAGCTGGCCTAGCAGCGTACTTCGCCAAGCATGGTGCCAAGCTGATTCTTTCGTCGCGAGACGAGAAGGTCTGTGCGGCCACAACGAGAGGACTTGCGCAGCCGTGACTAGGCAGACCAAAAACAGCTCGGCAAAGGGTCTGTTACTGTGCTGCCATTAATGCGGGGAAAGGAGGGCCAGGAGGGCAGTACGCTGCACACCGGGTGCACCAGCCCCTCGTCTCACTGTAGCCCCGCTGGCTTGCGCTCTGGCGCCCCCTGGAACCACTCACAGTTGATTTTCCACACGTGATACCAGTATCGACCACAAGTTGCGCTGGCCCATTACCTGTCCATCCCCCAGAAGCTGCAAGCTGTCAAGGACTCCCTTGGCCTGCCCAACGGCCACGTGCTGGTGCTGCCCTTCGACCTGTGCGCCGAATACGGGGTACTAGAGAAGGCAGCGGAAGCTGCTGACCAGGCGTTCGGGGGCTCCGGGGTGGACTACCTAATCCACAATGCAGGTGGGTCACCAGCCAAGCACCCAAGCTGGGCCACACTGTGGGATGGGCACCGTCCCTTACGGGACCCAGGCGGACCTCTGAAGCCGTCCAGACCTCACCTTTCGGACACAATGACGCTGCATGCGGCCGCGTCGTGCCTCCGTCAGGCGCCTCCCAGCACGCGCTGGCCTCCGAGACCACGGCGGAGGTGACGGACGCCCTCATGAACCTCAACGCGGTGGGTGGGCGCCACCGATAGGCGCACGCAGCTGCGCATGCCGTACCTGTGCCACCGGCACCACCGTGTACGGCATCGTCCGATGCGGGTACATCGTGGTCAGCTGTCGTACGGATGACTCCCAGCTGTACGCTTCTCCCGGCCACGCGGTACTGCCTTGCCAGCCACAGCCACAGGGCGTTCCTCACTTCGGCGTGGCCCCTCCCTCCACTACCCGCAGGTCGGTCCCATCAAGCTGACACGTGCCGTGCTGCCGCACATGCTGCGGCGCGACCGCGGGCGGTTGGTGGTGGTTGGCTCCATGTCGTCCAAGCTGCCCAGCCCTGGGCAGGCGGTGTACTGCGCCGCCAAGATGGCGCTGTACGGCTACTTCACTACCCTGGCCACGGAGATCTCGGACACGTGGGTGCACGCACGCGTCACAGTGGCAACTCTTCGCATTCACCGAGAACTGCGTGCTGACGCCAGCCATGCATGAGTGCCGCCTTGCTACCGGCATACTGCTCAGTACAGTTCAGAGGTGTAGGCTTGCGAATTTCTTGCACCCTGTGCCTGCGCCCTTGCACCCCGCAGCGGCGTGGGCGTCACCATGTGCTGCCCCGGGCCCGTGGCCACCGGCTCCGAGGCCACGCCCCGCGTGGTATATGGCCCCACCGGCCGCATCGTGCAGAACGCCACCGGCTCCCCCAACCGCAACGACCCCGCCCGCTGCGTGGAGATGATCGCCAACGCGGCAGCGCACGGCGTGGACGAGGCGTGGATCGCCAAGCACCCGGTGCTGGGCATGGGTAAGCGTGGCGCATGGGTGCTACCTTGCTACTTGCCGTTCAGCGCCAAGAACAGAGATGTGCTTCAAGTGTGAATGGCAGGTGGCATAACTGTCCCTGCAGCCCTAGTCGAAACGTGCAGGCACCTAGGTTGCGGCGCTCACCAGGCGTACTTCTTGCTCATCGATCACCATGATGCACATCACAGCCGCGGTATCAGTAGGCTGTCTCACTGTGGCCCGCAACCCCGCTCCTTTTGACACGTGTGCGCTGCCCAGGCCACATCTTCCAGCTGGTGCCGCGCCTGGGCTGGCACCTGCTCAAGAAGATCGGGCCCAAGCGCGCCGCGGCGCTCAAGGAGGGGCGCAGCGGATACGATGTCAGCAAGCTGATGGGCAGCGGGAAATGAAAGAAAGCCGTGCGGTGTCCTGACTGTGGGGTTACTTATGCAGCGCTGGTGTGGGTTGCGCAATGGTGGTCAGGTGTGGACCGGTCCTGGCGGGCCAGTGTGACTGGGGCGCGGGAGCATGCGCTGGGGTGGAGCCGGCAAGCCTAGATCCAGGGGAGCAGGGGTGTTTGAGCATGCCAGCGAGCTCTCTCGGTGCGAAGGGGCTGTTGCGCTTGGGGAAGGTAGCAGACCTCCATTGCCCGAAGTGCTCGAACGCACGTGTAATTGGCAGGCGTACAGGTTGGTGTATTGCAATACACGCGGCCTGCGCCGCTTGTAACTGCATGGCGTTGCATCGACATTGCCATCATCGGCAAGCCGGCACATCCTGAACGTCTTTCCTCAGTGGCGTCCAGCAGTGGCGATAGGTCCGAACCCCTTGGCAACAAATTCATGCCCGGGCACAAGCCGACGCCCTGTGCGCAGCACAGGATTGCTGGACCTACCCGCATAATCCTGGCTCCACCAACATACAGCAAGCCCAATAAGGCAACAGCCCCAAGCCAGTCAAGACACCAGTCCAGCCCAACGCAGGTCATCAGAACCTGCAACTCGCCCTACCCGTCGCAGCGCTTACAAACAAGGGTACCATAGCCGTGCATGTGAGGTACACGCCACCCCTCCGCTCAAGCAGACGGCAAGTCCAGCAGCGGCAG
The DNA here is from genome assembly GCA_036984285.1 of Chlamydomonas sp. KOR1. Lineage (NCBI taxonomy): Eukaryota > Viridiplantae > Chlorophyta > Chlorophyceae > Chlamydomonadales > Chlamydomonadaceae > Chlamydomonas > Chlamydomonas sp. KOR1. The sequence continues at coordinate 64,456 of BQMZ01000058.1, read as the reverse complement.
CCAAAACAACCTTCAACGCCAGCCTCACGCTACCTATGACCTCATATGCCTATCAGCCTGCCACTGGTTCTTCGGCGCCCTGCCTTCAACATCAGGCGTACTCCATGCACACTGTATGCCTCTCGAGGCACACGACGACGCCCCCTGCTTACCCCTACCCGACACAGCTGGTAATAGCACTCAGTAACCAACAGGATTACCTCCCAAACGCAAATGAAGCGTCGTCGCATGCGCCGCAACCACGTGCACTTGGGCACGGTCGTAAATAGCGCACCCTACCCTGTCTGCCTGCAAAGAAGCCCCCCACACATAGCGAACCCTGCCACGCATCGCCGATCCCTGCTCACTGCTATCACTGCTGCGGCTGCTGCTGCTCCTGCATCGCCAGCGCCTCCCTGATGGCGGACTCCAGCTCCCCGAACACCTGCGTGATGCCGTCCTCGGGCCCCGCCCCCATGGCCTGCAGTAGCGCCTTGCCCTTCTCCAGCACCTCGGCCGCCTCCGAGTACTGGTGTCCGCTGTAGTAGGCCAGCGCCAGCAGGTGCCAGGCGTCCGGCACGCGGTCGTCCTCCTCGATCAGCCCCTCCAGCACCTGCACGTCGCGTGCAGCACGCGTGGCAGCGGCAGCACGCACACACCGGTAAGCGGGGGCTGCTCTGTGCAGGCACAGCGTTCCATGTGCGGCCCTGCTTGAATACTGACACGCCGCTCCAGTTGCGTGTCACGTCACAGGCTCACGGCTTGCGTGCTCTCATACACGCCCCCCGGTTCACGGTACCCAGCGCATACTTGCAGTCGTTGCTCCATGCCCCCACGACATCCCCGACTGGCCCAATGGCCACCCCGGTGCCCCACACCGCCCCCACGCACGTCGATCGCCGTGGTGGTAGTCTCGTCCAGCTCCAGCAGCAGCTTGGCGCACTCCACACGGAACTCGTAGCTGGGCCCCGCGTCCTCCCCCTCCTCCCCGTCCTCGCTGCTGTCGTCGCTGGCGTCCTCCATCGCCGCGTCCTCGCCGCCTGCGGACCCGACAGGTGCCCCAGTGAGCATTGTGCGTCTGTCGGCCCATTGAGCATGTAAGCAGCAGCTCCCGGAAGTGCATTGGGCAGCCAGTGAAGCTTGGTCAGGTGCCGGTGCGCGCAGCTAAAGTCAGCGGCTGCGTGCCAACACCGGATCGCCACCTATGCCGCTGAACTCGGCCCTCATGTTACTTTCCGCACGACCCGACAACTGACGGACAGAACCGCGCACGGGTTCCACGCCTCCGCCAAGGCCTTGCCCGCCAGGGCTGGCCTTCTCCTATTCAGTTACTTTGACGCTCTGTGGTCACCCCCGGGCCCCAGGAATGCCTCCTCACCCTTGCCGTTGGCTTCCCCGTCGTCCTCCTCATCCTCGTCCTCCTTATTGGATGGAGTGTACCACAATGACATGGACCGTCGAAGGGCCTGCGGTGGGGCAACACAGCTCGCAATATTGCCCAGCAAGCATCTGAGGTGCGCCATACAAGCCGTGTATCGCTGTTCACCAGCAGTGACGAATCCTCACGGCCGTCCGTCACCGTACACTGAGTAGATCTCGTCCACAAGAGCTGCACATGGGCGCACCCCTACACCACCGTACCATGCTCCCAAGGAGGCAGCAGCCGGGCACACGTGCCGCCACCTAGCATCAGGTGCCTGTTGCGCGCCGCCCCCGGCCCCTCGCGTACGTGCCCCCACGTTGGGCACGTGCGCCCGTGCATGGCATCCAAGTCCACCACAAGGACGTGGCGCAGTACTTGATCAACGTCTACGGTCCCCCAGAAACCCTACGAACTCCTGCTGTTGCACGCATCGCCGCAGCCACAGGCCCCCCAGGTTCCACTGCCCCCTGCCAAGCACGCACCTCCAGCGCCTCGGCCGCCCGGCCCTGCTCGTACCGCAGTGCCGCAAGCACTTGCCCCGGCTCAGGGCTGCTGGAATCCGCTGTGCTGGCCTGCATAGGTGGGCGGGCAAGGAGGGCGCGTCGTGCTGACAGCAGCACATGCGGTAGCCCTCCAGCGCTACGACTCTTTGCCATATGCACGCCAGTAGAATCCTTCCTGTCTCAGCATCACCGACATGTCCAAGAAAAACAAGGACGAGCTGTAGTTGTGCTCCGGTACAACGTGCCCCTTCCTTGCCGCTTCCCACAGCCCCTATAGCTTGCTGTAGGCCCAGCCCAAGCCCGCCCTTGCACCCTCCCACCACACTCCCGCCGTGCTAGATCCCGTTCCTCCCCCCATGTCCGCTCACCACCGATAGCAAGTGCTCCACCTCCGCGGCCGCCTCCGCCCGCAGCACCCCCGCCTCCGCCGCGCACCCCTCCCCTTGCCCCGGCTGGGACTTGTCCCTGCTGCTGCTGCTCCCCATGATCATCTCACATAGGCTGCACAGCGCGCCAGCCAGCGCCTTGCTGAGCCGGGGGGCCTCGGCGGACCCTGACCCCTGCGCCGCTGCATGCTCAGCCTGCAGCACACGGACACGCAGCACAGGACGTCAGCACTTCAGCAGCTAACACGCACCTCTTCACCACAGCAACAGCTACGCTATACCGCTAGGTTCAAGACCCTGAGCCCTGCAATCAATCAGACGCCAAGGCCCTGTACGCTCCACGCCGGGCGCCTGGCCTGCTGCCCCGGTCGCTTGCTGTCATGATAGCCTGCCATGCACCCGGCACCGCCGCCGGGCGCCGGCTCCTGCCTCTGCCTCCTGCCTCTGCCTCCTGCCTCTGCCTCCTGCCTCCTGCCTCCTGCCTCCTACCCATGTCCCTGCCCCACCTGCAGCACCGCCACGCCTTTCCGCGTGGCCGCCAGCGCCTGCCCCGCCGCCTGCTCCGCCGCCGCCTCGTCCTCCGCCGCGGCCGCCGCCTCCCCCAACAGCTGCCCCAGGTACAGGTACTTCTCGTAGCCCACGTCCGGGCTCAGGGACACAGCCTGCTTCAGCACCTGCCAGGCACGTGGACAATGCAGCGTGCGGTGATGTGGGTCGACAGCCAAGAAGTAAAATATACCACGAGCTGGGGTGCCTCCTGGGAGCTGTGCTGGCCCACCGGCACAGCGTTACAGGGTTTGGATGGCGGTTGCACCCAACGTGCAACATCCAACCGCGCCCTGCACCTGGCAGCCTGAGCCACTTCCCCAGACGCGCACCCCACGGTGCCCCACCTCTATCGCCTCCTCCTCCGGCCCAATCTCCGCTAGGAGGGCTCCCAGCGCGTCAACGTACTCAACATTGCGAGGGTCCAACTGGACCGCTTTCCGCATAGCTGTCCTGGCGGCATCGTAGTCATCGTATCTAAGGGCTAATTGGGCTTGTTGAAAGTATTGCTGCGGCGTCAGGCGCGCTGCGGGCGCGCGTGGGCCGCCGCCGCCCGCTTTCTTCGCGCCCTTGGGCTTGCCCTTGGCCATGCGGCCAGCCGCTCTTTTTCACAGAGACACCGTAACTATTTGCAACTCGGGACGTGAACGCTTTGCCTGTCCTCGCTCGAACGCCGGTTGCGGAAAGGCTACTCGCCTTTGGCTATCGAACAGGAAGCGCTTATTGAATGCAAAGATGGAGCGGAGAGCCCAGCCTCAGCCCCGCTTTTTGTTAGTATCAGTACGTATCAGTCAGCAGGTGTTGCGTGATTGCGTTGGTAGGGGACACTGTGAGGTTGTGCTGACGCTACAAAAATAACTTAAGGCTACTTGCTGCAGCACAGGCTGCGCTGCCCTGCCGAGCATGCTGCCCTGGAATGCAGAACCAGGGGAGTACCTCCCTTGTCAGAGCCAATGCAGAGGACATGTAAAAGGGCGGTGGTTTGCACACGCTCTCCTACTTGACGGCGTGAAACAATTCTAATTACTCCTAGTTCACTGTGTAGTAGTGGGAACTGCACCTCCCAGCAACGAGTCCAAACCGCCTGCCGAAACTCCAAATGCAGCGCTTCGTTATGGCCGTGACCTTTCCTTCCAGGATTGGCTGAATACTTAGAAAGCTGAACACCATTCGGCTGACACGCACAAGGCAAGGAGGCCTACTCAGAACAAAATGCGTCATCGTGCAACAAGGAGAGCCCTCATTGTCTACCTAGCTTGCGCAGTAGTTGGTAAGCAGTAGGCGGCTCCAGCTTGGGGCATCTACGTTTGGCGCCTAGGCGCTGAGCAGTAGCAATAGTACGCAATGTGGATGCTGCACGTCACGTTAATTTGGCATGTAGTTCAATTTAGGGCGTTCTAGAACTTGAGATGCTTGAAAGTAGGCCGGCTCCCTGTAAGCCAGCCATGTCGCATGCCAAGGTCATTTACTATCGGAAACTCCAAGCGTCTGACGCCCTCCTAATACCAGATACAGATCGGGTCATACAGATGGTCCTTGGGGTGCCTAGTAATGATCCCACCCCGCATATCACGCCCAACAGCTCTGAACATCCAGGCTGGTAATGCCACAGTGAGCATTGCCCCCCTCACTGGTATGTGCAGGTTGCGCCCACCTACAAGGCTGTCATGCCTTTGGCTGGTGGGGAAAAGGAAAGGAGGACCCCTTGGCGGCTGGAACAGTGGTCAAGGTCGAGGCAGCTACCGCAGCTGCCAAGCAACCAGGCACTGACAGCGCAGCACAAGGGACAACCGCAACTGCAGCAGCTGCAGCAGCCACCACTGCAGCAGCGTCCACAACTGGCGGTGCTGGGTCGACTAATGGGTCAACGCCGGCCACCAGCCAGGCCCAGACTGATACGGGCCTCCTTGCGCAGGGCCAAGCCACTGGCCCAGCGCAAAACCAAGGCGGCAGGGAGCGGGAGATGTGCATGAACACATGCAACAGGGTGAGGCCAGGCGTGTGCCTCGCCGTGTTTCGGTACGGTGCCCAGTTTATGGCGGATGCGCTCTTGTTGGAAGGGTATCTTGCTGGTGCGGACTGGAAAGACTCACAGTGCGCACGGTGCCACGACACGTCCCTGCACGCAGGCACGGAACGGCGTGTGCGAGGAGGGACGCCCTGGCCTGCGAAAGCCTGCTGCGCCCGCGGCCTACCTCATGGCCTACTGCGACCTGGGGTGAGATATGGGGCAGGGCCTGGACCCAATGCAGCACTGGGCACATAGCCACATGCCATAGGCGCCTGCAGGGAGGCTGACTTGGAGCTGGGCCGGGAACTGCAACAATGTCGTTGGCAGAATCCATTGTGGGCCATTGGGCTATTGATTTGATCCAGGTCGTTATCTCAATAGCTGCCCGGACAGCAGCTCCCCGTACGGTCACTGTCGGGGCCACGGCCTGGGGCGGCGGCTGGGAGTAGCTGGGTGGCGGGTGCCCGTTCCTGCATGGCTTGCGTGCGACCCCTCCTTACCGGTATTCACCCATGGGCCACGGTCAATGCTGCTCGCAGGACAGACTGCGACGACTGCGGCCCCTGGAAGACGTCAGCGCCCTCTGTACCCTGGTGCGTGATCCGTGGCAGAGTTACCACGCGAGCAACTGTCTGAAACCAAGTAGCCATGGTTCTGGTGTGAGCAAGCGTGCTGCATGCTCGCTGTGTCATGTGCGGACACGTCCACGACGTTCAATATGGTGTACATGCTCACAGGTTGCTGGCCGCTTGGTCCACACTCGTTTCCACCCATCCGCAGGGAGGATCCCAAGGTTGTCGGGCCCGTGCGCTTCCTGCAAAGCAAAGACGTGCAGGTGGGCGGCAACAAACGTGCCATAAGCAGTTGCACGCAGTACAGCATTCTCAATGGATGCTCGATGTGTGGGGGACAAGGATGGTACAACCTGTGATGCATGCCAGGGGTGCCGTTGTGCAAGTATCACCCGATGGCCATACACCTGACCTAACCTCCCCGTCGCAGGTTCGCGTCAGGGCCGCTGTTGTTCCCCCCGAGTGCAACTTCACCTTCGCCTACACTGACCCGAAGCAAGACTACGACGTCTCTTATCACATGGAGACGTCGGGAGTGGTGGAGGCAGGCATCACAGAGGTGCGGGACGGGCCCGCAAGTTGGCACTCGGAGCTATTTTTGAGCATCGCACGGCTTGGGTGTCAAAGCGTACATGCAAGAGGCAAAAGGGCCGTGTGTACATGGGCGGCAATGCCCAAAAGCATAGATCCGCGCCCGCGTGCATCCCCATGCCGTATGCAGATTGCGTACAAGGTGTTGCAGGGCCGCTGCGAGGTTGGCGCCGGCAGGCGCAACCTCTTTGTCGACGTCGGCGCCAACTTTGGGTGGTTCGCCATCCTGGCTGCAAAGCTTGGCTGCAGGTGTGGAAGGGCCACGCGCAAGTGAACAATGTGCTTTGCCTGTGCTGGCACACATTTCTTCCTCGGACATTCCTGACTAAGAACGGCATGGCTTTCCGTTTGATCGGCCTAAATGCCTGATACCCCCTGGCGACCATAGTGTGGGTTGGACTCCACTGTGCGCCACGCCATGCAGGGCGGATCCATACGTCCACACCGACCACACCACACCCTTTCCTCCCACCAGGGTTATCGGCTATGAGCCCATCCCGGTGTTCCGTGCCTTCTTCGAGTTCTCTGCGTACCTCAACAATGTCATGCACCTGGTCGACATCCGCTCGCAAGTCGTAAGTAGCCAGCGCATGCGTCTGGATGCGTTGATCCACACTTGTACACTGTGGGCAATGAAGCGCCCGCTGCAATGGGACCTGGCCAGGGCGTCCTTACAAGGGTCGTATTCCTGGTGGTGCTACCCACCGCCAAGGCAGCAGTGGACACAGGTTATGTATGCATACTGCTCATGCCCGATTTCGCGCCCCTGCACTGCCGCAGGTGAGCCACGAGAGGGGCAAGACCATGAAGATGGTGGTGCCCGCACGCGGCATCTGGGGCACGGCGGGCATTGATGGCCTCAACATTGACAGAGCCATAGAAAGTGAGCCGCGGACGCAGGAGGCAGGAACTCTCTAGCTACAGAACTGGACGGCACTTGGTGCGGAACGGTTACCGCGGCTAGGTGTTTCATAATGGGAACACAGCGCGTGGAGCCCGAATCTTTCACTGCAGGGCTGGAGCTGTAGGAGCACACTGTCCGGTGCATTTACAGGCAGTGCATATGGGCACCTTGGTCCTTGCAGGCTACAACATGTAACACACCTCGTGCTGGTAGCGCGCTAACCTGCATACCGTATGCAGGCAGCAAAGAGGAGCTGGACGTACCCAGCGTGCGGCTTGAGGACGAGGTCAAGGAAGACGTGCTGCTCCTCAAGGTGAGGTGCAGGCAACGGGCTGGTGGCCTGCGATGCGGATTGGCGACCAAGAACGGGAACGGGAGCTGTGGCGCCGTGCCCAGGCGTAAGGAAGGGGCCCACCTGTAGGACTGCTCACTGCATTGGCCGAAGTTGCGGGTGAGTTAAGTACTTCAGGCCAATGTACAGTGGTCCACGCGCATGCACAGAATGGAATTTATGGCATGGCGGGGGCGGGGCCTTACCGCGAAGTGCTGTCTGAGCTGGCCTGAGCTGTATCGCCGAAATTTTCACAGGGTTGCACGTGACGAATTAGGCAATGGATTCCCCACCCCTCAGATCGACGTTGAAGGCTGGGAGTGGTCGGTGGTCAAGGGCGCTGAGGGGCTGCTGAAGGGCCATAAGGTCGAAAACGTCATCATGGAGTACTCCCCAGGTGCGCGCCAGCCGACCAACACCAACGGCCTTGCACACCCCTCGTCCAAGACTTTCCCATTTTACCCCGTTTGAATCTAAGCCGTGCGTTGTTGAGCGGAACTTGGTCATGCACAGGACTCCCCAATACACACTGAGAAGCACGCGCCGTGTCCAGCAGCAGCAGCCCCCGGAAGCAAACCCCCTAGTACTGCTTGACAACCACCAGGACAGCTCGCCAAGGCCTACGGACGCGGCCTCGTACTGAAACACCGAACACGTGTCCTACAGGCGTGCCCGAGCGCCACTTCCGTTGGGACGCGATGCTGGCCACGCCCACCATGCTGGTGGACCTGGTGCAGCAGCACGGCTACAGGATCGGCCACATCGGCGACGCAGGCAAGCACATGGTGGCTGGCTGGTCGGCGCCGCTGGCCAAGCTCAGAGAGGTGGGCAGCACCAAACGTGCGCTTGTGTGCCGCATGCACCCGCTGACGTGTAGATAAGCTCTGCAAGACCACAAAGCAAGGCCGCGATGGCATCGTTGTCTAGACGCTCGATGGCGGATTCGCCCTGTATGGATGTGCGGGCATTGCGAGTGCGTTGAGGGCTCTAGACGAAGCCCTGGCTGTAACTATCATGGGTAGATCAGGGCTGTGTAAGCAAATCCGGCATGCGGTTCCGCGCGCACAGGTCACCATGCAAAACCTGAAGTACGATGTCGAGGACATCAAGCGCTGGAAGGTGGGCTGCATGGGCGGGTGGGCTGTGACCACCACCGGCATCAGTGTCCGGTGCGGCGGCAGACATGTGTAAACGCCAGCTAGGGATAGGTGCATTTGCTCGCCGTGGGCGCCCCGGGCGTCACGCTTATCTCTTTCGGGTGGCAAGACTGCCCGTGTCGCTGACGGTGGCCTTAGTTACGCCATTGTGGCGTAACAACGCTGCACACCGTGGGGCTGTCGTGTTGGTGGAATCTTCGTGTGTTGTGTGCATCTTCTTGTGTGGAAAGGTGCATATTTCAGTTCACAGTGTGAGCGTGCAACGCTGCAGTGCTGCTGTCTGGTGTTGCGCCACACGCAGGAGGGGAAGCTTGGCTGTCCGCCGTACCCGGCGCTGCAGCAGAAGTTCGAGATGTGGCGCATGTGTGGCGGTGTGCCGGAGGAGCTCAATCCGCGCAGCTTAAGGTGTGCACCTGCGGCAGCACCCGCAAGGAAGGCCTACTGCACCCTTGTGCTTGTGCTTTCGCCGTCACAGGGGCGTGCCAGTGCGCACATCAGGGCCCCGAGCGAGGGTCTGCGGCTGACACGTGCACACTGTGCACCAAGCAGCTGTGTGGGTACCTTCCGTGCTCTTGCTGTGAGGGCGCCTGCCGAACTCGGTGCTCCAATCGCATTGCAGGTCCGAGATCGGCCATAACACCAACGTGTGGGCAAGCAAAAACGGTGCCATGCTGAAGCTGGAGGGCGTGTCGGGCATCTTCCACCCGGACGACCCAGCAGACAAGTACTTCCGTGAGTGGGCTGCGGGCCACATGCATGGCCGCCACACTGCATGCGTGCGCTGCGTGTGCCCATCATGGAAAGCCCTGGGCCCTGGTTGGCTAATTGAATTTTAGTCCTGCAGGGTGCTTGGTCAGCCCGCACGTTCGTGCTGGCGTGCCCTCTGTTGCTTGCACCTTGCAGAGACCAACCCCAACGGCTTCGGCATGGGCAGCCGCCCCTGCATGTTCCTGGATGCCAAAGTGCTGGTGGGTACCGTAGTTTGTTTTGTCTTCCTGTGGAAAGGTTTACAGGCAAGGAGACGGGAAGGGACAGACCAGCGGGAGTTGGTGGCCACTATGCACATGAGCGCTGCGGCTCCCTCTTGCCCTCCAGCCGGCCCTGCTTCGTGGTCTTGCACTTAACAGCATGGTCAACAACCCGCAACCTCTAGGCTGTGTCCACGCGGGTAGGGGGGAAAGGACCTGCTGGGGGCCCTGCCATTCACGTACGGTACCTCAAAAGCATGCGCCACGCAAGGATATGCTGATGGTCTTGTCTGTGATCCTGGCCGCGTAGGTCAAGCACCGGTGCAACTGCACCAAGGAGGAGGTGTGCGGAGAGGAGGCACGGCTTGCGCTACAGGCGGCCAAGGAGGGGCTGATGCCTCAGAACTACGTCTTGCCCTGAAGTCGTGGCGCCGTGGCCTTCTGGTGGCCCTGGGGTACTGCAGGCGCATCTGCACTGGAAACGAGGAGCACGCAGCATGGTACTGTCGTAATATATATGGGACACTTACATGGGACACTGACGTGGGGCATGTCGTGATGTTCAAGCTGGGAAATGGTGCTTGGGGGAAGGGCAAGCTGGCACCTACAGCTCACGCAGCGCACGCTGCTTGGCGTACAGGGCGTGCCTTATGTCAGCGTGGATACCGGTAGCAGTGCGAACCGTTGTGTGGCCGCTTGCGGGCAGCGTTGTGCAGGCGGTATGCATTAAAGATGCTGGCGTCCCAGATGATGGTGGATCGAGGCGGTGCATATGCCTGCGCCGCTCAATGAGTTGCGTGTCATGCGGCGATCGAAGTTTGTCATGGTTTACATCTCACGCAGCACGCACTGTCGTTCTGTGCAAGTTCGTGGTCCGCAGGGCCCGCGCAGGCGTTGCAGGTGGCTTGGCCTGGCACGTGGCAGGCGGTGCATGCTGTTCCCTCTAGGGTTTGGCCTGGGTTCGGACATGCCAAGGCTGTGTAATTCCAGGATATGTTTTGTGCGACGTTTTATATGTGCATTTGTATGTGACAGTCGCCTGCGACTTGCTTGCGGAACGTTGTGCGTGCTTACGTACGCGTCCAGTTCGCCCTGCGCCGCGTCCACATCCAACCTTTCATTTCATATGAACATATGCACAGAATTGAGCTTTATCCCGCGAAATAGTGCCAGGGAAGTGCTTTGCGCTGTCCTCTGCGCTGTCACACAGACCTGACTGTCCTGCAGCTCGCAGTGGGCATGGCGTGCAGTGCACATGTGAGACGCCACTTTCTCCTACGTCGGCCACACTTAACTGCGTTATTACAGCAACCAAACCCTTCTTCCTTGCCTGCACCCTTTCGCCGAGGCCATCGCGGAAGCGGCTCTTGTGCCCTTTTCGCTCAGAAGACCTACAACCCAAAAGACCTCCTACAGCAAATCCACCGTCAAAGCTACTCACATACTTTGGCTTTCCTACCCTACTCCCGAGCCTCTCCAACGCTGCACGTGCACAGACAGAGCAGAGCTTCTCCCAACGGCTGCAATGCTTCCCGCGGCGGAGATTCAGAACGAGCCTCAGGGCGACACATGCTCGACCGAGCTTAACACGCCCAGCAGTGGGAGCAGCCCGCGGAACAGTGGGCTATCGCAGGGCGAGAACGTGGACCCGCTGAAGCGGTTGTTGCGCAACAACCGGTACGCAAACCTGGGTGCCGCATATGGGTGGCTTGCAGATGTCTTGCACGCTGCCGTTTTGCTATAGATGCATGCATGCATGCGGTGTACTTGGCCGTTCGTGAAGGCTCCACACATTACAACCTTTTTGGGTGTGGACTCGCAGGCTGTGGTCAGCGGCGCGCCTACAAGAGGAGCCCGAGTACTTCAACAAGCTATGCAAGCAACAGAATCCCGAGTACCTATGGATCGGATGCTCCGACAGCCGGTAAGCATCTTTGTTTGCCTTGAAGCAGTCACGCAAGTTCGGGCATGCTCCGAGACCAGGCCCCTCTCCTGCCTTGTACTGACCCCCTGTGCTCGCGTTTGATGCCTGCAGTGTGCCCGTAAGTTCAAGCCGTTGGGGATGAGCAAGGAACAGCCCATTGCCGTCATACCAGGGCATGGTACAGATAGGACATGCCATGCGCCGCTACAGCCGGGTATATCGCAACCAGCAATACCCCGACATGCTCGTGTCCGCAGCTGGCACTGCGCTCGCGTGCAGCGCAGCAGGGTGCTGACGCTGTGATGCGCCACGTCTTTGCAGGCCAACCAGATCCTCGGCCTGGAGCCTGGCGAGGTGTTCGTGCAGCGCAACGTGGGCAACCAGGCTGCACACACAGACCTCAACTGCATGAGCTGCCTCGAGTACAGCGTTAAGGAGCTCAAGGTATGCGCACCATCATGGGTTATTACAGATTTGTATCGACCAGTGACCCGCCGGGGCAGGGGCGCAGGACAAGCTGCTCGGTCTTTGCAGCAGGTATCATGGTAGTGACTTTCCACACCATGCCTTACCGTCGCATGCACCGTGTGTCTTGACAGGTGCGCAACGTGATCGTGTGCGGCCACTACGGCTGCGGCGCGGTCAAGGCGGCCCTGCGCCTGCCGTCCAAGACGCAGGGGCTGGTCAACTGCTGGATCAGCGACATCCGCGACTGCCGCAACCAGCACCGCGCGGAGCTCATGGCGCTGCCGGACCTGGAGGCGCAGATCGACAGGTGGGAGCAGCAGCTGCGCAACAACAGTCGTGGCGGGTGCTTGGCTGTGCTGCGACTTGCATCATCCCTCTGGTGTGCAGAGCATACGCCCCGCGATCACTTCACTGCAACGCCCATCCGGCGAAATGAAAGGCCCGCATATCTTGCTTCCATCTTCTCTCCCCTGACGTGGGTGTGACCGACCCCGATGCACCCCTCCTTTCGCTGCACCCTCTCCCCCCAGGCTGTGCGAGCTGAACGTGCTGCACCAGACCTTCAACGTGTGCACCAGCCCCGTGGTGCAGGCGGCGTGGGACCAGGGCCAGGAGCTGCACATCTATGGCGTGGTGTACAGCCTCAAGGACGGCCTCATCAAGCAGCTGGTCGGCCCCATCAGCAAGAACGGTGCGTTCCGTCCCGCGTGTGACAGGGCAGGGACGTCGAAAGGCAAGCTAGGAGGCAGAGGAGTTTGTCGTGCAGGTGCCGGTGGCCTGCCATCCAGGTTCAGCTTTGGTCGCAGCTGCGCGGCGCTCACCCTCGGCTGACCCTCCTGTCCGACGTGCGTGCCCTCCTATCGCGCAGGTGACTTTGAGCTGGACCAGTCCGCGTTCCAGGAGCAGTGCATCTCGTACGTGCCGGGGGCGACCAAGCCCGAGCTAGCGGGTGAGAGGTGCAACGCCTCTGGCCCCGAGAACCCGCCCACAGCGCTCTGAGCATTCCCGCCTGTACAGCACTGGCGCTCAACCATGGCCCCATGCGCGCTGTCTGTTCTGTCTTATTGCTGCCCGGAGCTGCAGCTGGAATGCCTATTTACCCTGTAATACTGTGCCGCCGGCGTTGGCCTCCCTGCAGGCCCCGTGCGTGACGTGATGGAGACCGGCAGCGCGGCCGAGACGGCCAGCCCCACACTCTCGGCCCGCAACCGCATGGACGACCTCAAGGCCTACATGAACACGCGGCAGGTGGGCCCCTGGTCCTTAGGGACCCCCTCCCATGTGCGCACGCGGTGGGAAGTTAACTAGACTTTCTGCACCGGTATCAGCGCCAGCAGCAGCAAGATAGATGCTGCAGCACTATTACGTCACCCGTGCAACAGCTGCGCTATTCCTGCCATTTTGTACCGGTACGGCAGCAGACCTGAATGCCTTCTGCTGTCTTACTCTGGTCGCTACAGGTCAGCTGCCGCCTGGCGGAGCACGTGGGCTGGAGCGAGGTGCCCGACCAGGCGTAATGAGCCAACAGGTGCAGCGCATCTGTGCTGTGGACCTGTGAAACAGCACGCGGCTGCTACGAGTTGTAGGTCAATCACTGCAAAAAAATGCAATTCGGATCGTTGGAACAACGCTGATCCAGCTGAGATTCAATGTGTTACACGAGACTGGCTAGTTTCTCTTTTTGATACGATTTGGGAGGGGATTTGGTAAGGGGGGGAATGGGGTGTCTGGACACACCGCCTGCATTGGATGCTCCTGCATGGGGGCCGCAACAAGAACCAGAGCAGCTGCCTAACGGCGCCGTATGGCAGTCGAGTGCCGTGCTGCTGTGAACCACGGCAATGCCAGCTTCAGATTGGTTTGCGTCATCGCTACGCATGGTATGTCTCAATATGCTTGCAGAACGTAGTGCATGTTTCAGGGCTTCTCGCCCTGAAGCTTATAGTTACGGTACGGTAAGCACTCGTATGATGTGGTTCGGTTGTCGCTTGTACGGCAATCCACATGTGCTTGCAGGATGGTTTCATTACGTGGTCAGGATCAAGGGTAGCTAATCGATAGTCTTGCGCGGGGCCTTCGTGGGTACGGCACAGCCGCGGTGGATTGCTTAGGGCGTTCCTGTGTCGTTGGTACGGGAGTCAGGATGGGTTGAATAGCTGCATATGCCATAATGCCACGTGCGAAAGAAAACAGGGACCAGGTTGTCTATTTGAGTTGACGACTTGGGGATAGGCGCTGCTCGGTTTGTTGAGCGAGCGTGCAGTTCGTGGACTGGTCTTTAGGTCCAGTGCCCACCTGGTATGTGCGACGCTCCGTGTTCGTGCGTTACTGCTCCCTTGAGCTCAAGTTGTTTGTTTGTAGAAGTGCAGTACATCGGACATTATGGCCGCTGTGACTTGGATAGGGCTGCAATCGTGATACCAAACGGCATTGTGCATGCAGGATGTGTGGGCTGTCACGTGCGGGCTGGCCGACTTACTAGCAGACTTGCGGATAGCAGGTACGTTGAGGCTGTGCTGCTGTGGCCACATGAGGCTCATCGAAGACCATTTACCCGGGTTAGGAGCTTGTTGACAACTGGCGTGGTAATTACGCGAAGAGCTGATCTACAGCAGGGCTGTATGTGGGCGGCTACCATGGGCTTCTGCCAACTATTGAAGTCGGCCGTGTTGGGCCATCATGCTTAGCTCACCTAATGGCATATCAGGCATGCTGACCCCCACATACTCCGTGGCTATGGATGCTCTGAATGCGCCATTTGTACTCGGTGCACTGTGCCTCAACCCAGCAGTTGCGTGCACAGGTTACCTCGTTTTCGACATACTCGGACAAGGACGGTGGACACGCGTGTTCCTGTTTTGCAGTACACCCCGGTTGCTGTGTAACTACTCCTGCCTAACCGTATTCCTACCAAAGAAAGGCTGTTCAGGGCCTGGAAGCCTGGAACGCTGAAGTACCACGGCATGCAGCCGTGTGTAGATGAAGCAGTGTTCGTCCGCACCGTGGCAACAGCATGCATACAGGTGATTCCAGCAAGCATGGAATGTGGTTCTGGGGCTTTGTTGCGCAGACTGAGCGGACTGAGTCCGTGGGGTGTCTCTGGGACGCTGGAAGTGAATGCCACAGCTACTCTCTCCTGCATGCGGTCACCACTAACGCGTGGTGCAGTCACCTAGAGTCACCAAGTTGATCTAGTAAATCTAGCGGGATGTGACCGTCTCAGTTTACTACATGACAAGGCGTGAAGCCCAGCCTGCCTGAACCGAGCAACTAGCTAATGAATGTCACCGCCACGGCACGTGTCCACCACGCAGGGGGAACATACGGGCCACTGGATCTGCTTCCCGCAAAGCACGCTCTATCCACTGGTTTGCCGTGTATGCACCTGCTGCCCCACGGTCTTGTGTGCAAGGCGATTAGCACCGGCCTGGTGTCGGCTGGTCGTTCACAAGCTGTCGTCCCCATGCATTCCGGGGAGTTCGTTCGCGAGGCATGACTTCCAACAATTCTAAACCTGACTGCCTTCACTTGTTGATGCACAATAATTTGTGAACCGTGTCGCAATACTTGTTTGGCTTGCGCATAAAAAGAAAGTACTGGCCGACACGGCTGGAAACTGACACATATCACAATTGTACAAAGATAAGGTTAGAGGTAGCGTAACGTCGTTTTAGGCCGCCGCCCGCCGACAAGGGAACGACGGTGGCGGGATGGCGCGCGCGCAGCCTATCCTTTTCGAAGACGTCTTTGATGTCCTAGATAAAGACCCTGATGGAAAGAAGTTCGACAGTGGTCAGTCGCCGTGCATTCTTGGAGACAGCAGCTGCGTAGCTGGGGAGCCCCTCCGGACCCCTGACCAGCCTTCGTGCCCCTGTGCGCGCAGTCTCCCGCTTCGTGTGCCACAGTGACCTCTATGAAATGGACCTCCATATAGACATCAACACGGACCTGTTCCCGCTACAGGCAAGACAGCAGCAGGGGGAGCGCACTGCGGGGCGTGACGCTGGTCTACACCTGAATGGCTGTGCACCCCACAGACACACAGCCGCCAGCATGGAAGCAGCACGTGCTAACGTTTATGGCATTCTTGACGGTGTTATGCAGCGCAACGACAAGTTTAGCCTGGTGCTGGCCTGGACCCTGAACCTCGACGCCACGCCCGGGAGCGACAAGTATGACGCGGTGGGTCCATGGGCGGCGGCTCCTGGTGCTGGTGCTGCCACAGCTACGTGCAGTGGGGGCGGTTCTCTGGGCGCACAGCAGCGTGGCAGGATGGGACGCGTGGGGTCAGTGCTAGGGTTTTGGGGATGGGTTGGTGGAGACTGGGCCCCGCGCCGGGACCTTGCCGTTCAGGCGCTGAATGCGTCTAGCAAGTGAGAGCACGCGCCTGGCTGGGGGGTTTGGGGCACAAGCAGGAAGGTAGTCCTAGCGCATCGCAGAGCAGGGTCTCCGGTAGCACCTGTGGGCCCAGGCAGGCAGCCGAATGGCGCCTGCGTCAGCACATGCACCCAAGAATGCTACCGCAACCGGACGGAAGCTCGCCCTACGAAGAGTACAGGCCCCCGTCAGTCCTGAACGCCCTTGGGCTGTCCGCCAGGTGGTCAGGTAGTCCTGTTCGTGCAGCCGGTGCACAGCTGCGAACTGGTTGCCGCACTCCCGCGCCGGAAATACTCCTCTGGGTATGGGTGCGTTGAACAGGCATCCTTCATGCCGGGGAAGGAGTAGGCGCCTGTCTTTGTGTTCTGCGTCCGTTGGCCAGTGCTCATCGCGCGGAGGGGCCGGGCGAAGGGCGGGGATGGCATGGCCGTCGCCACAGCCAAGGAAAAAGGCAGCCTTGAAGGCCTTAACACCGTGCCTTTGCAATGTGGAAAGCAGGCTACCGGGACCCCTCCTATACACTACGGGACTGCCTGTCATCTGCGCCTGGGTGCGGGGCCTCTGGGCTACTTTAGCCGTCTTCTTTGTGCCGTGTGCCGTTCGTGTTGCCGATTACGCGGCTCAATCGGTGCGTTGTTGTGCGTCCTACATCTGTCTGCACGTGCGCAGGAGTTTCCCACCATCAGCGGGAGACGCACGCTGATGGACAACTACGATTACGTTATGTACGGCAAGGTGTTCAAGTACAAGGAGACGGCCAACCAGCTCAAGGTGGGCAGGAGGGGGCCGGGGCGGGGCAGTGCGAAGGGCTGGAAGTCCTGCAGGCGCAAGCAAACACGTGTCAACGACGCCTGCTGCAGTGCTGCTGCCACAGGGTCCAGCGGCGCACGTTCGGCACCTGTATCTGTTACAGACTACCGGTACTGTGCCAGACGCACTGCGTAGTATTCGTGCGGCTTTTCACCACACGACGTTGTTTTCGCAGGTGGAGCTGCTGGTTTCGTTCGGCGGGCTGCTGATGAAGCTGTCGGGCGACCCGGCCAAGCTGGAGGCCATCGAGGTGGACCATAACGTGTACCTGCTGCTCAAGAAGCTGTGAGAAGCTGCCCTAGGAGCAGTGGAGCAGGAAGCTGCTGGTTGGGTCTGCTCATGAGGCATGAATGGGATGCGCTGCCGCTTTGAGGGTGCGGTGACAGCCGTATCCCAGCGTGGGCAGGTGTCCGTTGACCGCTTTGGGATACCGGGACATGAGGTGCAGACGGGAAGGCGGACCTGGGGGTGGCGTTGCGAGCTGCGGGTTTCGCACGTTGACCGCTTCCTGGTGTTGCACTGAGCGCATGAAGGTGCAGGTGCCCTGCAACGGGGTATCGGGAACGGCATGGGAACGTGATAGTCGAACGTCGGACTTCTTGCAGTGGACACCTAGTTGTCTGTACTGGCAGCACGCATGAGGTGTCCTTGATAGTTTCCGGACTGGTGTCGGCTACCCGGAGGTACCGTATTACTGTGAGGCCGTGAAGTGATGTCGCAGCCTTGCTGTACTGCACGGCCACAGAAGGGAAGCCAGGTCAAGGTCCATATGGCACGGGCCCTGGGGCAACTTGGGGGCGAAAGCCGGCGCCACAAAGGGTGCGGCTTGCCTGTTGTCTGACACAGTTTAGCACGAGCAGCTGCGGCGGCAAGGACGATATGGAGCTGCCGCACCTGAGTGTAAGTTTGTCACGTCGTGCTCCCGGGCTGGCCTTGAAGGCAAATGTTTCCCGTTCGTCGTGCTGGATGTGCTAGGAAGGACCGAATGGGTGGTATGGTACAGCCCTCGTGCATTTGCGTGGGACGCCGCACCTGGCCGTGGCGGGCGGCCTGTAATGGCACTTGTTGACTTCTTGGTGGTATGTATGTATGGATTTACAGTTTTGGCCCCCTTCCAGGGCGCAGCCTCGTCCCAAAACGGGGCAGGGCTGGCTCCGGCAATCAGGGACACGGGGTGGTGTGCCTTAAGGCCTAGGAATACACGGCAACCGGTACCTGTTCGTGTCGACTGGACCAGATCTGGACGGCAGTGCGTTGGTTGATTGCCAAAGGCTCTATTTGCTGGCAAGCACGCTAGTAGCGTTGTGCGGACGAGTCAGGCCGTGGCGCCCCCGTACACGTAAAGCACTGTGTCCTGCAACCAGGCGCAAGGTAATCTAAAGGCGCCTCCTGCCCAAACTCCACAGCATAAGCTTACACTGCCGAGCACAACACGACGATATCAACCTCGGGAGCACACCTCGGAAGCTGCAAACCTATCTGTCGCCACAGAAGGGCGCCAGGAGCCACAAGGGCAGCCAGCGCGACCAGAACATGAGCATGCGATGCTTGCAACATGGTACGATATGGTACACGGCATCCATCAAGCTGCTCCAAAGCCATGGGTCTACGGCGAAGCCCACATGCACGCTGGCGCCCCTACTCAAGAACAATACCTCAAACGCATGTAATACGGCGTCCGTATATTCCACGCGGCACACGGATGCATGCACAACGTTCGGTGCTGGTGCGGACACCAGGCGAGCATGCGTACTGGGAAGAACCAATGCGGCCCCACGCCGCATGCCAAGGCCTTTCCATGCACCTTCAGGAGCCTCACCAATCTGCACTAGCCATGCACAACTCAGGCGACAATTGCCGGTCACCCCTCCTCCCGGCCACCGCCCCCTCCAGCTGCGTTCAGTGCGATCCGCAGCTGCTCCTTCTCCGACAGCCCAGCGGACGCCAGGGCCCCACCATTGCCCGCTGGCCCCGACCTGCCATCCTTGCCGGCCCTGGCCCCCTGACCCTCCCCGGGCTGTGGGTCAGGCACTGGAAAGTCGGCCTCAGGCGCCCGCTGCCACCTGCAGGGACATGCAGGTACACGGCACACCGCAGCCAAGCAAGTGAAGCTTTGTACCACCATGCATACATCACGGTATCCTGACGATGCACTGACTACAACGTGACCATAGACCCCGTTGCAGAACCCTGCACAGCACTGCACGCCTGTGACGTGTGCACAATTCTCCTGAAGAGTGGGCAGCCCACCTGAAGGAGCAGGCCTGCAGCCAGGCGGGCAGCACCACTGGGGTGCCGTTGGCGCGCGCGTGGTGCACCTGGGGGTGTAGAGAGCATGGGAGGGGAAGAGGAGCCCGAAAACTGAAAAAGGCAGGAGGAGATCAGTAAGCAGGTGCTCGCTCGGCTAACATGCCTGGTATGCATCAAGACCTGCGTGAACTGCGGCCCCTCATGCGTCGTGCCTCGCCTGCGGACCCAGACCGCAAGCCCCAGACCACACACACCGTGGACGCCCTGAGCAGTGTGAACGCAGCTCCCACCTTTGCGGTGCCGCCTGCAGCGGCCACCACGTGCGTGGTGGTGGCGGGGTCGTACTCCGCCTGGCACGTGGCGCCCAGGCTCTCCGCCAGCTGCCACAGCGGCTCGCGCCGTGGGTCCTTGTCTTGCGCCCAGCAGCGGCTGAACAGCAGCCGGCAGCCCTACGGGTGCAGAAGGGGTAGCAACGCAGGAAGCGTAGAGCATGAAAATGCCATACGCGTCATAACATGACGAGCAAGAGGGGTGCGGCGTGCAGACGCTGATGCTTGCCGCTAGAGTTCGTTGTGCCTGCAGCAGCACCCCGCAGCACCCCCCAGTGCCCCACCTGCAGCACCCTGCCCCGCTCCTGCGCCAGCACCTCCCGCACGTCCCGCTGCGCCAGGGGCGGCAGCGAGGGGTCCTCCGTGGAGAAAAACCTGGCGGAGGTGACAATGTGGGGGGCACGGGAGGGGGCAACTACTGTCAGCACGAGGCCCGTGCGAAGACTAAACTCAATCTCGTGTGTTGATTGACAGACGACAAGTCTGCGCCGCTGCGCTTGAGGTGCGCAGAGGCGACGGCGTACGGCCGGTGCCATGTGCCCTTACCCTAGGGCCTGACCCACAGCGGCCAGTTTGCGATTTGAAGGTAGTGCCAACTGCGGCGGAGCTAATGGCCTGCTGACGCAGGGCAGAACAGCGCGCTTGTGATACTGGAGCTCCTCCCACCTGGTATGCACCCGCTTCAGGACCCCCATGAGTGTGGCAAGGGAGCCCTCCGTGGCGCTCTCGTCACGGCCCTGCGCAGGGGCCACAGGACGCAGGCGGGATGGGGCTGCTGTAATGCTAGGTATACCGGTTAGGCTGCATGGGGTAACCCTTGCGCCCGGTCCATCTGGCCCCTACTGGCTTACAATCCGGTGGAAACAAGCATGCGTTGCCACAAAGCCAGGGACAGGTGCCGCGCATGCGCAGCGAGACGTTGCATTGCCATGCAGCAGGCAGGCCTCCATGCGCACCGTACCCGACAGCCACATGCGCGTAGCATCGCAGCGCTGTACGAATTCAACACCAAGCGCTTAATGGGCAGCAGCGACCTACCTGCTCCAGCAGCGCTGTGCCGTCCGCGCCCCACTTGCGCAGGTCCGAGGGGAAGAAGTGGTACCGCTGGATCTGCAGCGGACCGCAACGGAACACACCCCGTCCGCTAAGCAACAGGCCTGACGGATGTTTTAGCAGCCATTGTCCCCTGCCGCAGACACTGACGCCGTCAGCCCCAGAGCTGGCATCCGGTGGGCCGACGCGGCCCACTACACAACTCAGCCGACTGCTCGGCCATGCCAAGCTACGCGCATGATGGCACAAAACTAGGGCAAGCCCGGCTGACCTGCCACTGCTTAGCAAGAAGGTCTGAGAGCGCACAATGGCGCTATCCCTTCCGTCCTGGCCTGCAGGGCGGCCCCAGGGACCGCGTGCTTTCCCCACCTGCAGCAGGTTCCTCCGGTGCCCCGGCCACACTGCCTCCGTGTCGTCCAGCACCAGCGCCAGCTCGTCAGCGGACAGCAGCACGTCCTGCGGGGGACAGGAGCAAAAAGGTGTAGATGGCGGACGGTGACAAGCACCCATGGGTCAGGTACTCGGTCCCTTTCATATTCCACTTGGGGCCCATACAGGGATGGGACTGTCGTACAGGGCAGTCCTCGTGTGACATGCGGACCTGGAAGGCCCCGCTATTGGCGCGCACTAAGCGTGCCTGTAGTGCTGCGTTCAGGCATCAGTTCCGATGGCGGACGCCTCCTCACCAGGTGCTTGGCGGTGGCCTGCGTGGAGTGGTCCTTGGCCACCACGCTGCTGAACAGGCGGCCGGTGGGGTCCAGCAGCCTGCAGGAGGCGTGTTGAGGCAGGGGCAGGAAGCAAGTGAGCTGTCCGTGCTCTGTCAGAAGTGATGAGTCGTGCTTGCGATGCAAAAGAGTTGCAAGCAAGCGGCCAAAGGGCCAAGGTTGTGCCCACAGGGTCCCGGCATGCCATGCCACGCGCGCCCGAACCCACGCACCTGCGCACCTCCGCCGCGTACGTCTTGTCGCCCATGGTGTAGATGTGCATCTCGTACGCGTCTCGAAGGCCCTAGGTCACAGAACAGAGCAAATGCACAGGGGTGCTGGTTTGGGACACAAGTACCAGGCGTGACAGCGCCACTGCACGCGTTGGTCCTGCATCGCCGAACGAAAATTGGAACTGCCTCGCATGCGTTGCAAGCGGCTACTGGCCCAGCAGCGTTATGTGCAAGGCCCGAGCGCAACGTTGACCCAGCCACTGCAATGCTCCTCCGCCGCAGGCACCTGACGCAGCTGCTGGCCTTGCTCCTGCCCCAAGCACCCGCACACTCCCGGCCCTACCCCACCTCCAAGAACTCGAACACCCCGGGCCGCAGCTTGGTCCACAGCTTGTGCCCCGCCAGGCAGTGCAGCAGGCGCCGGGCGCCCAGGCCCGCCTCCTGCCGGTTGCCAAGGCACGTGGGTAAGTACAAGGCGTCACTCCCGCTGGCTGCTGCCAGGTAGACGTCGTACACCAGATGCCCAGCGTGGAGGCATAAGTTCAAGCAGGCCCCTACGTAGAGTTCCGGGTCCAGGAGCTGGCCCGCGCCCATGCAGCTCTTCATTCACAGCTGTCACCAGTGCCGTCACCAGCCCTCCAGGGAAGCCACGGCTGTACTCCCGTGCCCACTTCGCCGCCCCGCCCTCGCCCCGTGTCTCCCTCTCCCCACCTCCTCCTGCTGCTGCAGCTCCGCCAGCTTGGGCGCCGCGTCCTCCCCCACCTCCGCCAGGTGCACGCTGTTGAGCAGCGTGTGGTCCAGGTCCAGGATGAGGATCAGCCGCCGCCGGGACAACAGCCGCGTCACAGTGCCCCTGGGGACAGCGGACAGGAGCAGGAAGGCAGCAGGAAGGGCATCAAGCACCAGACACAGGCAAGCCGAGGCCAACAGCAGCAGCGGTGTCCCAGGGCCCCATGGCGCAAGTGCGGTGCCGGTGCAGCTGGCCCCGGGCCCCGGGCGACCATCGTACCCCTACGCAGCCATGGTAGCAAGTAGCTGCGCGATGCCATGCAGATGCGGCCATTACGCGCCGACCTACTTGCGTATCCGCTCAGCCTCCCCCGCGCTGATCTCCACAGCTGCACTGGCGTGTAGGTGCTTCAGCCGCACCACGCCGTCGCCACTGCCGCCACCGCCAGCCCGCCCAGCGCCGCCCTTAACCTGCGCGCGCAGGCCATCAAGTCCGGCTACGTTCATCAACATTCCACATTCAAGCAGGCGCGAAAAACGACCAGTAGCAGTCAGGTGTTGTTTGTAGGGGCAGGCAAGCATCACAGCAGGGGCATCGTTAGGCACGCGTCTGATCAGTGTATACTCGTTGTCCCCACCTGGCCCGCACCGCCTGCGTGTGCCGACAGGTACCGGCTGTACTTGTCCTCCTCCTGGCCCGCCGCCTGCGCGGCAGCTTCTTTGCTGATGCCGCACAGACCGCACATGTCGAACACCCACACGGGGTGCGCGCAGGCGGCCTTTGACCCGCCGCCCGCCACCCCTCTGCCGCTGCCGCTGGGCCCCGCCTCGTCCCGGTCCCCAGGTGACTGCATCTCCGTCACCGCCCCGAAGGACACGCGTTGTCGCTTTGGTGGCCTGGTGTCGATACCTGAGGGTGAGGGCGAACACCGTGGGTGGAAGGTGCTTGCGTTTCCCCGCCAACTGGTGGAGGGCAGACCCGTTGTTGCCCTTCGCCCCGAGGAATCTCCCGAGGCCGCTGAGCACACCCCCACCGTGCACCCCTGCCTTGCCTGCCTCTTTTGAGAGGTCCTCCAGCTCTGCGATGGACTTTTCCGCGAATTCGTCTAAGTCCAGGTCCGAGTCCGAGTCTTTCCCGCCATCACCGCCATCGTCAGGGTCCTGGCTTGCCGGCTCATCAAACTGTCCTTCATCACCATCTTGTTCGGTGTCTCCGTTTAGCTGCGATGACAGTTACAGCGAAAGGCCCGCTGAATGCCGAAAGTGGTCTGCCGGAAACTGAAGCTGAAGGCTGTTTCGCTGGTGCTCCGCAAGGTCATTGACAGGACCTATGGGAGCGCTCACCTCCTCTCCGTCATTGTCGTCAAACTCGTCGTCAAAAGCCGCGGCAAGGTCATCATCGTCAAACTCTGACATTTTCCTCCTGGGCCATCCGCTTGCGTCTTAGACGTTCCTATACTATCTCAAGGTTGTAGCAGTAACGTCCGTTATTCAGTACCCAGGCCTCCCGAAAGGCTCTCTGTCCCCGGACGCTGCGTAGTCTGCTGCCCTGCGATGTGGAGACGATGATGTTGTTCAAAGTTTCACGCATCCGAGTAAAATTGGGCAGTCTCACAGCTGCTCTGCGGCCTGTGCGCCACGTGTACTACTGCTGGTCAGCACGCAAGGTCAGCGGGCAAGCGGTTGTGGCAGAAATCCTCCCTTCCACTCAGAACCTCCGCCTACAAGGGCACCACTTGAGCAGGACTAGGCAGCTGCGAGCAGGGGATCACCAGCGGGGGGCACCGAGGACCTGGGGAGCCCTGAGCACCAGGCAATGTGTGCGCCGGGCAGTAATGAGCACTCATGTTCATGCGCACTGCTGCTTTGACTTTGACCTTCTACTACATGGCTTCTGCATTAATGCATGCCCACATGCCGCAAGGGCATGCAACGGCCGCCCCGGCTAAGGCAAGAAGCATTGCCATCAGGCAAGGGGCCTTACCGTCCCCTGCTTGCCAACTGCCAGCCCAGGGTACGGTATCCTGCCCTGGGGCCTGCGCAGGGGAGCTACCCTGTGCCTGCGTGCTTCGCATGTCAGTCAGTCAGTCAGTCAGTTGTTACACTTGGCAGGTGTAACTTCCCATACGAGCCGTAGGGCCCAAGGGATACCACAAGGCGGAGATGTAGCAATAGACTATGGTGCCACCGCGTGGGTCACCAACGCATGTGGAAATTATGGGCTTGTGGCAGTAGGCGGGCCCAGGCCCCGAGGCAGGGGCTCCCCTGGTCGGGCTGATCCTGGGCTGTTTTCTGTTTTCCCCCCGGCGTAATAGGGAGCTCGCCCATGCCCGTTTGCCCACCTGTGCCACAATGCGTTCTGCTGCGTTAGCCACGGACATGATGCAGACGCTGACGTCAAGAGTCAGTTCCCGTGCGCAACCCCAGTGCTCATCCAGGCCCATCTCCTGCGCCCCAAGGCCACGCGTACCAGGATTGCACAACGGAACACACAAAAACTGCGCCATCTCGTCCCCCGGTCCCCTGCTCCCCTGCTCCCCTTGACAGCCAACGACCAACGGCTGACACGCTGAGTTGGTTGGGCTTGATTGACCGGAATGTTTAGTGTCCACACACCGCACATTAAGTGCATAAGAGGTCCTTTGGTGAAAGCCGTCGCTGGCATTGAAGCACCCTGTAGCGCGAGCACCGCCGCGGCTTTTAACTTGGAGAGAATGTAACCCGATACGCTGCTCTGGAGCGGGGTATGCTGCTATTTTATCAAGACGAAACGCATGGAGCAACATGATCCATTCAGTTTCTGCTATGCACACAAGAGCTTTGCAGCCAGCGAGGCAGCTGCCCTGGTTCGGGTCCGTAAGCTCCTGGGGGCCCGTGGCTCCTCCAGTCCAGTGGAAATAGGAGGGGGTAGCCTTGGGAGGTGAGGCTGGGTGTGGACGCAGGGGGCGTGCTGTAGCGCCCCACACATTGATAGGTAATAGACCCGTTCTGCAGGGAGACGCTGCGTTCAGTATCGGACAGGGCAGGCCAGCGCGCTCTTGCTGCATATTTTGCTGCAGGACTGCGCACGTCTAGTAGCCCAGCCAATGCGGGCCTTTGTGGGCGTTACAACTCCGGACTTTGAGTTGTGTTTCGTCCCGAACGTGCCGTACAGAGTGTGCGGCACTGTGTGTCCGAGGGAGGGGCAGCGCTATGCCGTGAAGTCTGTACCACTGCCGCCTGACGGCAGCGAGCAGCGCGCAACAGCACTGCAGGTAGGAGAAAGCTCGGCCCCTGGGCCCGGCTGCGTCCAAGGTTAGCTGCAAGATGCATTTTGCGTACCAGTCCCATCTCGCTGCCCTTAACTGTCCCCCCAAGCAGACGGGGCAGCGCCTTGACAGCCTGCCCATGCCACCTGCCATGGCCTGTGCAAAGCAACTGCTGATAAGGCACTACTGAGTTGCTCCATTCCCTGAAGTGTGCCTCTGCCGGTAAACCTGCAGCGCACAGCAGTCGAAGCCACTGCTGGCAAGCTGCTGGCGGCTCATGCCAGCGCAGACACAACGGACGGAGGGTGGACGCCTCCGCAGCCTTCAGCAGCTCCAGGCCCGGCTCCAGGGGCAGCCCAGCCTGGGACTACTGCACCGCCCGCGAACGCCGCAGACATGTGGCGGGTGCTGTCCGACGCGGGTGGGCACCGCTGCCTGTTCCCACGCGGGTCCATCGTACGGCATTATGCTTGCGTGTACGACAGAGACCAGGACACTGTCTACCTGGTCATGCAGGTACAGCTGGTGGCAGGGCGCGGCAGCTTGCCCCTCGTGTAGCGCTCTCGTTCGCTGCCACTGCGATCCGTTGGAGGTACCTGCACAGCACGCACCCACATGCAAGTGTCACCCAGGCACATGGCCCTGGCAGGCTGGCAGTCCACCGCGCGGGCTGCTGACCAATATCTCGACTTCCTGATGACAGTGGCTCTGATATGACCTTGGGTTGTCCCGTCCGAGCCACAGTGGTGCTCGGGCCCAAGCCTGGCGGAGCTCCGGCGTCAGGCCCCAGGGGGGCGCCTGCCCGAGGTGCGGGGGGCAGGCTGCTGCCTTTTGGGCATCCTGCGTGCCATACGTCAATTGTCCATTCAGCAGCACGGCTCAGCCGTTATGGGGCGCCACCGCGCAACGTAATGTTGTGATGCAGTGTTATAATGAGGGGCGGAGTCATCTGACGGTGGTGTGTTCCTGCTGAGCAGGTGCTGGTGCGGCGCATCCTGACAGCGACCACCTGGGCCCTGGGCGACATGCATGCGGCGGGGATGCTGTGTGTTGACCTCAAGCCGGAAAACCTGGTGCTGGATGTACGGCAGGTAAGGGCGGTGCAGCACAACGAAAGGCTGAAACCACCAACCAGCACTTGTTACACACAGTACGCGTGGGGTTCCCCTCGCCCCAGTGCATGCCTGTTTGATTAATGTGGCATAACCTGGTCCAGCATCTCAGCGCACACAAGTGCTCAGGTCTACACGTTTGCTGGCCCGAGTGCCTTTGGTGTGTTACTACACCCTAACCAAACCTGTGCACGCGCCCATGCGACAACCCCTGCAGGACAGCCAAGCAGAGCTTGCCACCACTTCTTACCCGTCCCGCCAACATAGCTACGCCCTCGTCCTTTTGGACCTGGACCTCTCCCGTGATAAGCCGGGAGCAGGCGACAGGTTGGCAGCTGCAGCAGCTGCTGCTGGTGCAACTTCCCGGGGCGCCTCCTTGGGCAGCCGCATTTGGGGAACAGCCGAGTACCTGGCTTATGAAGTGTTGCAGGTGGGCTTCTGGGCTGCACTAGCTTGCCGCTAACATGAATACATGACGCAACCCCATAGCAATCAGCGACACCAAACCCTCAAAAACGTGTGCAGGAGGGCCCAACGGCCTACTCGCCCGCGAGCGACTGGTGGGCTGTTGGCGTCCTGGGGTACGAGCTCCTGTACGGCAGGCCGCCCTGGCCTGTGGCGGGCGGCCCGGCGGCGGTCACCAGCCTGGAGGCGCTGCTGCACCGCGTGGGCTCCACCTCGCCGGCGTTTCCAGGGCCAGAAGAGGGCGGCCCACAGGTGTGTGGCAGCGGTCGCGTGCTGCGCGTGCATGGCCAGGGCTTGTCTTCCAGCAACTCCTAACCATGCAGAGCACTCTTGTGTCTCTCCGTGTGTCTTGGGCGGCTGGGCCGGCTGAGCTCGAAGCAGTCAGGATCTGCACCCTGGGATGTTGGATACTCGGGCCCTAGAGCGGCCACAACGCCAGGCCCGCCTGGGGCATGCTGTGCAGTCGTACGACGTACGATGTCGTACACGGTGAAGCTGGACTGCGTTGCCAACGCGCTGCGACGGGTCTGTCAGGCGATGCCCAGTATGCGTTCAGCGCATCCATGCAAGCTCCAGCTGACGGACCAGGCCCACGCGGGAAAGCCGTACCGTTATCCATGCGATCCCCTCCTGCCCCGCATTACTAGCACTTCGCTCCCCCCTCGCCAGGTGAGCCAAGCTCTACGCAACCTGCTGCGGGCGCTGCTGCGGCACCGGAGGGAGCAGCGTCGGGGCAGCACGGGGGGTGCGGCAGAGATCTTGGCTCACCCTGGGATGGTGGAGCGCTAACGCTGATGGTGGCGCCCAGCGGAGTACCTTGCTGCCTTGCTGGCTCGCACACAGGGGGCCATGACCAGTACGGCCCTGCAGTGTGGAACTGAGGCGGCTCTGCGCGGAGACGCGGTCCGTGTGTGCGGCCAAGGGTTGTACACCCGGTACTCTATTGTTCTTTTGGGGCTTGACGTGGCCAGGGTTCTGTTGGGAATGGTGCTCAGGTGGACGGGCAGGCAGCTGTGGGTATGCCAGCGTGGGGGCAGGTGCAGGGGTACGTGTTCAGTTCATGACTTGTCCGCAGTTGGATCAACCGGCAAACTGTAAGGAGCGTGCTGTGGCGTGGTACGTCACCTGGCTCCGCCTGGCCACCGTCACAGCCGGCCACGCACGGGAAAGCGTTCAGGGGAGGTGTCAGTGGTTTCCCCGGCTGCACCAACGCAGTGTGTGATCCGAAGCACTTGTGCCTGCTGTGTGCGGTTCCGGTCTGGAACCTCCGTGGACCAACATTTAGGTCACGTGTTGGGGCTCGGCATGGCAGAACCGGCACATACCGTACACGGACTGCCTGCCTATCTGCCTTTCCTCCTGGTGCTGCATTCGTGCTCGTTAGCGCTGAGGCGGCAGTGCCAGTGGTTGGCAGTTGTTGCCCCCGAGGATAGGATGGAGCACAGGCTCGTACGTGCAGGGGAAGAAGCAACTAACGGCCTTCTGGTTTGTGTGCTTGCAGCTTGCTGTACAAGTATTGCGATAACTACCAATTACTGATGTGCGCTGCTCGTCCGGATGCTGCTGGCTGCACGCCAGCTGCTGCCGAGATCCCCTCAGCTGTTCCATGCGAGGCCCGCAGCGTGCCTGCTGACCTGACTGTGCAGATCGGCTTGGCTGCATGGGCTCACCCCCGCTGAAGGCACAGACAGCACAACAGCAATTAAGCCACTTGACTTACAATCACAGCTGATCACAGCATCAGGTTGCCCATGCTGCCGGTCAGGTGATGACAATTACGAGTCGTATCTCTGCTCACGCACAGCAGCGCCACCACCGTCTACATCAGAGCAGCTAGCTAGCAAGTTTATCTCGCTGCGCCAGACGCCAATCGCATCCAACTACTAATCAGCGGGACTGCATCTATCGTTGAAGGCGCACACAGGACAGCGCCAGGTGCAGACTTGCAGCACGTGCCCCTGCACTATCCCCTCCGCCCTCGACACCCCGTACCAGCAAGCGCACACGCGGCACAGCCATGCATTCTGCAGTACACCTCACTGGCGCACCGCAAACAGGCATCACGTACAGGCATCACCACGCAGCACGTGTCGCAGTGCTTCAAGTAGTGCCGCACGCCCAAGTAGGAGGTGCCTTCTAAACCAAGCGCCGTAAACGGAAACCAACATTCACCCGCGCTATGTTGCAACTATGCAGGGCTCTACTTCAACTGGGCGTAAGTGAACTACGCGTGGAATGCCATGCATCACCAACTTACCCAACCGAAATGTCTCCATCCAGCAGACCTGGAGCTCCCCTGCCCGAGCTACGGTCTGTTACGTCCGCATGTTTGCGGCACCCTAACGTGCAGACCTGCGTGCACCCAGTCCCCCCGAACCATGCCCATGCCCATGCCTATGCCGCGTGCATTCAACCCCAGCCACAGCAACTGTTGAGGCGTTGCCACCTTTCCACTGTGGCCCATGCATTTCAGCACCTCCACGTCACGTCACGCTGCCGCACCGCATGCCTGCCACGCACGTGCTGTCTGCTTTTGCACTGCTTCCAGATGGCCGAAACCGCTGCTGGCACCGAGACGAAGGCCCATGAGAACGTCTCATGGACATGGCCGGCGTCGGACGCGCAGTGGCGGGGAAGCAGGAGAGATGGAAGCGCAGAAGTAGACGCTGAGTACGCGGCACGGAGGGAAGGGAGCGGTGGACTGGGCGGGGTGGAGGCCTCTGTACGGATTGGTGCCGTGTCACTACTGTGCCCAGATGGCCGCGATTTTGGCGGGCACGAAGATCGGGGGGAAGAAATACGAGGGCACGGAGATGCTGGGCACCGTAAGGGGCGCGGGGGGGAGGAGGGGGGATGGGAACCCAACCGTGAACGCTGCGTACGCTCCGGCGCTGGAGTCGCGGCGTGGACGCGGCGAGGAGCTGCCGGTAGACAAGGAGGGAGAGGGGGCCGCTGACTCCACACGGCGGTAAAACGGGCTGATACTCTTCACCATGTCCCTGCGGCAAGGATGGGCGGGGCAGGATGCGCGGAAAGGGTAAGCACATACGCGGTGACATGATTTGCAGTCGCTTGGCGCTACTCTCGTCCGTGTACATGCGACCTAGCAAGCGCTGTATGCCACATACAATCGTGATCAGTGTTACACAGTTGTGAACACTTTCTGATGGCGGTTACTGCAGGTACGCGGACATGCCGTGCAACTGGCATGCACCGCTCGCAGCCCGGAAAGCCGCCGCGAGCCAAACGGTGTTGTCGTTCCTCCCATGCATATCAATGCATTATAGAGAGCGCATGCAGCTACTCCTGGAAAGGTGGAAGGTTGCTGCTGTGCTACCCGCCTTCCCAGGACAATTGCCCAAGACCGACTCACTCGGAAATCTGAGCATCGTTGCTCATGTCAAGCTCCATCTTCTTGGAAGATATGGAAGGAATCATAGCAGAAGCTCCGTGAGAGGCCATTGTTGGTTTGGTGAGGAGGCAGGACGCGATGAAGGGTTGCAACAGGCAAGGAAGACTTGCAGCCTGGAGGGCTTAGTACAAGTTTGGAGGGCTGTAAGACAACAGGTCAGTTGCGATACGCATACAGGGCAGCTTTGCGGGGTAAAGAAGGCCCGCAAGGCGGAGGCCGTACATCGGTTTTTGCTTCTGGCCCCGCAGCTGCCGCGCTCAGGGTCTGCCCTCAATCTACATTAAAAATATTTGATATAAAGGAAAATGCATCAGTCTTTGTGAGGTGAAGCTGTTATGTCAACGTCCACTCGCCCGCCCACCTGACCGGTGCTGGTGACTGGGGCCACGCCGAATACTCGCCACGTACTTTAACACGGCGCACAGGCGCTGTGGTGATCAAGCATTTTATGAAACAGAAGGTAATAAACACGTTTCTTTGACGCGATGGCGCCCGGTCCTGCACCTGCTGGCCGGACGTACTCGCGGGACACCGCACCATGACACCAGGCAGCTCCCTTTGCAGCAGGGCAAGGGCCGGAGGCTGACCGCGTCACACGAGCCCCCCGCGCCTCGAAAGGTTCTGTGGGCTACCGTGGCGTACATGACAATGCGTTCATGCTGCACGCCTGCCCTCAATCCAGCACGGGCCGTGCACGGCCTGTCAGCATCCGGCATGCCGCTCCAAGAAGCAGGAGATGGTGTATCTTCGTCGTGCCGTCAATCAACCTCGCCAGAAACTAGACAGGCAGGCCTGCGTGCTATAAAGCAAGGATGCCTTGGATTGCCTTGGCATTCCACAATTGTCGCATCCTGCCCTCCGTTCCTGCTTAGTGACATGCGAACCCTGCTTGGTGACATCTGCGCACGCCAGCCAGCTGTGTCCACCTGAGTGTGTCCAGACCAGGCCCCTGGCTCCTTGGCCCCTGGTACACATTACACACTGTCTTGTCTTGTGTTATCGTCCTAGCTTGCCTGTGCTTGGGTTCTGGTGCGTTCTGTTGGCAGGAGAGCTCTCATGCCTGCTAGGGTTTCATTCGTGCTGCCTGAGTCCGCGTGTCCTCCTGCTCGCCTCAATTCGACCTGTGCAGACGCACCCTTCCCCTTCCCCTCCCCGCTACTGTGCGCCCTGCGCCCGAAGCGGACTCGGGGACATCGCCGGTTCGCATCCAGCGTGTGCATGTACCAAGCGTTGTTGTGTGAGTGTGACAGGGGGCTGCTGCTGCGCGCCATAAAGCGGGGGCCCGTAAGGACTGACAGCAGGGGAGGCCGTCTCTTCCGTGGCCAGGACACCCTCTTTGGAGCAATGACGAATATGAAGCAGGCTTGCGCTCACACACGGGGCATTTGCATTGTGCCCCAATCGTCGTCCAACGGATGTGACGTTCGGATCCAACGTGGGAGTTCTCGGCCGCGGTAGAAGCAAATCCACTTATGATCTTTGTCCGGAAGCGCGATGCCTTGTTACAATATTTAGCTGCAGCGCATAGAAATGCAGGCATCTTCGCTACTATACTGATGCCGAGGCGGACTGAAGGGCAGGCCCCTGCATTGCACGCCTCCCTAGCATAGACATGTTGGTTACACAGTCGGTTATATGCAGCTAGCCTGCAGCTCGTATCTAGCCTGAGAGCCGTCACAGCCCAGTCGAAACGAGGGCAGCATGCAAGAGCCTGGGCAACAGACGAATCACCGTATGGGACCACCAGCATGACAGGAGACACAAGCGCTACTGATTCTCAGGTATGATGCTTAGGAGGCTAGCAGGCAGCGGGTTGCAAGGCCTCACGGTCCGTGGGTCGCGAACGATCGGCATTCCTGTGACAAGCGGTAGAAATCCGGTATCGCAGCGCCCTCCATGCAATGCTTCCGCATTTGTTGTCATGACTACCTCCGTCCTACTGGCACGGAGAGAAGCGGTGGAAGTCTGCATGCATAACCCATGGCCCCAAGGGAAGTCAGCATGTTTCGTCGCTGAGGCTGGGCACACAAGCAGAAGCATGCCGCGCACAGACCTACACACACTGAAGCACCCGCATGCCATGGATAGGGCCTGGGAACACCCACAGGCGCTGAACCAGATCAAGCATCTGCACGGTATCCCTTCCATTATGACCCATGGGTCAGCTCCCTGCGCCTGTCGTCTAGCAGGAGCGCGTAACACATGCTCTACAACACGGCACCGACGCCACCGCAAAGGGTTTACACACATGAATTTGAGACCTTGCACGTTGCGAGACGATGCAATACACGTGAGGTGCAGTGCCACCGCCCACGCATTCCTCCCTCCACACACCCCCCCGCAGCAGCAGAATGAACAGAGCCCGTCAGCTGCCACCGCTGCCGCCGCTGCGGCTGCGGCTGCTGCGGCTGCGGCTGCCGTGGTAGCATCCGGGCATCCGCCCTCGCCCCTGGCGCCTGGCGCGCAACTTGATGACGCCGCCGCAGCCGACAGCCACGACCACGTGGCACCCGCCGCCACCGCAGCAGCAGCGGCAGCTGCGAGTGTTGCAGCGGCTGTACGCGGCGCGTATGTACCGTCGGCAGATGCACAAGCCGCAGCGGCCGACACGGCCAGCCTTGTAGCGTCCGCCGTCGCTGCAGCGACCGCCGCCGCCGCCGCCATGCCGACTGCTGCCAGCGGGACTGCCGCATTCGCTGGGTTACAGCAGCAGCAGCAGCAGCAGCAGCAGCAGCAGCAGCAGCAGCAGTCTGCTGGGCTCCAGACGCTGACGGTTGGGCCGCTGCCGGCAGGGGCGCTGGGTCCGGAGCCAGCGGAAGCCGCCGGCGGTGCGGGTGCGGCGGCGGAGACAACAATGACGGTTACTGGCACGCTTGTTGGCACGCTTAAGGGGCAGGTAGAGCTGCAGCTGCCCGTCAAGGCCCTCGCAGAGTCTGCCAGCGCCTCTGCGCCCGCCACGGCACCAGCCGCCACTCAAACGTCGCCCTCCCTCGAGGCACCACCACCACCACCAGAAAAGGGCGGCTGTGCCCAGCCTCCTCTTGGACTTGCTCCTGCTGCCCTTGGGGAACAGCGCCCGGCCGCAGCTATACGGGAAGAAGGCTACGGCGGCGATGGCTCCACTGCTGCAACTGCACGCACAGCAGCCTCGCAAATGGCGGCGTTTCCAGGTGGGCTGGGCCCTGCGGCCCTGCAGCCCAGTCAGCAGCAGCAGCAGCAGCAGCAGCAACAACAGTACGCACAGCTTCCAGAGGGTAGCAGCAGCGGGGCGGCCGGCGGGGGCGTAGCCACGGGTGCAGAGGCAGCTGCCCAGGCGGCTGGAAGGCTGTGGGCCCAGTTGGCGGGAGTTGCGGTGCTGCCTGGGGGCCCTGCTCTGGGCACAGCGTCGCCGGCGATCCCAAGCCTCAGGCCTGCTGCTCAGCCGTTGGCGCCGTTGCCGCTGTCTCCGCCCGCGGCGCCTCCGGCAGGCCTGGCGGGTGCAGCCATGACGTCTGCCGGCCCGGCCCCAGTTATTGTGGTCCCGCCCACGGCAGCCGCAATAGCTCTCAAGCAGCACCTCGAGAGGCAGCAGCAGCAACAACAGCAAGTCCAATCCCAAGCCATGACTGCTGCCGGTCTGCTTGGTGCGCAACAGACGACGCCGAGCGTGGTGGTCGGTAGCAATCCGAGGCCTTCGGCAGGGTCCGTTGTCATGCTTGCCCCAGCAGCTCAGCCAGGGCCACCAGCCCAGACACCACCAACAGCAGCCACAGTGTCTGGCCCTGGTTCGGATGGTGGGGCGCAGCGTCTCAGCCTGGACCTGCCCACACGGGGCTCGGAGAGAGACACGGGCAACCCGGCATATATCACAGCTGGTGAGTCCACAACCAAGGCTTGCATGCTGAGAGTCGAGGGTATCAGGGAAGGAGATCAACGCGCAGTCTACCGTATCCGGTCGCGCATGAGCAAATGACAAACGAAATGTTCCCGCGCAACCTTGTGCCCTTGCCCACCAGGTCCCGCGTCGGCTCCCATGGCCAGGGCAGTGCTCCGCACCCACCCTACACCCACCGCTGCTCCTCCCGGCCCCGGCGCCGCCTCGGCTCGCCCCTTGGCGCAGTCTCCCGCCGCAGCCGCAGGCACAATACTCGGACTCTCGCCTATATTCACCACCCCCGTCCTACCCGGCACCATGCCTGCTGCACCAGGCATAGGCAGTGCGTTGCAGCCAGCAGAGGGCTCCATCGCCCGACGCACCACCCCAACACGTACAGACGCCCCCAATCCCTGGTCGCCCCAGCCAGCTCCGGGCTTGGCCGCTGCCGCCGCCGCACAAGCTGCTGCACCTGCAGCCCCGTTACCCACATCGTCGCTGGCGTCAGGCGTGAGCCCTCCGAGCAGCCTGGCAGGCTCCGTGCCCTCCGCCCGGCCCGCCCCACGCCCCATGCCCATCCTCACCTCCACGCCAGCAGGCGCGCTATCATCCACAGCCCCGAGCACCGTCCTGGCGGCAGCGGTCCCGGGTCTGGCGCAGCTAGGGATGGCGGCGGTCACACCTGGAGTGGCTCCTGCTGCACCTGCAGCCGTTGTGGCGCCGCCCGCCGCGGGTCTGGGTTCCCCCCTGCTGCCTCAAGCAGGAATACAGGTGCCGGCGCTGCAGCTGCAACCCACAGCTGCGGTCCAGCAGCAGCAGCAGCAGCAGCAACAGGTGGCTGCGCTGCTGCTCAAGCAGGTGCAGGAGCAGCAGCAGGCACAGCAGCAGGCAGCTGAGGCGCAGTCAGCCGCACAGGTGCAGCAGGTGCAGCAGGTGCAGCGGCTACTTGCAGCAGCAGCAGCAAACATGGGCAGTGGGCTAGGCGGTATGGGCACGTCGGGAGGTGGACTCTCGGCTGCTGCCACCACAGCAACCCTAGCCGCAGCACAGCGTCTGGCCAATGCAGCTGTCGCCGCCTCATCCCCGGCCGCACCTGTCGTACGGCCAACGCCCACTCTCCTATCGCCCACTCAGCCTGAGCACACGGCCGCACTTACAGGAGCAGCCACACCGGGTGCAACAGCGGCAGGGGGGCTGATAGGCACGATGGCGGGCACGGCAGGGCTCAGCACCACTGCAGCAACCAATGCCACTGGGGGCTTGTCCCCCTTCCTGACTCCCACAACGCCTGCCACATCACCCGTACCACGTGTCTCAGTGGTACCCACATCCCTAGCTATGGGTGGCATGGGCGCAGCCGCGTTGTCGCCAGGCCTCGCAGGTGCTCCTGCTGCTGCCACAGCTGCTGTGCCACAGCTCTCCTCCACAGCCGCCAACCTGCTGACGGCCCGTGCGATGCAGGAGGCTGCAGCAGCCTCAGCCGCTGCAGCCGCTGGCACCCACAGCTCCCCCACCGGGGCGACCCTCACCAGCCCCACCTTCGATCAGCTGTTGGCGCGCCTAGGCCTAGGGGCCTACACCTCCTCCGGCGGTACCTTTTCCGCCCCCACCTCCTCCGTCACACCCGTTACCCCAAGTGGCATGGCCGGCTTCCCGAATTTCCAGATCTCCTCCGTGCCGCGCTTCCCCAGCAACCTCAGCTCGGCGTCTGTGCTGTCCGGCCCACCTGGACCTCCCACCAGCACCCCGTACGTGTCCGGGGGCCCCCCGGGTGGTGGGTTAGCGGGGAACGTGGGCAGCGGCGCAAGCAGCAATGCGAGCAGCCTGAGGCAGGGAGGGCCGGGCGGGATGCAGCAGCAGGGGATTGGGGTCGGAGCGGGGCAGCTTGGAGGCACCACGGCGGGGCCACAGGCTGGTCGCAAGGTGGGCGCGGCCGATGTGCTTTGTTTTGTACTTGAGAAGATTAGGGGTGTGGGTTTGGAGCCGTCCGCTCATACCCTGGAGGCAAGCTGTCTAGCGGGGCTGCACACCGGTGCCTGAGCGAAGGAAGCAGCGTGCACGCGAATTGACCGACGCGCTATGGCTAAGTGGCATTCTTTTGCTGATTGTCGTTCTTCATACAACCCCTCATATCCAAACGAATGCATTTCTGCGAAGGCTTACATTACGACGGTGACTTTTAGGACGTAGAGCGACTGTGCACAGTTGTGAAACAAGTGACGCGCTTGGCAGCAGCCGTGATGTGTTGAAAGTAGTTGTGCTGGCACGATAACATCGCACGAGCGCTAGCATGTATCTTGCTCACCCACTCGCTGAGTCTCCATCCAACACCCAACCGCTGCCCAGGAGGCACGCGCCCTTGTGATTAGTGCCACCCGGTAGCCGCTCCCCTGGCTCCTACCCACCCAACTGCCCGCCCAGCCGTCTGCCCACCCGTCCGCCGGCTCAATTACTAGAACGTCGAATCGGCGGATCACACACGGGTCTGCGTGGAAAAGCGCCTCCGGCCAACCGCCGCCTTACCATCCCCGCCCGCAGGTCAAGGTGCTGCTGTCGTTCGGCGGCACCTTCTCCGCCTGCCGCTCCACCGGGCACTGGGACTACATGGGAGGGGAGACGCGGCTGGTGGCGGTGGAGGAGGCACCCTCGTTCACGCATTTCAGGTACAGGCGCAGGGCAGTGCGGGCCTTGCTGTTTTGCATTTTGTTGGGGCCTTGGCGAAGCGGCAGCACAGAGCCTGCGTTGCGGTATTCCTAGGCCTGACGTTGTATGTGTGTGGGTGTGTGTGCGTGCTTCGGTCGGTGTCCGCGCAGGGATCACATTTTCAGCGGCTGCAAGGGCCGGGTGAAGGGCTCAGACGAGGTGAGATGTTCTGGGCCCAAGCGCATGAAAGCGCAAGCGTCGGTTCACATGCTGGTCAAGGTGCCTCCGTCACCCGATGCATGTCACAGCCCACAGTGTGTGTAGGGGGCCAAAGCACCAGCCGTCGCGGCTTACCGCTTTCTCCATGCAACGACTGTTGCTGCGCACAGGCCTCGGGGGTCAATGCGGCGAGGGCTAAGGACCCTGGGCCGCACTTTCGCCACGTGATCTTTGCGTGGCACGCTGTGTGCTACACCGAAGCTGCCACTGTCCACCTTGCTGCAACCATGCTCGGACATGCGCTGCTGCTCACAGGCGTCGCTGCACTACGAGCTGCCCTCGTGCCCGGGCACGCTGGTGGCGCTGCGCACCGACAGCGACGTGGTCAACATGTGGGAGGAGCTGAGGGACTTCACCGCGGTACGGCTGTACGGCCGTACGGCATATGCGCGATGCCTCGCAGCTGTTAGCAACCTTTCTTGTTGTGTATTGCAGTAAAGCAACAGCAGTGCCGTACCGTTTGTGCAAAGCCAAATTGGGCCTTGCCAAGGTTACGAGCACTAAGAGCACATCCACATGCTACTGCTGCTTAAGTTGGTGGACGCTGAGCCCATCTGCACGACAATGCTCTGTACGGCAGGCTGCGGGGCGTCCGTCGTACAAGCTGCACCTGTACGTGGACCACCACGTGCTGCCGTCGGAAGGCAGCGGGTCAACCGCCGGCACGGGAGGCGGCGAGCATGGGGCGGGCGGCGCGGGCGAGGAGGGGCAGGGCCATGGGGAGGGCGGGGGCAGCAGCGGCGGGCGCGGGAGCGGTGCGTCTGCTGTGGGCGGCAGCGGAGGAAGGTGCGCAACCGTCTCGCTCAGCGGCGCTCTCGTTTGTAAGGCTGGCCCGCTTGAGGTGCTGCCGATGCGTTGGTCCTGTGACGGTTTTCGCCCCTCCTCTCGTGGCTGGCAGGGCAGCTCGGTACACACGGTTACTCTGCACGATGAAACCGGTCACCGCTGTGCCCTCGCCTGCATCCCCAGGTATCCGTCCCACAACCCGCAACACCAGCTACGCCTGTCAGCTGGAGGTACGGGTCACAGCAGCGGCGGCCCCCGCCTCATGACCCCCGCGCTGCAGCAGCCATCCGCCGCCGCGGCGGGTTCCGGTACGGCAGCCGGCGGCTCGCGGGCGCCTACCGGTACGGCAGCGATCGGGCAGCAGCCTTCCGGAGGCGCCGTACAGCCACTGTACGGCAGCACAGGCGGTGGCCCAGGCAGTATGGCAAGCGGCGCCGCGGCGGCGCGGCCCTCCCGCACGACCAGCTGGCTGTCAGGGGCGTCCAGCTCTATCACGATAGACCTCACAGGCAAGCAGTTGCATGCGCCGCAGGCGCAAATCCAGTGCTGCATCAGTGGGACGAACATGGGCCTTGGTGGTGACTGCCTAACAGTTGCATAGGGCCCTGGGACGTACACGTGAATTGGATACCGCGACCGCCTCCATGCAACCTGATGGCTCATTGAAGCCGCCTCCTTGCTCCCAGCCCAGCTCGTGTGCCCGTCGGCGGCCTCATTCATGCTTAAAGATGACGCGTGTGTGTCATCCCTTGCTGTTGTCCCTCATGCCGCAGCCCCCCGCACCGCGCCCTCCCTGCCGCGTCACGTGGCGCTGGAGCAGCTGTCCGGGCGCGGCGGCGTAGAGGTGGTGCGGCCGTGCGAGCTGGCGGTGCTTCGCTTCCTGGGAAGCGGCGGCAGCGGGGACGTGTTCCTGGCGCGGTGGCATGGCAGCGAGGTGGCGGTCAAGTGCCTGCACGCGCCGCCCGGCATGGACGAGGTAGGGGCGGCGGGGGCAGGGACGAGGGACGGCGGCGGGGGCTGCGTTTGTGTACTCCCCTTGTGATTTGCATGTTCGGTGGTGGCGGCATGTTCGGTGGTGGCGGCATGTTCGGTGGTGGCGGCATGTTCGGTGGTGGCGGCATGTTCGGTGGTGGCGGCATGTTCGGTGGTGGCGGCATGCGAAGCAATGAGCTCAGGACTCAGAGCCCGGGGCTGGGATGGTGGCGCGCATGTGCGGGCTCTGAAATGCATGAGGGCTGTCCTGCGTTGTCCTTCCCTAACGCACCTGAGTGCGCACGGCCGACCAGCTCCACTCAAGTAGAGCGTACCCTACTCCATCCTACGCACGTCCCCATCCCCTGCCGCCTGCGCACCAACCCTTACTTGTACCTTAATTTTTGTCCGCAGATGAGCGTGCTGGACGACCTCCTCGCACAGTCGCGCCTCCTGTGCCGCCTGCGCCACCCCAACATCGCCTGCCTCTACGCCGTAGTCATTCCCGACCACCTGCTCGTACAGTGTACGGCACCGGGCGGCGGGGACGGTACGGCAGCTGCAGATATGGCAGCATTGCCCGCGCTCGCGGCGCCCAGCGTGCCGCCGTCTGTGGCGGAGGCGGTGACGGCGGCGGGGGCGCGCATGACGCCGCAGGAGGCGGCGGAGGCGGCGGCGCGGGTGGTGCAGCGGGGGCAGATGGCGGCGGCGGCGGCGGCGGGGGAAGCGGCGAGGACTTTGGCGTTGGCGGCGGCGGGCGAAGCAGCAATCCGCGCGGCGGCGGAGGGCGCAATCGACGTGCAAGGCCACGGGCCGCCGCCGTCGCCGACGTCGACGGTGCCGTCAACGGTGCTGCTGAGCGAGTATGAACCAAGCAGCGGCGGCCACGACGGGCTGTCGTATTACGGAGGCAGCCGTACGGCAAGCATGGGCATGAGCCTCATAAGCCGCGCGAGCACGCACGACGTTGCGGGGGCCTCGGCGGTGGTGGGGGCCTCTAGCAGTGGTACCGAGAGCAGCCGCGGCGGCAGCGCGGCGGCGCCGTCGGCGCAGAGCAGCGCGGCGCTGAGCCCCCTTGCCGCGGCGGGCTCGGACGAGGCGCCGACGGGACAGGAGAGGTCCAGCAGCACGGTGAGCAGCGCAACGGAGGATGCGCGCTCCAGCAGCGGGACTGCTGGCACTGCGCCTAGTGGCGCTGGTGGCCCTGCAGCCGTGGGTCCAGAGGGAGAGGGTGCAGGACTGGCAGGGCCCAGCGCACCTGGCGTTGGTGTTACCTTCGGCCCCGTTTCCACCCTCGGCAGCGTAACGTCCAGCTCCGTCTTTGCACCACTGTCCGCCCTGCCGCCGGACCCCAATGCGGATGCGGGCCCGGAGGCCATGTCCCTGCAGACACCGGGCGCTAGAACGCACGACAGCGCTAGCGGCGATGAGGGTGGTTTCGGAGGCGAAGGTGCTTATGGCGGTCACGGCGGCAGCCCGGGCAGCGGCGCGATAGGCTACGTGGCGGGCCCCGGCATGGGGCAGCGGCGGCCCATCCTGCTGCACCGCAGCGGCCGCCTGCCGTCCATCCGGGAGCTGCCGTCAGGTGCGTGGGGGTGCGGAGGTGTAAGCGTGACCCCCGTACCGGTGCGAGGGTGTAAGGGAGACCCTCTTACCGGTCCCCGGAGCGGTT
The DNA here is from genome assembly GCA_036984285.1 of Chlamydomonas sp. KOR1. NCBI lineage: Eukaryota > Viridiplantae > Chlorophyta > Chlorophyceae > Chlamydomonadales > Chlamydomonadaceae > Chlamydomonas > Chlamydomonas sp. KOR1. The sequence goes on along the minus strand of BQMZ01000058.1, from coordinate 23,766 downwards.
GCAGGCCGGTACCATAGCGATGAGGTGAACCTAAGCCTCCCCTGTGCCGCATTCGCGAGACTCCTGCTGCTGTGTTGCCCACTTACGGTACTGCCTCCTGTTGCTGGACAGGACCGACTTTGACAGTGTTTTTGCTGCACCTTCGAAACCGCGCAGGCAGCTCCATGGATGAGCGCTCGCTCAGCACCGCCGAGACCGCCCCACTGTGGACCCCCGGTGGGGGCAGCAGCGGCCTGGCGGGCCTTACGGTCTCCCTGGCGTCGGGCGACAACACCGCAGGCAGCAGCAGCCGGACCAGCCGCAACAGCAGTCGCGGCGGCTCCGGACGCAGCAGCGGCGGCGAGCAGCAGCCTGTCGTCGTGGTGGTGGGCGCAGCAGGCGGGGGTGTGCTGAGGCCAGCGCGGAGTAGCTCTGCGCCGCCGGACCAGCCGGGACTGCAGCCCATGTCGGCTGAGGGTGCCAGGGAGCAGGTGCGGGAGCAGCAACAGCAGCAGCAGCGGCGGCGTGCTGTGAGGCTGTCGTGGACGTCGGGCCAGGCGGCGGTGGGGTCGGGCAGTGCAGGCCAGGTAGCTGGGGCGGCGGGCGCGCTGGCAGCTGTGGCGGGTGGGACGCGGGGCCTGTCGAGGGCTGAAAGTGGGGACACAGGCGAGCTGTCGTTCAACCAGAGGAGCCCGAGGGGAGGCGAGGGGTCTGACACTTGTGGTGAGAGTGTAGCGGATGTTGTGCCAGTGGTGGAGGGTGAGGGGCATGTGCAGCAGGAGGACGGGGAGGAAGGCGGCGGGGTTCTGAGGGGCTGGTGGCGGCGGTGGCAGCAGCAGCACGCAGGTACGGATGAATACGGCAGCGGCGGAAGTGGCGGCGCTGGCGGCAGCGGCGAGGCCGGGGGCGGCGGTGGGGGTGTCGGCGGGCTGGGTAACCTGGCAGGCAGCGAGAGCGATGAGGAGCGCTGTGGGAGTGGTGGCGACAACAGCCAAGACGAGGAGGGCGGGGGGCGCATGGGGGGCGCGGGCTCCGGCGCGTCCTCTGGGTGCCTGTATGCCACCGCCACCGACCTGCTGCTAAGTGAGGCGGCGGCGGCGGCGGCGGGCCTGGTGGAGGAGCGGTCGGGGCTGCTGATGCAGACGGCGCGACAGGCGTTCACGGACGACGACAGGGTGCAGTCGCTGGTGGGTGGAGGGCGCAGGGTGTCACTGCGGCCAGTGATTGTTTTACGAAAACCTCTTCTCATAGATGCAACATACTTTTGTGCCGTATGTACATAATTTACGAGTCGACGTTCTGCTTGATAGCACTCTTGAAGGCCAGGGCGTCACAGCGGCCAGGGTGGCAGGGACGTACTCGTAGCTGTGGCTGCATGACACGTGTGGTGCCACAGGGGGAACTCACCTACATGCCTTGTACAGTACAGGACTGGATGACGTGCTAAACATGGTTATATCCCTGTGTCCTTGCGCAGGACCTGACCCCCACACTCAAGCGCAGCCCGTCCCCGCCACGCCCTACGCTGGGCGGAGGGCCCGCTGCCGCGCACCGTTCCCACGGCCCACTGCGGCTGCCAGGGCTTTCCGCGCAGCACCATCCGGGTGTACCTGCAACCCACAACACGCCAGCACAAGAGGGGGCTGCAGCGGGGCCTCGCCGAGAGGCCCCTGGCCGCACGGAGGCCGAAGGCCAAACTGGTGCAGCTGCTGTTCCAGGGCCGGCGAGCACCAGCGCCGAGGCTGCCGGTCGCGCAGCCACGTTGGCTGGCGACACACGGGCCACACCCCAGGGAGCTACACCTGGTGGGGTTGCTCAGGAACACGTGGCGATGGCTGCTGCCATGGAGCCCGCTGGCCCGCAAGAGGAGCACGGACGGGGACAGCAGCAGGATGCACCGCGAGCGGCCACCGCGGCTGGCACGGCATTGCCTCCGCCGCGCGCAGAGCAGGGAGGAGAGGAGGCGCAACAGGAGCAGCAGCAACTGTATGTTGCGCCGGTGCTGTCTCCCTTTGCGGGCCTCAGCCACCGGCAGCTGACCATGAAGCCATCTGTGCTGGAGGAGCTGCCGCCCGTACAACCGCCACCAACTGTCACCGCAGCCGGGGCGGCGCTGCCGGCAGCTACACCGGTACAGGCCCCCGCAGCAGGAGCCCCACCTGTGCCTGCCGCGCCCCAGCAGGCCGCAGCGACTCCTGACGCCGTCCGTGCAGATCAGCCGCAGACGACGGCAGCAGATGCAACGGGAGCGACAGGGGCGGCCGCTCCCGTTCCGGCACCTGCCGCCACAGGCGCACCCCGCACCGCCAACCCTCCACCGGCAGCCCGTCGGGACCCTCCGCCCTTCACCAACCCCTTCGCTGCCGCAGCCCAAGCGTCTCCCCTCAGTGTCACACCCCCCGGCGTCGGCGGTCCGCCACACGCCCAGGCGCCCTACCCGCCCCACTTGGCGTGGAGCGGCCGCAGGGCCTCCTCTGCGCTCCTGCGCTCCCCGAGCGGCGCGCTGGTGCGGCGGCTGGGCAGCGTGGCTCCGCCCGGGATGGGTGCCCACGGGGGCCAGCCGGGGCTGGGGCCTGGGGCGGGCCCTGGCGACGCGCCCTCCCTGGCCGGCGCCAGCAGCGGCACCGCCAGCGCCACCACGGGGGCCGACACAGAGGCGGCAGAGCTGGAGAACAGCAGGTGCGCTGTTGATCGAGGGTCAGATATTGTACGTTTTTCTTGTGGAGTGGCTCGCACAGGCGCTTGCGTGCGGCATGATGAGTCGGTGTCCGTGGGGCCTGACAGCTGCTGATGACGCATGCTGGCAGCGCTTTGCTCCGGTGGTTGATCTCCCATCACCGCTCGGCCTAACTGAAAGCAATTGACGTGATCCCCCTTGCTCAGGCTGGTTGCTGTGCACGCCATCCGCGGCCCCGCCCTCATCTCCGAGTACCTGTCCGGCAACTCCATCCGCTCCGCGCTGCGGCGGCGCTCGGACGTCGTGCGCAGCAGCCTCGCGCGAATCAAGGTGGCACTAGATGCCGCACAGGTAGGGAGCAGATGAGGTGGCAGAGCTGTGTATAAGCGAGGTTGTGTACTAGTTACGCGGAGGAGGAGGGCATAGCGGCGGCAAGGCCGTGCATCGTGGCACGAGGTGCGCACGTTCATCATCATTACGGCAGCACGCCGTTCAGAGTCTGATCAAGCGTGTGTCCGCATGTCCACCGCCCCTCCTGCCCCTGCCAGCGGCGTCTGATGCTCCCATCGCTACGATTATAAGGCCGTCACGGCATGAGACTTCCAGTGTGCATATCCATTGATGTCAGTCACCCCTTCTGTGTCTCTGCCACCTGGCAGGGCATGGAGTACCTTCACTCTAGGGGCGTGGTGCACCTCAACCTCAAGACAGGAAACCTGCTGGTGGGCTTCTCGGAGAAGCAGCCCTCCTGCAAGGTAGGATGGCCAGCAATAGTGCTTTGATACCAAGGGAGCCCGCGCTCAGCGCTACTACTACTTGGCTGTGCCCATCGCCGTCCAGTCTTTGGAGCCGACATTTTGCTGCTGCGGCCCAGGCGGTGCACAGAGGCCAGCCAGGTGCACAGACAGGCGGATGTCGTTAGGACTCAGTGTCATGTTCGCAGCCATGCTTCTGCGCCCCTGCCGCGCCAGGTGTGCGACTTCGGCCTGCGCCGTCCCGGCCTGGCGGCCCTCGCCGCCGCCGGCGCCGCCGCCCTCAGCGCCCCCGCCGCCTCTTCTTCCCTGTCGTTGGCCTCCGCCTCCGCCGCCTCCGCCCTGGACCTGGCCACGCTGGCCCGCAGCCTGCCCTGGACGGCGCCGGAGGTGCTGCGCACGCCGCACGCCGTGACGGAAAAGGTAGGGTGACCGTACCTCCGTACGTGCTGCACTGCAAATGCGGAGGCTGGTGGTACAAGCTGTTTGCTGGCAAGGCTGGCAAGAGGTTGGGGAGAATCCAGTACCGGTATCCTCTGACGACAATAGTGGGCCCTAGGTTGTGCGATAGGCTGCCTGCGCGGCCACACCAGGGTGCTAATTGGCTTGATCACGTAAGCGGAACGTGTTGAGCCTTTTGTTGTCGCTTTGCCGCAACGTTGAGACTCGCACCCACACATCCACACCTCTCCCTTCCCCTCCCTATCAAGGCCGACGTGTACTCGTTTGCGCTCATCCTGTGGAGCCTGTGGGTGCGCGCCGAGCCGTGGGCCGGCGCCGACATGCGTGCCCTGTTGGCACGTGTCATGGTGGGCGAGGAGCCACGGCCGCCCGTGCCAGGTGCGACAATGCGACGGGCGGGCGGGGGATGCCGTACAGGGACCAGTAAACGTTTCGTACGTGCAACGTACATGGTTGAGGGCCCGCTACCCGGCAGACAAGTAGCTGCTGGACGCGGTCATGCTGTTCTCTAAAAGGAGCGGACCGGGTTCAGCAAGCGTAAGGGTACCGTATTTGTTGAGGTGTCGATGGCCGGTAGGGCACCTGGTTGCGATCATGTGACCGTCCATGTGGTTTGGGTTGTTCGTGGGCTTGTCTCTCCGGTGCCCACGGCTTCTGACGAATGTACCAGCTAATTTTCAACGGCGTGTGCCTCCTTCGCCGGTCCCTCCCGCAGGCGCGCCCGACTGGCCTCCCTCCGAGCCGTGCCCCCCTGAGGTGGCCCCCGGCTGGTGCACCCTCATGACAGACTGCTGGGCGGCGGACCCCGTGGCGCGGCCCTCGTTCACCGAGGTGCTGGAGAGGCTGCGGGTGAGTCACAATGGTGTGGGGATGGAGTGGTGCAAGAGGAAGCGCCTACCGGGAAGGAAGGGCGCATGGCAGGAGTTGGAGGGCATAGGGCTCATCGAGGGGAGAGCGGGGGGACTGCAAACGCTGCAAGGAGCACGAGGAGTTACGCGAAGGTACCAGTTTTGCAGCTCCCTTCAGACCACCTCACCACCATGAAAGGAAGAAAGAGGAGATAGACGATGTTGGTGTGGGCTGCGTGTTGCACGCCCGTTCACGTTGCCTGGTTTGCATTTGTGGTGTGTTGACTTGTTGGCGATTCCGACCCCTAACCGCCAGGTGATGTTCACGGAGGCCAAGCAGCAGCGCAGGGCGGCCAGGGCGCGGGGCACGGGAGCGGCCGAGGCGTCGGCAGGTCCAGGGGCTGTGGGAGGGGCAGGGGCAGGGGCAGGGGTCGCGGGAAGCGGCGCGCCCGGGACAACTGCTGCTGCGGGGGACGCAGGGGGCGACGGCGCTTGAGTCTTGCGTTGGTCGAACATATCAATGCTCTAGGTTTGGGGCAAGAATGAGAGGGTGCAGGTCAGAGACTCAGTAGGTAGGTCGAGTTAAGCGATGCAGTTGCAGAGACACTGTAGCACATTACAAAGCAGGTACTGGTGGGGGGCGAAGCATGTGGCATGTTCAGCTACAATAAGCAAACAATGCGGCTGGCTGAGGCTGCGAGCTGTGGATGGGCTGCGAGGATTAGAGTGAAGAGCATGGATCAACGTGTGTGCAGAGTGAGGGTGACGCAAGGACTGCAGGGCGGGAAACAGGAGCCACACGTGCAAACTTGGATCAAAGGCAGGAGCAGGAGGCTTGAACGGCACATTGCCGCGATGTTGAAACTGTATGGAACAATGATGAACCCGAGGTTTCTGCGTTGCACTTCAAGGTTTGTGGTGGTGGGTAATGGTTGCGCTGGAGGCCATGGGCTGCTGGCGGGTATTTGCTGTTGGGGTAAGGCTGGGTGGTAGACCGAGCCTGGCATTGGGCAGTTTACGGCATCGACTGGCAGAGCGACGCAAACAGCATTGGCGACGTATAGGATGTTCACATGCGCGTTGCCTTGTCCAGTGCGACGGATGGAGTCGCTGTGGCTGGGTCCCCTTCGGGGGGCCCCCCCATTGTTGTCGAACAGCAGGGGGAAGGTCATGCCAATAAGGTGACCTATCATGAGTGAAAGCAGCGAAACTTAGTCGAATGTATTGCATACGGCACGCGATCACATGGCGCCCAACCAGCTGTTGGTTGCGGTTGCATGCTGCCGTGCTGCACGTGCTGACGCAAGGCACCACCTCAAGCGTCCTAAGCTCCTAACGTCAAGCACTGTAATGCTGCTGTGAGCCTGCTACCATGCACAAGTAAACTGCTCTTCAAATATACGTTGGGGTTTCGCTAGCTGCGAGAAAGCTACAGCAGGCCTGGCGATGCAAGGGCTTAAAGACTGGCTTCTTGAGGGTATACGACAAACAAATGATAGGTCGTACCGGTCGCTGAACCGCGAGAGCACGGTTACCGAGGAAGAGCGCCGGGTCATCTTGCGGCGTCAACAGGTGCGCCTAAGATGGTTGGTGCTCTGTGAAAAACGTGCTAACAGTGTTACTGGCGCATAATCCATATGTCGGCTATGTGCAGTCATGCCCGCGCACGCAGTTCTGCCCTATCAATCGTCGCACAATCGGGAAAGGCGCAACACGCAAGCCACCTCCCCACTAGGAAGAGCTGTTATGCAGATAAGGAGGAACTCTTCAGGTCGCACGCACGCCCAAGGCCTGGCGTGCCTTTCCTCCCACCTGTCCGACACCCGTGCCTCCCATATGCGCGGTGGCGCTCCACGCCTTAGGATCCACGATGGACGCTGGACCGCGGAGCTGGTTACTACTCCACGGAGCGAGTGAAGAAGAAGCTGCCGTGCCTGGTGCAAACTGGAAAGTACGTATGGTGCATGGCTGGCCAAGGCTCGTGCAGGGGCGTGGTCCAGGGGGCCTCACAGGGCAAGGGGACAGACCATGCGCGAGAGCCCAAGTCGCGATGTTACTCACATATGGTCAAAGGGGGCGTGCAATATCGGCATCATCAGACGGTATGCGCACCTGTTCACCCAGGCCAGACGCCTGGGGCCCTCGGCATTTGCACGTGCACCCTGCCCCAGGCATGCAGTAGAAGGCTACGCCACAGTCGCACTCGCGTGTTCAGGCATCAGCAGTTCATATCAGCGCCCTCCGGTTCGCCTCAGGCATGCTGGCCGGTCCCGGGTGCGCTACGTGGGCGTGGACTTCCAGACCTTCTGGTCGCACTTCCTAAGACGAGGTACGGCAGGGGTCTCCTAATGGCAACCGCCGGCTGCTGCACAGAACGGCGTGCACAGTGAACTGCGCGTGTTTGAACTCACGTTTGGCCCTCTGGTCGAGAGGGGTGCACCCACTTCCGAACAGCAACACGGGGACCCCGTAGCCCGGTCCCGGTATGTGCCGTATTTGCATGGAGGCGCCTCCACCAAGGTGTGCCTGAGTCACTGCCTGTGCCGGACATGCCGGACCTTGCAACCTGAGTACTGTCTCCACGATGCCCATCCTCGTCCAGACTTCTTCACCACCGCTGTCAACGCCTCGCTGTACAAGCTGGTGGCCATTCTGGTGGTGTCGTACTACAGCATGCTGCTCGCGTGGAGCACAACGTACTACATCATATGGAGGTACGGGGTTGTGAAGGATGCAGCGGTGCAGGCTGAAGCAGGCGCACTGGTGCACGCAAACGCCTGTACAGCAAACCAGCACGTCTCATAGCACGCAGGCGCATCGCGGACCAGTAAAAAAAGACCGGAGTGTTCAACACTGGTGCAGGCTGTGCATGCGTGTCATGGCGTCGTGGGATTAAGGCATGGCTGCCTGTGCGCGGCGTGCAGCATCTCCAGTCAGTGCAAAGCAGGCCTCAGCCGCGAAGCCTTCTTGTCCACTCGCGGCCTGTAGGTGGAACCACAGCTGCTTCTTCGGCTTTGAGGGCTTCCGCTCCGCATTCATGTACGCCACGGAGACGCAGCAGACCATCGGTGGGCAGGGGACGGCAACGGGTATCCCACTCAGGGTTTGTGGCTTCCTGCAAAGATCCTGTGCATAATCTTGCTTTACCCCTTCCTGTAAAGGATTGCGAGGCTGTGGGACTCTCATTCCTGGTGGGAGACCTGGGCACCCGAATGCGGGCTGGCCCTGCATGCATGTGTACCCCTCGCACGCGCACAGCCATCGGTAGCGATACAGTTATGTGGCCCAGCGTGGTGCACCCGGCGCCATGCTGAGGGACTGCAGTGCTCCTGCCGGCCCGCTGCCACGCAGGATACGGCGCGAGGGCGACGGGAGAGTGCTGGGCGGCTGCGGTGCTGGTGTCTATACACTCCCTGCAGGTGCGAGGGCATGCCCTTGGGAAGGCGTGCGTGCCGCTGTGCCCCTAACACCCTTACACCATCTCAGCGCCACCTGTTGTTGCATCACAAGCACAGGCGGCGGCGGGCCGCCTCCCCCTCCCCCCGGCCCCTCCGCGCGTTCTCCAGGGCCCGCCCCGGCCTCTCCGCACCCCGCACGGCCCCGCCCACCCTTGTCGGCCGGCGGATTGCTCAGCATATGCCCTTGGCCACGGCAAGAGGATCGCCTTCCATGCCTAATACAACAAGTTGAACGTTGCAGTGACTGTCGATGCACCAGTGTGTATGAAGCCTTCCCGTCCACCCTCCCTCCTCGGCCCCAGGCCGTGCTGCTGGACAGCGTCATCCTGGGCATCGTGTTCAGCCGCATCAGCCACCCCAAGCAGCGCTCGCGCACGGTGCTCATATCGGACTGCGCGTGCATCGCGCGGAGGGACGGCCAGCTCAAATTGTGGGTGGGGACGTCGCCGCGTCACGTCACCTTGCACGCGTCCGGGCACCACAGCTACAGCGATCGCAGCGTACCCTGGCCGCTATGCACTGTTCCTTGCTATCTCTGCACAGCTTGCGGTAACTTGGCGTCCCATCCTGCGGAGCGCTATGCTGTCTCCTGAGAGGGTCTTGCAATGTACACTCAGTCCCTGTGTCCATTGCCGCGCTGTGTGCTGTGTACACCGCGCGGCCGGTCAAGTATGCCGGCCTCAGGTTGGCCAGCCCACCTGGTTGTCTTGACTTGAGCGAACCTCGCCTCCCCCGCCCTGCTGCCCCCGTGTCTTGGCAGCATGTTCCGCATCGCCGACATCCAGCGCCGCAGCGTGGTGGACCCACGGGTTAAGGTGGTGCTGTACACGTGGGGCGAGGGCCGCCGCACCGCGGAGGGGGAGCTCATACCCGTCATGGCGCAGGTGGGGTGAAGGGCGGGAGGCAGGTGGGCGGGCGGACAAGTACTAGGAACGCGAGGTGGCGGGGGTGGCGGTGGGGGCGATGGCGGTGGAGGAAGGGCAGGTGAAGCGGAAAGGCAGCGGCGGGGACTGGTCAGTTACTGACCATTCCCCGCCGCGTGGTGTTTGGTCTCTTGCCTGGCATCGGCTGTGCGCGTGGGGCAGCAGAAACCAGCAGCCTGTGACTAGTGACCTGCGGCACGTGGCACGTGGCATGCGGCACGTGGCATGCGGCACGTGTGGGGGCTCCACCAGCACTGAGACGAACCAGTAGAGCAACCGCGCTGCATTGCAGTGGGGTGATCCTCACTACGTGACTACGGGTAACCTGTTGCTACCCCACGCCTGCCTCACCACCCACGGCAGGAGATGACCTCGCTGCTGGCAACTGTCAGCGACGGTCCCCTCTCGCCTCCCCGTTTCTGTCACATGTCATGTTGCTACTTGTCCCCCGCGCACCGCACCCTAACACACGCTGCAGGAGATGAGTGTGGCGTTGGACCGCACGCTGCTGCTGCCCACCACCGCGGAGCACCACATTGACGAGGCCAGCCCGCTGTTCGGGCACACGCTGCAGAGCCTGGAGGTGCGGCGCGGCAGGGGCGTTGGGGGGCGTTGCGTCACCCACCCACCCGCCATATCGATGCTGTTGTGCGTCCTCCTGGACGACATTGTCTTAGAAGTATTGACGACGTAATGGGCCTTCGGTAGGTTATTGGTATGGTCACAATTAGTCATGGTACCGTATTGCCTAGGCAGCCGTAAGAAGTAGTGGCTTCAGTGCCGAGTAGGTCCCGCCTGGTTTGCCTTCCTGTGTCCCCCACAGGCCCTCAGTGCCGAGATCGTGGTGACGTTCGAGGCCAGCAGCGAGCTTGGGGACACCTTCATGGCGCGCCAGTCCTACCTGCCCACGGAGGTGGGGCCGGCGGCAGCACGTGCTTCCATTTAGCACACCTCCTCCGCAGAGTGGAAATACTGGCGGCGCAGGTGCAGCTTCGCCAAAACCTGCCACCACCGGCTATCCCACAGCGTGCCCAAGATGCACACGTTCCGGCGCTCATCCACCTCTGCGATCCACCTCTGCGACTTCACTCGCACGCGTTCCCATCGGTCGCCGCCCCTGCCCCTGCCCCCGCCCCCGCCCCCGCCCCCAGATCCACTGGGGCCACACCTTCGCCAACATCCTGCGCCAGGCGCCAGGCGCCGGCAACGTGCGGCCGGGGCACTTCGGGGACGGCACGCAGCACGAGGTGGACCTGTCGCGGTGAGCACATATGCCGCACGACGGAGCCACACGGCACGGAAGCTGTACAGCCCAGTGAATTTTGATCACCACGACGGCATGGCCTATTGAGGCTCTCTTTTGTTCCTCCTGCACGCACCTCCCATACTCGACCCAGACTCATTCCGCTTTTGTCATTAGCTTGGCTAATTTCCCGGCCCACAACGCCTGCTATTGCCAACTGCCGGTTGCCGGTAACTCCCGGGTCTCAGAGCAGATCCCTACCTACACATGCATCCGTTCCGCACCCATCGCCCTTGCCAGCAACACAAGAAGCTATACCAGAGCGAAACGTCGTCATGTGTTGCTCGCGCAGCTTCCACGATGTGGAGCCGCAGCCCGGGCTGGGCGACGAGCTGTTCCAGCCGCTGCGCCTGTCGCGCCGGGTGGTTTCGGGCGGCCAGGGCTACGTGGTTCCGGGGCGGCTGCTGGCGGAGAACACGCTGGTGCTCAGCGAGGACGCGGTGGTGGGCTGCAGGAACGGACGGCACTACCTCATGTTCAGGTGGGTTAGGGACGGCACCACCCCACGTTCAGGTGGGTTAAGGGCAGCACGACCTCATATTCAGGCGGGTTACGGACAGCACTGCCTCATGTTTAAGTAGGTACAGGACAGTACGACCTCTTACTCTGATGCGGGGAAGGTTAGACGGCTGCGGTAGGGGAGCGGCATGCGGCAACGGGGGCTTGAAGGGGGCCTGGGCGAGCGAGCGGGTAGGATGCTCTGCGCTGAAGCGTTGGCGTACCTGAGCGCCGGCCTGGCCGGGTTAGGCAGCTCGCCGTTCGGAAAGGCAAGCACGAGGCAAGCCGTTCAAGCTTGAGGCTTTGTGCTGCTTAGCCGGCCGGGGGACTGTGTATTATGATCCTGACACCCACCTGCTTGGTGGTGGCCGTGGTGCTGCAGGTTGGGCGACTCCTTCCCAGGGCAAGTGCTCAACGTGCAGGTGGGTGGGGTCTGAGGTGGGTTCATGGGAGGCCTGCGCCAGGAGCACATGGCACCGCAGCTGTTTACTGTGTCATGTTTGTTTTTGAGCAGATGGGAGGCCTGCGCCAGGAGCACATGGCACCGCAGCTGTTTACTGTGTCATGTTGTTCCTCTGTCCGACTCGTGCGAGGCACCGTGTCCTGGTCGCCCCTGCGGCTGCCGACCTGCTGGTGCTGCGGCGCTGCTGCCACGTGCCAGGTGACAGCGCACCTGTACCGCTGGACGGCGGGGTGTACGGCGGAGGGGGAGCTGCTGCCGTACGAGGAGCACCCGCTGGAGCTGGAGCCCAAGGACCTGCTGCTCAGGTGCTCGGGCGCCCGCGCGGGCCGCTGCAACGCAAACACACACCCCTGCCACCCAATGCAGCCTAATGCACCCGCAGCTTCTGCATATCATGCACGGCACATCATCCACAGCTGCTGCTGCCACCTTCATGTATCCTGAGGATTCGGCCAACCGTGCTCGCCAGCGAGTCAATGGACACCTGGTCGGTCCACGTGCGCTTTGCCACCAAGCTTGGCATGCCCCGTACGGCACTGTCGTACATTATCATGGTTGTTAACCTGTAGACGGACGGCTGGTTGACCCGCGGGACCTCTGACTGACCATGCACGGCTTGCCCCGTACACGTACGACACTGCCGTACAGGTACCCTGTGACGCTTACCCACGCGCTGGACGAGGACAGCCCCATCGCGCACTGGGCCACACAGAAGGGGCTGCGGCAGGACGCGGATGCAGAGGTGGTGGTGGTGGCGCGGGTGCGTGGGGAGGGGCAAGGGCGGGGTTCAGGCCAGGTCAAGGGTACTTTGTAACAGAAGATTGCAACAGCATGGTTAAACTGGTATGTTCAGTTGGGTAGGAAGCGGGGGTACGGGGGTTAGGCGGTAGGACGCTTGACGACCGTTACGGTGGGGAGGAGGGTTGCATCAGAGGGTGCCAGACGGATGGGAGAGCATGCTGCCAGTGGGACAGCGCTGTGGGCGATGGGTGCTGAGGGTGGTGCCGTGTGTAAAGCAGGCCTCGTACGTTGTGTTGTGGATGCGGTGCGGTAAGAAGGCAGAAGTGCCTCAAAAATTCACAAGCAAGCAGTAATAAAAGCAGGTTGACAGGGTGCGGCAGGCAGGTGTTGGGGTTCGGATCGGCTGTGGAGATCGCGGGCACCCGCGCTGCAACGCTGATATACTTGGCTGAGTAGGAAAGCTGGCTGTGTCGGCCTCGTACGTTGTGTGCGCCTGGCGTGACCCTGGCGGCCTCTCCCCTCCACCGCTCAGGGCAAGCTGCTGTCGCGCCAGGAGGTGGTCACCCGCACGCGTTCCTACAGCGTGCTGGGCGACGTCAAGGTGGGGCCGGGTGGTCTGGGGGCGACGAGGGGTACCCACGTACGGGTAGGAGGCAGCAAGAGAGGGCAGAGCGTCGACGTTGCAAGACGGGCAGAGAGAGCAACGCATCCACCCAGACTCACGCGGCGCTGCTTCTATTCGTGTAATTTGGCAGCCACGTCCAGGTCCTTCACCATCCGCACTTCTTCACCACTATGTACAGCACTTCGCGCAAATGTGCACATCAAGACGATACCAGTAACCAGCTCCACTTGGACCCCGGGTTTGCGTGCAGTGGGGCCACGCGTTCCGGCCCGTGGTGGTGCCTGGCGGCGGCTCGCTGCCGGGCTCCTCGGCCGCCAGCGGCAGCGGCCAGCCGTCTCTGTCCTCCAAGCTGGGCACCACCGTGGACTGGAGCCAGTTCCACGCCACCTCCCCCATCACCATGCCGCCGCCGCCCCCCGTGGCCACATCGCCGCAGGTGAGGTGCGGGTACAGCAGCAGCATACCGTATGGGTTAACACCATCGGGACCTCTGCCTCACGTGAGAGCAGGGCAGAGCACCGCGTGTAGATGCATTGTGCCATGTACGCAGGCGTGTGCATGGCCGAGCCCGAAACCAAATGCCCTTTGTGGTGTTCGAGTACAGGCCAGGTAGAGGCTTGCGCATGCGGTATGCCTGCCCACTCTGGCCCTCCCCACTCTGGCCCTGCCCACTCTGGCCCTGCCCACTCTGGCCCTCCCCACTCTGGCCCTCCCCACTCTGGCCCTGCCCATTCTGGCCCTCCCCACTCTGGCCCTCCCCACTCTGGCCCTCCCCACTCTGGCCCTCCCCACTCTGGCCCTGCCCACTCTGGCCCTGCCCACTCTGGCCCTGCCCACTCTGGCCCTGCCCACTCTGGCCCTGCCCACTCTGGCCCTCCCCACTCTGGCCCTCCCCACTCTGGCCCTGCCTACTCTGGCCCTGCCCACTCTGGCCCTGCCCACTCTGGCCCTGCCCACTCTGGCCCTGCCCACTCTGGCCCTCCCACTCTGGCCCTGCCCACTCTGGCCCTGCCCACTCTGGCCCTCCCTCTGGCCCTCCCCACTCTGGCCCTCCCCACTCTGGCCCTGCCCACTCTGGCCCTGCCCACTCTGGCCCTGCCCACTCTGGCCCTGCCCACTCTGGCCCTCCCCACTCTGGCCCTCCCTACTCTGGCCCTGCCCACTCTGGCCCTGCCTACTCTGGCCCTGCCCACTCTGGCCCTGCCCACTCTGGCCCTGCCCACTCTGGCCCTCCCTACTCTGGCCCTCCCCACTCTGGCCCTCCCCACTCTGGCCCTCCCCACTCTGGCCCTCCCCACTCTGGCCCTCCCTCTGGCCCTCCTCCACTCTGGCCCTGCCCACTCTGGCCCTGCCCACTCTGGCCCTCCCTACTCTGGCCCTGCCCACTCTGGCCCTGCCCACTCTGGCCCTCCCTACTCTGGCCCTGCCCACTCTGGCCCTCCCTACTCTGGCCCTGCCCACTCTGGCCCTGCCCACTCTGGCCCTGCCCACTCTGGCCCTCCCTACTCTGGCCCTGCCCACTCTGGCCCTGCCCACTCTGGCCCTCCCCACTCTGGCCCTCCCTACTCTGGCCCTCCCTACTCTGGCCCTCCCTACTCTGGCCCTGCCCACTCTGGCCCTCCCCACTCTGGCCCTCCCCACTCTGGCCCTGCCCACTCTGGCCCTGCCCACTCTGGCCCTCCCCACTCTGGCCCTCCCCACTCTGGCCCTCCCCACTCTGGCCCTGCCCACTCTGGCCCTGCCCACTCTGGCCCTCCCCACTCTGGCCCTGCCCACTCTGGCCCTGCCCACTCTGGCCCTGCCCACTCTGGCCCTGCCCACTCTGGCCCTCCCCACTCTGGCCCTGCCCACTCTGGCCCTGCCCACTCTGGCCCTGCCCACTCTGGCCCTCCCTACTCTGGCCCTGCCCACTCTGGCCACTCTGGCCCTGCCCACTCTGGCCCTGCCCACTCTGGCCCTCCCTACTCTGGCCCTGCCCACTCTGGCCCTCCCTACTCTGGCCCTGCCCACTCTGGCCCTCCCCACTCTGGCCCTCCCCACTCTGCCCTCCCCTCTGGCCCTCCCCTCTGGCCCTCCCCTCTGGCCCTCCCCTCTGGCCCTGCCCACTCTGGCCCTGCCCACTCTGGCCTCCCCCACTCTGGCCCTGCCCACTCTGGCCCTGCCCACTCTGGCCCTGCCCACTCTGGCCCTGCCCACTCTGGCCCTCCCTCTGGCCCTGCCCACTCTGGCCCTGCCCACTCTGGCCCTGCCCACTCTGGCCCTCCCTACTCTGGCCCTGCCCACTCTGGCCCTGCCCACTCTGGCCCTGCCCACTCTGGCCCTGCCCACTCTGGCTCCCTACTCTGGCCCTGCCCACTCTGGCCCTCCCTACTCTGGCCCTGCCCACTCTGGCCCTGCCCACTCTGGCCCTCCCCACTCTGGCCCTCCCCCTGGCCCTCCCCACTCTGGCCCTCCCACTCTGGCCCTCCCACTCTGGCCCTCCCCACTCTGGCCCTGCCCACTCTGGCCCTCCCTACTCTGGCCCTGCCCACTCTGGCCCTGCCCACTCTGGCCCTCCCTACTCTGGCCCTGCCCACTCTGGCCCTCCCTACTCTGGCCCTGCCCACTCTGGCCCTCCCCACTCTGGCCCTGCCCACTCTGGCCCTGCCCACTCTGGCCCTCCCCACTCTGGCCCTCCCCCCTCTGGCCCTCCCCACTCTGGCCCTGCCCACTCTGGCCCTGCCCACTCTGGCCCTCCCACTCTGGCCCTGCCCACTCTGGCCCTGCCCACTCTGGCCCTCCCCTCTGGCCCTCCCCACTCTGGCCCTGCCCACTCTGGCCCTGCCCACTCTGGCCCTCCCTCTGGCCCTGCCCACTCTGGCCCTCCCCACTCTGGCCCTCCCCACTCTGGCCCTGCCCACTCTGGCCCTCCCCACTCTGGCCCTCCCCACTCTGGCCCTGCCCACTCTGGCCCTCCCCACTCTGGCCCTCCCCACTGTGGCCCTCCCCACTCTGGCCCTCCCCCACTCTGGCCCTCCCACTCTGGCCCTCCCCACTCTGGCCCTCCCCACTCTGGCCCTCCCCTCTGGCCCTCCCCACTGTGGCCCTCCCCACTCTGGCCCTCCCCTCTGGCCCTCCCCTCTGGCCCTCCCCCTCTGGCCCTCCCACTCTGGCCCTCCCCACTCTGGCCCTCCACACTCTGGCCCCCCACTCTGGCCCTCCCCACTCTGGCCCTGCCCACTCTGGCCCTCCCCACTCTGGCCCTCCCCACTCTGGCCCTCCCCACTCTGGCCCTCCCCACTCTGGCCCTCCCCGCAGTACGGCTCTTCACGGCAAAGCAGCGCAGGGGGCGCCGCGGGGTCGGTGGCGGTCGTGCCGGATCCCGCCGCCGCGCACCCGTACGGCTCCACCGGCAGCCGCAACGGCCGCCGGCTGCCCTCCGCAGGCGTGCACGTGCACCCACCCGGCCACGTGCCGCACGGCACCTCCCGAATGGTGCGTGGGGCGCAGGACCGCCATGCCGGTCGTGGAGTTGGCAGGGATGTAGCAGGGCAAGGCTTCTCGCACCATGTCCGCCATGGAGGCGTGGCGCACACCCCGCTACCCGTCAACCCCCTGGTGTTTTTTCGTACAACAGTGCAACCCTGCAACCCCGCTCCCCCGCCTGCAGGGCCACGCGCGGCGCCCCTCGTCCCGCTTGTCCCCCGCGCGCAGCCACGACGGGGGGACACGCTCTGGAACCAGCACGCCGCCACTGCCCCATGCCCCCGGGTCGCCAACCAAGCCGCCCGTGTACCAGTCCCCCACCAAGCAACCACCTCAACAGCTTCAGCAAACCGCCACAGGCATACCCAACGCCCACGGCGGCCAACAACAACCACCCACCTCACAACCGCGAGGGCACCAGGACCACCACCACCAGGTGCGCCACCACACGTCACCACCGTGCCTGTGCTTCGTGTTACTGACTCCACTGTCCTGTGACTCCACTCGCCCACATGCAGCTTGCGGCACGGTGGCTGCCAGTGCGTGTACCCAAGGCTGTTCCTCGGTGCCGGACACAGGCGCAGCCCTGACCAACCCCGTGCCAGGCCAGCCTCTCCCCCGGCCGCGTCGCGACACGTGCAGCGCTTTAGTATCGATGGCTTAGTAACTTCTTTTCTCCTCGCCCCGGCCCCGCCCCGGCCCACCCCACCCCACCCCGGCCCCGTGCAGACCGCTGCCCAGGACATCCGCACGGGGGGCCACCGCACCCCCGGCACTGGGGACCGCACCCCGGTGGGCGGCGCGCCCTTCGGCTCCATGTTCACGGCGCCGGGCGCGTCAGTGGCAGCAGCGGCCGCGGCGGTGCTCAGGCGGCGGACAGGTGCGTCAAGCAGCAGCAGCAACAAGCGTCCACATGCTGCTGTTACCGTACATCTTCCCATATGGCCCTGTAGGGTTGCTGTCAACACCGCACTCAAGTGCAACACAGCTCACCCCTGCCGCTCACACCTGGAGGTTACGTTCCGTAAAGTGCCAGCGCTGTGCTCCTGCTGGCCGCACGCACCCTCGCCCTGCATTTTATCACCGGCAAAAGCACGCCCCTTGCCCACCCAACCCCTTTTGCGGCTTTGCGGTTATCCCACCCCCGCGCAGACGAGGACGCGGACTCCCCCAGCTCCACCGCCAACACCACCGCGGGCTCCGTGTACATGGGGGTGGCGCCGCCGCCCGCCGCGCAGCTGCCGCGACGGCCCAGCATGCACACCGGCCTGGGGGTGAGCCGGGAGGGGTTTGGCGACAGGTCGACGAAGCAGCCGAGTCGCACTGGGTAATGCGAAGGCGCTTGTGTCGAAGTAAACAGAACTACGTGACCCGACCCGTTACTGCAAAACGAGGTTGACGCCGCCGCCGTGTCAGCTCCCGGCCGTGCGAAATAGTCGCGTCGACGCGCTGGGGGCAGGGAAGGCAGGGAGGGCAGTGGGGGGCGGGGAAGGCAAGCGGGGCAGGGAAGGCAGGGAGGGCAGGGAAGGCAGGGTGGTCAGGGAGGGCAGGGAAGGCAGGGAGGGCAGGCATGGGGAGCAGGTGTGCGTAGGTCAGCAGAGGGATGCTGGACACCGCATGGGCGGCTTGTTATTGTCGTACTAGTTGAGCACGCCTGGCCCTGCCCCGTTGCTGGCCTCTCGACCACGCGACACCCGCCTCGCTCACCGCCCCCTCTCAGCGCGGGGCCTCCGACGGCGACGGCGGGCGCGACGGCGTTGACAAGAGCTGGAAGCAGACCCGATCGCTGTTCGCCGCGCTGGAGGGCATCCAGGCCTACATGGAGGAGCAGCAGCAGCAGCAGCAGCAGCAGCAGCAGGAGCAGGAGGAGCAAGAGCAGCAGCCGCTGCTGGGATATGAGGTGGCGAGGGACGCAGCGGGGCCAACCGGCGCTGATGCTGTATGAGAGGGTGTGGGACAGCTGGGTGTTCGCCGGGGAGAGAGGTAAAGGTGTGTGGGTGAGGGGTGGGTTCTTTAGCAGTGATGCGGGGGTCCGCCTGGACACTGAGGTGTGTGAATGTGCTGGGCTTGGGGAGTGGATGCTGCACTATGTGGAGTGGTACACTTGAAGAGGTGACTGAAAAGAGATGTGCATTGCATGGGGGTGCTGATGGCATGGGGTACGTTTGAAGCTGGGTGGGATTGCCCGATTGCAGCTGCATTCTTTGGCCATGACATTTGGTTGACTTGTGCGCTGGTGCGGGGGACGCGGGCGAACCCCCATCCTTTGCCATGGCACCAACGTGAAGATATTGCAGTCCTCGCGATATTGGCGGCATGATGAGGCTGGGCTCCAATAGTTGCGTGACGTTGATACGGCAGCGCCCGCCCGGCACAAGTGTGTAGACACCGAAAGTGCGCGGCCGGTCGTGCTATGTACACGCATTCCATCAAACATCCCCGATACGGCTGGCCCAGAAGTATTGACGGAGTACGCTGAGGTATGAACAGCTTCTTAGTTGGCCCACGGGTTGGGCTTGCTGTATGCAACGGCTTCATGCAGGTCCTAACGCAAACAATAGGTTCTGTAGGCCGTAGGCTCGATATGCTTGGAGGCTGGCGCCCGGGACGGCTGGGAGCTCTGTTCAGGCTCGCGCCTGCTACTAGGCGCAGAAGAATACGTAGAGCTGTCGACTGGCTAGAGCGATGGAGATTACGGCAGGTAGGGCCAGTAGGGCGTATACGACAACGGACGTTATGATTCGCAGGACACGTGGCCCAGCACTGCGCCGTGGACAGGCACTGACGCCAGCTGGCGCCAGCCTGCTGGAGGTTTCGAATGTCACAGGGTTACAGCTTTGCAACCAAGTTGGACGTGGATGAAGCGACATGACAAGCTCAGCTCGGGCACATCGGTGGAGGCCTTGGAGGGGCATGGGGGTGCGACATTGGATCCGTCTCGCTGTCTCGCACATTGCTTCAAGGGGCTGACACCACGCATGGAGGATTTTTCGGATATCGACCAACTAACAACATGTTAAGACAAGCTTTGGGCAGCCTCGTACTCCCTGCGCTTGGGCTTCGCGCGTTCTCATCTGACGCAGTCGCGACGACACGGATATGGGTTGGGAACCTGCCTTTTAAGTTTCAAAAAGAAGAACTTTTACAGAACTTCAAGGAGTATGGCGGTTCAGCGGTGTGGCTCATGCTGGACAAACAGACCGGAAGGTGCGCGCCATTGCGGCAGCAAACAGCGACACTCTGAAGCCCTGGACTCAAACACCCTCGCTCTCTCATTACAGGAGCCGTGGCATGGCGCTTGTGACCGTCGAAGAGGACAAGGCAGAGCAGGTAGTGCTTGCTTCACCTATTGCCCTCACCCCTCACCTCTTCCAATCTTTGCGTGTGGAGCACGAACCACGACCAACACGAATAACAGCATATCATGCACCTACTTGAGCTTTCTGGCCCATTCCGCTGCAGAGCCTGTTGGCAGCGCATATGCACGACTCGGTGGCCCCGCCAAACCTGCCACGACGTGCGCCGTTCACCCCACCCGCACCCCCCAGGCCATCGCCGCTATGGACGGCCGGGAGTTCATGGGGCGGACCATGTATGTCAAGAAGTCAACGTTACCGGACAGGCGCTCGCAGGACGGCAGTGGAAGGTCACCGCGGGACTACAACGGAAGGCCACCACGGGACCGCAGTGGGCCACCCCGCGACAGGGCCCCACGGGAGAAACCGCAGGCGGCACCAGCAGCACCATCGTCTGCAGCGGCGCCGGTGGCAGAAGCGCAGGGGCCGACGGAGCCGCCGGCGGCTAACTAGCGCGTCTGCACGGAGGGTCGTGGTGCAGCGGATGCATTGGGCAAAGGTTCTTTACTGGTTTGTAAGCGGGGATTATCTGGGGGGGAAAGACAGGTGGCGGTCTCTTGTTGCCGGTGCACCAAAGCAGCCCGCAGACGACAGCCCATAGGTCCCTGGCCGCTTGGTGCTACATGCTGGTGCGTGCCGTCGCGCCTTGGAGGTGCCTTATAGGCTGACGTGTCGGGCTAGCTGGTGTGAGCTGCTGGGTCTACAGACATAAGGTTGTGCGCGTTCACGACACGGGGTTCAACGGGTTCATGACGCCCAGCGGCATGTGATGCTCATGGCGCGCCTTTGCTCCGGCTGAGGGATGAGTGGCGCGTTTGTTTGTCAAAATGGCCCTGTCGTGCGGAGGGGCGCGTTGTGTTGCTGTGGAGACAGTTCGGGTGAGAGAGGCGCGCCAAGGGGGTGACCGGCACGCACACGTTGCCCTGTGGTAGCCCTATTGGCGGACCCAACCCTGGCAACCAGCCGAAGGGCCGCAGACGCGTTTGGACCAGGTTGGGTGAGGATGGAGTGATGGATTTGTCCGGTAGCTTGTGTAAACGGGCGTATGAAAATACCTGGTGCTGTCGGTAGCCGTCAGCCGGTGGGGTCTCCCCTGCCGTCAGCTGGCAGTCAGGAGAGCTCCCTCTGTCCAAGGAACTCTTGCTGCGTACGGATGCAGCCCTTGCTATGTGAAGCGCCCAGATTGACTTCAAGAACTCTTGAACATGCTAGCCAGTGCTACCATTACGAGCACCGCCGTGACAGCACAAGCGCTGACATCCAACCACACTGCGCAAAGTGGCCACCCGCCGCCATGCAGTTGCTTTGCAAACGCACGCCGAACTCGCACACTTCCCCAGCCATCAGCAATCACGCGCTCCTGGCCAACCCAGCCAGCAAAAAGCTCCTTCCGGCACCAGGTAGACACAGACCACGGCACCGCAATGCCGCAAGACACGACAAGGAATCCCCCTGTGCCTGTCCTTGCTGCACCTGCTCCCTGTGCAGTGCCTGCTGCACTTCCTGATGCCGCCGCTGCTGCCGCCGCTCCGCTAGCGCTGTGCGAAGGGCACGGTGCTGGGCACCAGCACGTCGGCGAAGTGCGCCGAGGCCGCGATGAGCTCCCCGTTGGGGCGGTCGTTGGTGGCGATGCGTGTACGGGACACCTGGGGGAAGGGGGCCGCGGGGCATGAAAAGGGGTATGGGACATGCGGGCGCCTTAGGGCGGCCTTGCAAAGCACCGTAGGATGGGGAGGCAAGGGGCCTTGCGCTCGGTGGCTGCCGTCCGCCTCTGCCTCCCAACTGGTGACAAGCGTCCGCCCTCGGGTTAGCACGAGTACTGACTGCACGTGCGGCACATCACGCTGCAGAACAGCAGAGCTCTGGACGCCGCCCGAGCTGCAGCCACCAGGTAACTGCCTAGACGGGCTAGCACGGAAGGTACCGACTACTCAGGCGACGTTGGTTTGCCTACGCACGCACCACCGCTATGCAGGTGCTGCCGCCACCCTCCCCCCAAACCCCACCTCCGGCGCCAGGCCGATGCCTGTCTGGCGCTGGAACACGCGCTCCATGGCCGTGTCCAGGGGGCACTCCACGAACCACGCCTCGTCCAGCAGCCCCTGCGCGCGCAGCTGCCGCCACGGCTCGTCATCAAGCAGCACGTAGTTGCCTGCGGGCCAAGGCATCGACATCACAGTCCACGAGGGGTTGCAAAGCGCCGGCGCCTCATCGCAAACAGCAACGCTCTACCAAAGGTTGCACAACATTCACATGATGCTATGAAGCCGTACTTTGTTTCATGGGAGCATGTGCACCTGCGCTATGCACAGCATTTGGGTCCTGTGACGGTCCAGCAACCCGCATCTCTCAAAGTGTCGTGTTCAGGGCCGCGGTCCGGATTGGCCGGCCGCCGGGGAGAGGGCCCCGTGATCAAGTAATAGCCGTGGACACTGGTGTAGTGACGGGAAATGTCACGCCAGGCACGCCTGCCCCAGGCGGACCTGCGCAGTTGCGCGGCCGTCGGGGCTTGTCCGTGACCATCAGATACCGCCCCCCCCCTTATTATCTCTCCTTTCATGAACGTAACATCACGGAAAGGGGTTAAGACTGGATGTGGGCTCTGACAATACCACGCCCGGGTAAGGGACCTACGCTTCGGCCAAGTTCCACGCCTCCGTGTTGCCCGTTTGCGGCTCCGGTATTGCTAGAGCTTCCTGTGCACCGCGGCAACTGCCCAAAACAGGCCCCATTAACCCAGTCACCCGCACGCACCCTCCACCAGCACCACGGCTGCTTCCGGGGGAATGGCGATGTCGTCCTCCACCGGGTCTCCTACACCGTGGTCGAAAGAGGGCACAAGCACCACCTGGGGAGCGGAGGGGGCACGTGATGACTGACACTAGCAGCAGCCAAAGCAGCAGCAGCAGCAGCAGCAGAAGCGGCAGCATGCCGCCAACAAAGCCGACGCCACTGCAATCCTGTGGCACTGCCAACGTACGCAGTGCCAACGTGCGCTTGAGGTACTGGTACTGTACAAGACAATGCGTGGGCTCCGCAACGGCCGTGGCAGCCAGGCACCTGTCCCCACCTCCTGCTCGCCCGCCTGCCGCACGCGCCGCACCGCCTCCACGAACTTGGCGGCATCAAACGTCCATGGGGCGCCCGCCGCGCGTGCGCCTCCTGCAGGTCCCCAGGTGCGTCAGGCGTTAAGGCATTTTAGTGGCATCCTGGAGGCTAGGTAACGCACGGCGTGTAATGCCTGCCCTGGCGGCATTGCGCAACCTGTCAGCCCATGCACTGTACATCTGCAAGCAACCCGTACTTGCCGCTCATATTGCTGGTGCTAGGGGAGCAGCGGCCCTTGGGACCCGGCATGTCAGCAGCTGCCTACCTTGGGGTCGGGCATAGCGTCTAGCTCCCGCCGGTAGTAGTGGAAGCCGTCCATGGGCAGCACCACAGCCCGGGGGCCCTGCAACGCCACCTGTGTGCCAGCCTGCTGCCCGTCCCCTTCCCCGTCTGCTGCTGCTGCTGCTTCTGCTGTTGCTGCTGCTGCAGCTTCAACAGCCAGTGCGTTAATGCGCTGCATGATTTCCACCGCCAGGGTGGATTTGCCGCTGCCGGGCGCGCCCGCCACGCCCACCACGTGTCGCCGGCACGCGGGGCGGCCGGGGGCGGAGCTGCCAGCAGCTGCCACAGCCGCAGCGGCCATGGCCCGGCGTGCCAGGACGTCAATGATCTCCTCATAGCAAGCCCCTGCGTTATGGGCAGATAACAGTGCCCGCTCAGAGCATCCTATACTGTACGCGGGCTGTTGTACGGCGACCTGGCTCCGCTCCTGCACCCATCTGTTGTTGGCTACTACCTCCGTGCACGGAGGTGTGCATGCACTTACCTGTAATGCGCTCCTGGTGCTGCACTGCGGCGCCTGGTTGTGTTGCCTGGCCAGCAGCCCGGGCGATGCTTCGGCAGGCACGGTTGGAAAGCAGCGGCGTTGTCAACAAGCGGGGGGTGGGCCCCGGCCCAGCCCGAGGGCGGACTCGTAAGCGCTGCATTCGGTTTGCTGCACCAATTCTGTACTATGCAAGTAAGCGATGAATTTGTTGATGCAACGTTAATCAGAATATGTGTTGCAAATCACAGTCTTTGGTCTGTCGCCGCGGCTATCGCGCTCCAGAAGCCGTGCAGCGCGGCGTGACTGTAATCGCTTTAAATACTTTCAATGTATGACGCTGGA